>VXAB01006310.1:6693-46264 GCA_013399175.1 Odontophorus gujanensis
GCTGACGATACAAAGCTGGGAGGATTGGCTGACATGCTGGAAGGCTGTGCTGCCATTCAGTGAGACCTGGATAGGCTGGAGAGTTGAGCAGAAAGAAACCAGATGAGGTTTAACAAGAGCAAGAGTAGAGTCTTGTACCTAGGGAGGAATAATTGCATGCACCAGTACATTTGGGGGTTGACCTGCTGGACAGAATCTCTCAGGAGAGGGACCTGGGTGTCCTGGTGGATAACAGGCGGCCATGAGCCAGCAGTGTGCCCTGGTGGCCAAGAAGGCCAATGGGATCCTGAGGTGCATTAAAAAGAGCATGGTCAGCAGGTTGAGGGAGGTGATCCTTCCCCTCTACTCTGGCCTGGTGTGGCCTCACCTGCAGTACTGTGTCCAGTTCTGGGTTCTCTGGTACAAAAAAGTCAGGGATCTCCTTGAAAGATTACAGTGGAGAGCTACAAGATGATATAGGATGTGGAACACCTCCCTTACGAGGAAAGGCTGAGAGACCTGGGTCTGTTCCGCTCTGAAAAAAGGAGACTCAAAGGGGATCTGATCCACATCTGTAAATATCTAAGGAGCAGGAGGCAAAGGGATGAGGCTGAATTCTTCTCTGCAGTGTGTGGCAAGAGGACAAGGGGAAATGGCCACAAAATGAGGCATAGTAAGTTCCACACAAATGTGCGTGGAAACTTGTACACAGTAACGGTGAAGGAGCACTGGCACAGGCTGCCCAGAGAGGTGGTGGAGTCTCTTTCTCTGAATATGTTCAAGACTTGCCTGGACGCCTACCTGGTCTAGGGAGCCTGATTTCCCAGGGGAGTTGGACAAGATGATCTCTAGAGATCCCTTCCAACCTTACATTTCTGTGATTCTGTGACTACTTATATATTTGCATTTCACTAGGTGCAAGAACTCCTCATATTTTCATGTATATTGCTTTGAAAATTGCTTATTTTGTCCTAACAAGCAATGGAAATTTTCTAAATAAACAGCTAAAGATAAGTCAAAAGACTCTGTGATAAGCTGATCACAGAAAAATGGAGAAAAAGCAAGGAGTTGTACAGCCACCATAGATGCAACTGCACATGAACAAGCGAACGTTAACATATAATAATGAGTTTTTGGAAAAGAGTGAATATATGTGCCATAGGTATGTCTTGACTTTCAAGTGTAGAACCTGAATTCCATGAGAGTGTGCTTGTTTGTCAAGTTGCCCAGTACATATTGTGAGGAATAAAGGAATGCTGCTTTCTAGCACCATATTGGAGTTAGAGAGTTTTCTGTCCTGCTTTCAGAAGACAGCATAATCATTTTTTCTACTTTTTTTTTTTCTTCTAATTATACTGTCTCTATTATAATTAGAGTGATAATATATTCTCGCAGGTTCTTTAACTATCTTTGAAATACCTCTTTTTTAGGTGAGTGAGTGTTCCACAGACAGTTATGACAATGAGAAATAAACTTGTGGAGCCACAAATCACCTGTTATATCAACATGTCAAAAGTATAAGGAAATATCTTGCAAGTTTTTTAATTTCTGAAGTGTCTTCTATGTCTGATGGAGAAAAAAAAACCAGACCAAATTAAATGGTTCCTTGTTCATCATGATGCTTTTATAGATCTTGTTTTTAAAATCTTAACTCTCTTCAAACACTCTGGATGGCCTGGGTCTGAGAAGAGTTAGTGTGGCTTAGACAGTAAGCAAACATAATGGATTCACAGAATGACAGAGGTGTAGAAGTTGAAGGGACCTCTGGAGATCACCTAGACCAACATCCCTGCTAAATCAGGTTCCCATGAGTAGATAGTGCAGCATAATGCATCACCTCATAGATCTGATTTCAATAAAAGTCAGTAGTTAACTGGACAACGACATTCTCAGAAAATTTCCTTGGTCAGTTCAGCTAACTTGCTCCTGGATGTGAAGCAGCTGCGCAACTTCAGGCTCCTGAGGCCAGAAGAATCTCATGTGCTTGCCAGTTGGGCAGGGTCTTTTGGACTGGCCTCCCGTGTTTGTAAGCCCAGAGTCTGTCTAAACTGCACTTCAGGAATTTCATTCTGTTTTTGTCCACGTTGCCATCATTAAAAGATGAAGAGTCATGAGACCTCTTCTGCTTCTGGTCCCGCAAGTCACGCAGCTAGACTGTGACAGAATGGAGACTTCTACCTCTATAATTTCCTTCCCAACAGTTACAGCAAAACCAGAATTAACCTGTTGATTTGGCACTGCATGTTGAGATACTCTATTTGTTCTTCAGAAAATGAGAAAGACAGATTCTTATGGAGAGGCAAAAAAGATCAAATTTCGTTATCTGCATGACAGTCTTCCCTACTGACAGCAAGGGACAGGATATAAAGCCATTAGACAGCATGAAATGTTTCTTGAATCTGTTTTGGCTTATGAATTCCACACTGGAAAGGAGTAACCAAATTGCTGTGCTTGTTTGCTGCCCTGATGGACCATAAGGAGACTGTAGAAAAGTCCTTTATCTTATCAAGGGTTTCACTGCTGTGTTCTTCATTACTGTAGCATAATACATCCATTCTTCCCCTTTTATCAATCCTTAAAGGCTTTCTTATTCTCTGTTTTAAAATTGTTTTCCTTTGGAGCTACAGATTTTCCTTCTGCAATACTTTCCTTATCCACGAAGTGATCCATCTATAGCACTGATTGCCACAGTGTCAGAGAATGAAACTATTGTCTACTCTACATGAGCATGTCTGTCTGTCCTTCATTTTCTTAGGAAGAATCTGAATCATTCAACAAATATAAATATGGGGAAATAAAATGGGAGGAAACATGTACATGTTATATTTTCCCCCAAGATCTAACATTAAAAAACAAGTTGTGCCATTTTCAAGTTACATAGGCACATTTTTGAACAACTATTCATGACAGAATTGGGATCTTGCAGAGTTAAGCAGAAACATATATACATACATATCCACATTGTATTTTCTTAGTGATTATTTTCCTCCTAAGAAGTAATCTTCTCAAATTCCCTCCTTCCCTCAGTTCTGGACTTTTTTTTTTTTTTTCCCTTGTGTAAATCATTTTATTACTGCCAGAAATGATTCTGACTATGTCCAAATTTATATGAGTCAGAGCTTGGAAAACACACCACTAGATTTGCTGTGTCTCTTGGACTGTGTCGCTATGTTACAAAGTGTTTCAATAGAGTAGTGTAGCGTGTTTAGTTTTGCTTTTATTCCAGTCAAAAAACAGAATCATAATGTTATGTTCAGACAGAAGTTTAGTTTTCCATCAGCACAAGATTCAACAGTTTATAACTGCAAATTTCTTGCTACATATACAAAAGAGTAATTTCTGTATTTTATTGCCTAAGTATGGTGCCTCTCTTTGGGCAAATATCATTTTGTATGCCATGGAGATTTCAAGTCATTTGTGTGGAACAGAAAATTAACATGCTAATATGTATAACTAACTATTTCCTTTGTCTGATCTACTCTTTTTTTTTTTTTTAAATTTCATTTATTTATTTATTTTTAGTAGAATGGTATTGATTTGTAACCTTTATAAAGTGAATGGTTATTGCATAATAATTTCATTTTCTGGTAAATTCAGCCTATATATGGCTGTTCTTGTTGTTTCAGTACGTCTTAAAACATATATTTTGATGAAATCACCGTAACTTTGCCAAAAAAATAACGAACAGTAGTTACTTCAGTCAGCGATCAGCCTTTTTTCAGTCAAAATATTTTCTTATCTGTGATCAATGCACAAAGCTCATAAACTCCACATAAAACTTTGGTTTGTGCCTTGATAGATCTATTATATCACTTATAGTATTAGCTTTCATTTTTAATTAAGTTCTGTCACTTCAGTTTTTTTTTCTTACATATATACTTCAGACACAGCATTTAGACAAGAAGAAACATATCTTCTTAACTTTTTTTTCCCAAAACCCCACCTTACCCAGTCAAAACCTACCATCCCTGTCCTTTCAAGTTTAATGACAATACTCCCATTGACTTTGAGTGCTTCTTGATTAAAACACATGCAAACTCATGGCCAAGTCACTGTTACCAGATGGAACATTGTGGTTTAAATGGGAAATAGTATACTGAAGCAGAAAATACCATATGAAAGAGAAGCAATGTTTACTTTGTCATTTTCATCATAGAACACTGGCAAAACTGATCCAGAAGTTTGCAGTTGTAGTAAGGACTCAAAGTGAAGCTACTAACTTAGGGACTATGCCATATTGTACTTGGTATGGCTGTAGTTAACTTTCTTTACAGCAGCCCAAATAGTACTTGGCTATGAACTTCTGATATTGCACCAGTGTTTTGGCTATTGCCAAGCAGAGCTGACACAGCATCAAGGCCATCACTCCAACTCCCTGCCCTAACAGCCAATAAGCTGCAATTGGCAAAAGTTAAGGAAATAGTATAATGAGAGCAGACATACCACACAACGTCACAGTCAGATTTAAAAACTGATGAAAGGAAAGGAGAAGGTAGAGACTCTTGTTATTAAAGTGTTAAGTCTTCCCAAGCAACTTATATGTACTGAGGCCCTGCTTCCCAAGTCACAGCTGCATATTTCTTGCTGGTAGGAAGTACAGAGTAATTGTCTCCTTTTGCTCCCACATGGTTTTTGCTTTAAAAAAAAAAAAAAAGTATATTATTTTATTGTTGTCCTTTAATTAAACTGCTCCATCTCTGAACTCAAGCACTTTCTTTCATTGTATTTTCTCCCCTCTGTTCTACTGAGGAAAGGGAGGGAGAGAGCAGTGCTGTGAAACCTAGCAGCATATTAATGTGAAACCACCACAGATAACACTGCAAAATAAATATAAATAAATATAAATAGCAAACACCTTAAAATTATTCAGTTTAAAAAGTGAAGAAGAAGTAAAGGTTGAGCTGGTCAGTTGTAGTTCTGTTTCTCCAATGCATGAAATTATAAAGTACTTAAAACCAGGAGAGTTACTGCAAAATTAGTTAAATAGCCCTTGTTTTTCTTCAAGGAAAAGTGAGCTTGACCACAGTAATGATTTATCTTAATAAATTTATTGTTACAAACACAGAAATAATCAGTCGGTCTAGAGAATAATTGGGAAGAATCATCTTCATAACTTATATTGTTATAATAGACATAAAAAAACAATCCCTTTGTATACTTATTTAGTTCCGTCTTGAAACTAATTACACTTTTTTGCCCTTTGTATTAGAAAGATGTTTCTGTATATGATCAGTAGCAATATTTCTACTATTTGTTTAGTGAAAGAAGTAAAGAAATACAAACTGAGCTTGCAAGTGGCTAATTTCTGGCCAAAACGTGTAGCCAATTCATGTAATCATGCGCTACCATTGCCCATTAGCTCCAGCACCTCCTGCCAGTGTTGGTGTTCACAGTACAGTAGGTTTGCAAATAGTAGCTGTATCTCTGCAGGTCTCATTGTGTGCTGGAATGAGAAAGCCTAGTAGTTATCATTATATCTCCTTACATGATTGGTCATCCCAAAGTTATTTTCTTCTCTGCTATGATTTGAGTTGTTCCTGACTGGACAGATTCAGCTGATAATAAAGATGAGGATTCACTGGCATCAAGGATCATGGTGAGAGTGTTTTTCCTTGTCTATTGGAAATACCCAATTTCTATGCAATCAATTTATCTTGACCACACATACATGAAATGAACATAAAGAAAACTTTTCTAAGTGTTGAGCACTGAAGCAGTGACATTCTGAAACAGCTTTTCCAAGTAAGTGCCTGGAAAAAAAAAACAAACTAAAACTGACTAGTCTGAAGGTGAACCTTGATTCAGCACTAACAGGGAAGCAATGATGTTTCTTTTCTACATTAAATGCACAAAATCTTACTCATATCTCACTCAGGAAAAAAAAATAACAGCATGAAATTAAACCGATCAACAAAAGAAAAAGAAATCATCAAATTAAGAAATTAGGGCTATTTTTCATTTTAGAAGGGAGATGAGGGCGCAATGCATATTCAACTACTCTTTGCAGTCTGTTGAAGAGCAATTTACTTTGCTGAAAATCAAATCCAGAAAAAAAAATCACCAGTGCCAAATGTAGGACTGACAAAAAAACACAACATCTAAATTTAGACAGAAACTGGAACTTCTGAGGCTTAGGTTCTTTTTAACTTTGGCAAAATAAGATTTTGGACTGTAGCATCTTACACTGTATTCCTGTAGTCTTCCTGGAAGAATTAGAAATACTTTCAAGGCTGTGATCCAGACTGTTTTCACAGTCCAGATTTCTACTTAGCTAGAAACGAATGTTTTCAAAACTTCGTTCTCTCACAAAAAATGTTTTGCAAAATAATTACTTTATTTACCAAACACAAAACATAAACAAATACCCAACAACTAACCTAAAAGCTTTATTAAGCTTAGTACTTCAAAATTATGTTCAAGTATTCACCAGTCAACTGGTTTGAGCAAGCTCCTTCTCTAGAAGTTTCAAAATGTATTTTTCTTACTAGACATTATTCTGAAGACATTGACACCGTTTTCTTCAAAATTTGTGAGAAAATGCTTATCAATGGAGTCACAAAAATGCTTGTAAAAATAAGTTTACTTACTGACTTTTCAAGCCATTTGTATTCACTCTGATGCCATGTAGAAGCTTTTGACTGGTCCATTCATATGTGTAAATAACCACTACCTTCCTGCTGGATGTAACAAGACAATTTCTACCAAACATAAGTAAATCATGGATTTCTTTATAGAACAAAGTTTCCTGTTAGGGAAACTGTAAATGTAATTTGCACAATTACCATACTTATGTGACTAACGTGCCCAGTTTATATTAAGGTTAAACATGCAAAGATGAAAAATTACTATGTGTACAATCAGTGTAAATCAATGTTCTTAATGATTTCTTTTGAAATGGAGAGAGTTCCTTATGTTGTATGTTAGCGTAGCTTAAAATTGTATGCAATTTCTTTGTATGTAATTTGAAAGAATTTAATTTGAAAGTACAGAAGAGATAAATATTGTTCATGTCTCCTCTCACTTGTGGAGGTAAGAAAATAAAGCTTTGTCATGATGGAGCATTTGTAGAAGGTACTCACACCATTTGCATCTACAGTTTTTACTCATCAGTTAAGCAGTAGTCTGGAAATTCTGCCACTAAATATTGAGTCCAGATGTGAAGTCCTCAGTACAGAAGAGATGTGGGCACATTAGTGTGCAGCCAAGGAGAGCCTCAAAAATGATCCAAGGGATGGAAAACCTCTCCTATGAGGTCAGGTTGAGAAAGCTGGGGCTGTTCAGCCTGAAGAAAAGGCTGGGAGGTGACCTGAGAGCAGCCTCTCAGTATCTAAATGAGAGGTCTAAGAAAGAAGACTCTTCAGCAGGATCTGATATGACAGACAAGGGGAAATGTTTTCAAACTAAAGGGAGATATTTAGGTTGGATATAAGTAAGAATTTTTTTACTATAAGGGAGTGGAGAGGAACTGGAAAATATTGCCCAGAGAGGTGGTGGATGCTTCACTGCAGGAAATTACTATCAGAGCATACAATAACCTGTTCCAATCAATCTCAGATGTGGAGGTCAGTGTCCAACTCTTTGATTTCACTGTGGTAGTCACTAGGCACAGTTGAGAAGCATAACTTCAGTATAACCTCTAAACAATATGAGAAGCAGATACTATTATCTATTATACTGTTGGAAATGGAGATGAACTCCAGTCAGTGGAGTGGAATCTAGATCAGGCATAGCTACATTTGCTTGAATCTATCTACAGCCACACATAAATTACTGACAAAACAAACTAGCACTGTTGGAGGAACTGGAATGGTCTCTCAGCTTACATAAATTGGTGGCACTTGAGTGATCCAGACCTGAAGCAGTAACCAAGATCTTGATTTGATAATTTGTTTTGCATTTCACTTCCAAAGCTGCTAGGTAAAGTAAAAGGTGAATTCTATGAATATTTGAAGAAAAATGGGATTGAGAGATGAAATGATCCCCAGAGTAACATTCATCTGCTTCTTTGAAGTTTGTTTACAGATCTCAGGCCAAGAGGTAGAAGATATTTTCCAACATTCATGCTTGATCAAATCAGAGTTTTTGATCTACTAAACTATTAATTTTTATTTGATTTACTTTCAGCTGAATGGGCCAAGTAGTCTGCTTCTACCCAGTGTAATTTCTTCTTCTGATATCAAAAAGCTTGTTGACTCAAAAAATTGAATTTAAAAGATGTGAGAACCAAATCTTTAGCACATGGTTTCCACTGGGAAAAAAAAAATCATTAGTAAGCCTCCAATAAAAACATAACTGTGTATCTAAGTGTACAATCTCTAATCACGCTTAGTCACAAAGGGACAGGAATCATTTTATCAGTACAAAATTTTGCAAAGTAAAAAGAAAGGATTGAAGCAAATATGTACTCATTTTTAATTTCTTCTTAGAAATTGTATTCATTAATTCATATCCTTAAGCTGCATCAATTGTATAAACAGAGTAATGTCATAATGAAAATGATAATTAATAATAAATTAATAATAAGTGTAGTAATTCTACCCACAAAAATAGATAACACCTAGTACACCAGAATATAGAGTTTATAAAAAACAAAACAAAACAAAAAAAAACAAAAAACAACAAAAAAAAGACAGACACTGGAGTTCATAGTTTCATCCATTTCATCCCTCATAACCTCCCTGCTTCTTTAATTAATCTTTTATCATGCTTTGGTTTTTAATACTCACACAAGGAACTGGTCAACAGATGTAGACTACATAGAAACCAACAAAGTGTTATTCATTGTTTTCTTGTGCATGATTCCTTAATGTTTTATCTATGTATTATAAAAAGTGATGATGAATATGTTGGATAATTTTACATCATGCAGAAGATATTCTGTTAGGAAAAGACGTATACCAGCAAACCCACTTACTTTGAGGTCTCCAGAACCAAAAAATGAGAAGTATCACTTCCTCAACTTCAAGTTGGAGTCCAAAACATTCAACAGGTGCTCATCAGATGGCAGGACTCTAGGTCATGTTATTTATTATATCTGCCTTATTCAAGTAAAAATGTTTGATGTTGCTTGACTTCATTATTCTGAATAAAGAAAGTGTAGTAAAATTCAACAGTGGAGTCTCACTACTTACATCACTTTAAATGATGAGAACACAGAGTAAGGCAGTGAATTTCGTATACATACTGGTAAAACATATTTATTCCTAATATTCTGAACGCCAAACAAAGTGCAATAAAGGTGGATGACATTCAGTAGGTTTAAACAGAAAATGCTGAAGTATTTCATATTCCTTACTATGCTTCTAGTAACTTGATGTTTTCAATACAGGCTTGCCTTGTTGGCTTCTTTTTCTAGGTAGGAAGTTTGAACTACTTTGGAGCTCAATGGTGAGTCTGATCTGATACTTAATTTGTTGACTTGTTCTTGTCTGTTTGTCTACAAATCCTGAGTAGGTAGAGAATTCATCACATTTTTTAAAGCAACTCTAAGTATTATCTTTGATACACAATCTTCTCTTCATTTATGTGTTCAGATCATTACATAGGATACACTTAACCTATGTACCCATTCAATCACACTCAGGTCCTTATTCTTACTGCAGCATGCTCAGCAACATTTTTTCTCTGATCAATTTGTTGCATCCCATTACTAATGATTGGAAAGTAAATGGTGAGCGCTACCATTTGAAGGAAAATAGTTGTGCAAATTGTGAACCCATTAAGCAGTACTACAAGAATAGGTAGTGGTGATTAGGTGCATCAATCACAAGATGAACGTTATAATATGAGGAAGCAACAAAGAAATTTGATATGTGTACTGCAGAAGAAGATGACTAAGAGGAAAAATATGAAAACAGGTTTTCACCTGTCTCACTCCAGTTTATAGGAGGCAGAAGAGGTTTTTTCTAAAATATGTATACGTATACCCAATGGTGAGATTAAGACACAACGGGTCAAATGTTAGCCCAACCAGTTTATTACAAATCCTAGCTGCTTAGGGATATGGGGAAGGGAAGAAATGTGATAGAAAAGAGATAAAAATTAAAAAGCAAGGAGTCTTGGTAGAAAGCAGGAGAGAGAGAATCACCACCATGGATCCAACAAGGTTTGTAGTTCAGGCACTGATTGCCTGTAGCAACGGGTCATTGGAGACTGTGCTATTTGGTTGATGATGATGACAACTACTCTTTTCCTCCTGTTGTTCTCTTCTTTCCTCTCTCCGTGTAAGAAATGTGTGTGCTTGTGCATAAAACCCATAATAAAGGTATAACTATTTTTATAAGTCCAAGTGGTCATGTCAGCTCTTTTTGGAGAGGCAGCTCCTGGCTTTTTTGATCTCCACAGGAACTCTTCTGTTCCCATTTCCCAGGCCTTGCCTGTAGATGAGAGAGCGGTAAGGAAATGACAAGCTGTATCTTACCTTAACAGGATACAGTGGTATCATTCCCAAACTCCCATACTGGTCACAAGGCAGATCTTCCACCAGTAAACACTCCTGAGCAAAACACCTCTAAAGAAGTGCTTTTAAATGTAAACACTGTACACAAAGGGTTGCCAGCTATGTAACACCCACCTAGATAATTTGCAGTTGTCACCTGAAGTCTTATCACCAGAAGGGGCTTATGAAACAAGCTTTGAGATAAGGAAAAACAGTTTTTGTCTTTCACATCACCATAATGAAATCTGTAGTTTGTATAAAACTCTTCCACTGGAAAGTGATAGCACTTCAGTCTGAGATACGAGAACCTCATGCCTATTTAACCACAAGAAACTTAGATCTCTTTCATTCTACTATGCCATTCATTCACACAATTTTCTTTTACAAGCTCATGTTATGTTTTTGACAGCTACTAAATCTGACATGACCATAAACTGCTCAGAGAAAGGCTTACTTTGAGCACTAGCCTCCTCTTTGACACCTCTAGACTTGATTATAACACTGATAAAAGTGACCATGAAAATCACGACAGCTGATAGCAGAATGCCTTTCTTGCCTGCTAACTAAACCTAGACATGTTTACCTGTGTAGGGCAAATAACCCAAAAGAACATTACCCACAGAAAATAATAGAGGTGGATGGTATATTTTGTATGGCTTATCCAGGTGGCACACAGACAATGATCAAATAAAGAAAGACTCACCTGTCACTGATGGTTGAGGCTCACCCAGGACTCCACAGGGAACAGATCTCCAACAAGAGATCCTTCCTCAGTGGTGTTCAGCCCTTAAATGGGGTCTGGGAGAAGTGGAGCCAGACTCCACTCCTTCTGATCACACAGGTACATTGCCTTCACCTGCGCTCCTGTGGCTGACTCAGTGCTCTCCTCAGGTGATCAATCAGTGGTTCAGGCCGTGATTCAACAGTTTCCATACAACCTGATAACTTGAAATGCATTACTTTTCCAAACCTTTAGCATTTCTTGGGTCTTTTCAAAGACATAACCTTTCTTGGACTTGTCAGCATGTTTAGTAGTGTGATATTATAGAATTTCAATCTAGAAATAAGCCAGACTAGAGAGATATGACTGGATGTGAAAAAAAAAAAAAAAGAAGGAAAATTAGATTTGGAGGGAGGTGACCAAGTGTGACTCTTTCAGAATAGTAATTGCTGTTTAGTATTGCATCTTGAGAGAGAACTGAGGTGATACAAGTTAGATGAGGGAGAAAATGAAATATGGACAGAATAAAAAAGAAACAGAGGAAAGAAAGTTTCAAATGAAGTATTCCACAGACTTCAATAAATTACATCAGTATTGGATTAGATCTATCTTCTGGTGAACTCATCAAGTAATGGAAATGCATTGTTAAGCCAAAGCTCCTCAGAGGTTACTACAGACATCACTTTCCCATGCCACAGTTCTGAAGGATTGTGGCTTCTCATTTCTGCCTGAAACAAAGCAAAGCAAAACTCTCCATCTCTTGAATCTGGTTTTCCATTACCTTTACTCCTTAAAAAATATCTTTTAAATCACTTATTTATTTATTTTTCTCTCTGGAATATTTTATATTCTGTGGTATGTGCAGGATTGAATAAAGATGGGATGCAGATTTCCTTCTTTGGATTAATGGTGATATGTTGAGGACTTTTAGCTGACTTTACAGCACTTCTGAAAAAGCTTTCACTTATTTTTAGACTAAAATATACCATAGAGACCTTGTTTTTAAGAGAAAATATAGTGGGGTTTTGAATGCTGCCAACTTTCCAAAACCTAAAGAAAATTCAGGTACATTACTGTTTGGTTTGTACTCATATCATTCACGTAATCTCATATAATTCTTCTCAGTGCACTTAAAAATAATTTTCCTTGGAAAATGTTTTATGTCAGTATAAATCTTAATCATAGAATTCAAGGTTGGAAAAGACCTACAAGATCATCCAGTTCAACCGTCCACCTATCTCACTAAACCACGCTCCTCAACACAATGTCTAAATGTTCCTTGAACACCTCCAGGGTTGGTGACTCCACCACCTCCCTGGGCCCGACTGCTCTTTCAGACAAGAAGTATTTCCTAACATCCATTCTGAATCTCCTCTGGCTCAACTTGAAGCCATTCCCTCCAGTCCTGTTGCTTGTTGCAAGAGAAAAGAGGCTGACTCCTAGCTCATTACAACCTCCCTTCAGATAGATACAGATAGTAATAAAGTTGTCCCCGAGCCTTCTCTTCTCCAGACTGAACAAGCCCAGCTCCCTCAGCTGTTCCTCATAAGGTCTGTGCTCCAGATCCCTCACCAGCTTCGTTGCCCTTCTCTAGACATGCTTCAAGGCCTCAATATCTTTCTTGCAGCGAGGGGCTCAAAACTGATCACAGAACTCAAGGTGCATCCTCACCAGTGCTGAGGAATGGCCCTGTATTGATCACTGAAGTGATATCGTGCAGACCGCAGAGAATGGATTTGTGAGTAGGCCAGAGAACAGAGCATGGTATTTGATTTTACAGATTTTCCATTTACAGTACTTTACTAAGATAGTACTGAAGGATGTGTTACAATGTCCTGTAATATATATTAGTTTCCATATCTGACTTCATGCTCTAAAATTATGGAACAGATACACGACTGTCTTCTCTACCTATTTTCTCTTTCCTAAATATTACTCTGTCTTGTAGATTTATTTCATCGTTCTGTTGAAATCCTAGATTTCTGGAATAATTCTGTTTGTAGAGCTGTTGTACATTTCTTACAAGGGTCAAGTACATCAGGAAAATATGCTGGAGAGTACAGTCTGGCTTCTGACCTCGGTAATGTTGCTTAAGCAAAGAGATTGCAGCAGTGGGTTATGTACAAAGTCTAGAAAATCAGATAAAGTCACTTTAAAATATCCTAATCCAAAAGTATACCAATGGTTAGTGAAAGTCTTCTATTATGAAAATGAACAATCAAAAACAGACTTTTTAAATCTAGAAACGGAGAAAACAGACAAGAAATATCAGACAGCTTCCTAGATACTTGCAGATGAATGAGAACTATTAGAATTCTTATTCCTTTACAGAAAAGCTTCTAGCAAAAATATGATACCAGTATAGGGAATTTGATCTTACAAACAAAATGGTTTTATGGTTATTTGGCACAGAAAGGAGGTTCAGTTGCAATATTCCTTGTGATTATGTCTTCAGCTGGATCAGGTGGGATTCGAAAAAAAACACTGTTCTCTCTTCTCATGGTCCTTCATTACCACCTCAGTACATGCATAATTTATTTCTATCATGTCAGCTCTTAAATATTATACAGAAGTCTGTCCTGTGCAACAATAGTTTCTGTTGAGTATTTACAAATTAAGTTCCATACCCTCTAACACTTAAGATTGAGCTACATATAGTCTTGAGCTACAGATGTGCTTGTAAGAAAATTGGATAAAACAACCAACCACACAACAGAAGGTGTCATGTATGATAGCTTGTATTATATAAATACCCAGTAAGTCTTTCTTACCATAACTGGAAGACTTCAGATTTTGAAATATGCCTTAGATTGATTTTCCAAGCCAGGTGAAACTATGACTTCAGTAAAAAATTTATTGTTTTAATATATGTTATGGAGTTGCTGAGCTGAAAGAAAATTTGTACTGGATGAAATACAGATGAAATATAAAGAAATGCTTTACAGAAGGCAACAAAGTATATTCCTGGGGCAAGCAAGCACTTTTATCAGTGTCTCCTTGTGGATTAATTCAGTAGAGAGCATTGTTGTGGATATGATGATATCCTTACCTGAAAGAAATCAGGTAACAACTTCTCATGATAATCATGACTGAGTTTATTGCTTGATTTCAAATTTATCCTTTCAGCAGAAAGGTAGCAGTGCTAAGAACAGGCATTTCTTCTAACCATTCCTGTGATTTGGGATTTGAAATGAGCTATGCAGAGGTTAAAGGATAAAAGCAGAAATGTACCTCAAGAGGATTATAAGAGTTTTATGATGTATTACATTTGTGCAAATTTACAGCCTGACAGTCCAGGCTACATTAAGTCCTACATACTTTTAGTTATCTTTTTTAAACTAGTCCCAGAGACACAAGGACTAAATATACTTTTCTCAATTTAGTAGCATAATAAAGACCTGATGATGAGCAGTACAAAACACATCCTGGTGCTCTTCAGGTTTGAGCATCAGCCTGGGACTTCCATTATAGTGCTAGTGCTCTGAATGAACTGAAAGCAGAGAGCTGAACCAAAATTGTCATTCTTGCAGAACACCTATAATTTAGAATTGAACAAGCTTACTCAATGATCATTTCTACTCCTTGTTTGTTTGTTTATTTGTTTCTTTTTAAATTCCGGAAATTACTGGTAACTGCTGTCAAATGTGTTTCTGTGCATGCACACAAAGATAAAATATTTTTCACAGTAGTTATGCTACTATATGCAAAAATGCAAGACGTATTTGAAGTTTACACACCTGTTTATCTTGGACTAAAACTGATGGACTTCTCCTGCCATCAGTATTCCCTCTCCCTGCACCACTCAAATGTTAAGATGATGTTAGTGCTGCCACGTAGCAACATATATACATATATATTTTAATGAGCAGAAATAGTATTTTTGAAGTTATTTTTCAGCCGGCTGAGTTCTGTGATGCATCTCATGGATTAACTGAGACAAGACAAGGCCTGACACAAGGACAACATCAAACGGCAGGTTCACTTTGATTCCTTCTGTGACACTATCAGATTCTTCATATATTTGTAACAGTGTTTAGGGAACTGAGCTAAGTTTTCATAAAAATATGTATTTCCCAATTATGTGTTAGCAGGCTAGTAAGCAGGGAGGAAATTAAAGAAGCAAAAATATATAGTTTTGGAAGGAAACCGCAGATAGGAAAGAGCAAATAAGAAGCCAACTTTTGGGGTACAGATTAAAAAAATGATTTGGAAAGCACTGTTATAAACATTAGTAAAATTTTGTATTGGTTATACTGTAAATCAGCCTGTAATGAAGAAACGTCTTAAAATCAATATTACTTCCTAATTGCTGGGAGCTCTGAAATGCCCTAACATTCAGCCATCAAACATCTCATACAGCAAAATTAATTTTTTTTTACTTTTATTTGGGATTAAAAGAAGTCGTTGATGCTCTATTATAATTGTTATTCTGATTGTTTTAGTAATCCCGTGATTGAGAATTATTAAATTAATTTTGTTCCTAAGAAATGATTTGTGAAAAATAATATTCTAGTGAATTTTTGGCCACTCTAGAAACAGAAGTTCTAGTTTTATTTCATAACTCCAATTAGTCTATTTTTATATATTCAGTTTTACAGTTCATTATGGGCTCCCAGAACTGTAGATCTTGCCCAACAGATTATTGAAATAACATAGACATCATAAATGATATTAAGTTTTAAGTCTCTGGCACTCAAACATTTGATTTCCCAAAGTGGTTGTGGAATATTCATCTTGAAAACAGCCTTTTTCTTTTTGATGGATGGGATTTGCTTTGGTTTCTCAGAAGAATCAATTTCTGCTGAACTTTTAGTTGTATATGATCTATGAGCATTTTAAGGCTAGACACAATGAGGGAAACAACTTTTTAGAAGATAGAGTCCTTCCAGATTAAAATGACTTTTCAAACTTTCCAGAATAAACAGTACTTTGCTTTCAAGTGTGACAATGCGGTAGATATGCATATTTAACATCTAGTGATGTTTTCAATGCAAGATGTTACATTTGTCATATGCAGAATGACCTTTAGTACTAAACTAAATAGGATTTTGGCATACCCTATACTAATGGTGTTTAAATATAACAAATAAGTACAAAACCAGGAGTTCCTCTGACAAAGAGAAAAGATACATTTCTGGGAGAAATTCCAAACCAGATCATTGGAATTTTTCTGGTCTGTTTCTAATCTCATTTTTGATTTGGTATACTGAATATGTAATTCTCTTGTCTGCATAATTAGCTTCTCATTAATAGAGTGGGACAGATAGAAAGCTAATATGAGACTGTTAATGAAGTTTGGAATCATCAAATAAAATTCACACTCTATTTTAATATAAGAAATGACTGCATCCATAGCCCAAAGGGTGCTGTAATGAATGTTCCCAGCCAGCATTAAAGATTCTTATTAATGCAGATCTCTGTTCCTGACATGAGTCTTTTGGATTTTCATTCCATCATGGAAGAAACACAAACTGCTGTGCTCTGCTTCAAGGAGGCTAAAAAGACAATGGATATGGTGTTGCATAAAACAACAGCCCTAATTATGGAGCCTGACTCAGCAGTCCAAGAGCAGACTGGCATGGCTGTGTGACCAATCCATTGGGATGCCCGCATAAAAGGTCAGATAATTTAGTCACACAAATATGACGCTTCTTGTTTTCATTATTTTTCCCTAAGGCAGTTTTGTTCTTAATTAATAGTAATTTGTTTAAAGAGAGATAGCTGGAAGCTAGATAACAAGTTCTCTAGCGTGGTCAAGGAAGATAAAAAATTAGTCCTTGTATTGCAACATGAAAGTAATTACTGGACACTGCAGCTGATGTAGGGTCTGTTCAATATGGGGAGACTTCATACCACCTCAGAGACCTAAAATGAACTATGAAGAACTAGAGAAGAAGCCTCTAAGAGACTGAGGACTTAGTGGATCAGCAGACAGAAAAGTTATGTTTGTACCTATCATTACCAAGTTTAACTAAGGTGAGAAACAGAGCAGAATAAGGCTGCATTACATCACTTGCAAAAAATTGTGAACTTGGTCTCAAGCTCTCTGACTTGAAGCCAGGGGAAAGTTCTCATGGAGCTGGTGACTTTTTAAAAGTTCTTTCTTTATTAAATAGACACTAAAAGGCAAAGCATAGTGTCTTGTGGTGATCCTTCTATGGTCCCCTGGGGAAAATACTGAGTGAGGTCCAGAACTTCTGTCTTCCATTTCAGTTGTAGAAGTTTACCCTGAAGTTCTATTCTCTTTGGTCCCATAAAACTCCTGCTGCCTTCAGTTGAATAGTGAGATGGAATTGTTTTTGATTCTTCTTGAAGGAATAGCAAGTGAGAATGAAGGTTTTGGTATCCAGCCTACCGTACAAAGGGAAAAGGGCTTTCAGTAACACAAACGGGCTCAAACATATTAAAACAAAATTTGTTCATATTTGAAACTTCTGATGAATGCACAACAACACTCAAACTACTCAGGTCTTCAAAAAATAAAATTAACTGACTGGATGGTATAGGTGGCTTTCTGACAGGATTTCCTGTACTCCAAACTCAGAAATTTGGCAAATAAAAGTAATGCTCACATGTGGAATTGGGCCCTCTGAGTCACAGGCACGTGGATGAACCATGTGCTTCTGGTTAGATAGATGAATTTATTTCTGCTATCCTGTTGGACCATCCTGATTAATAAAAGTTGAAGTCTGAATGCTATGCCACAGGACACCAAACATCTACATGCTTTCCCACTCATAGCCAAATCCTATCCAACTCATCATAAGCTTGTCCTATAGGACTTCTAATGTTCAGGTTCACATACTATCCTTTCTCCTTTTAGCAATGTTTGGCAATGTGCTTGTGCAGTCAGTATTTTTAGTTCTTTGTATTTATTTAACAACAGTAGCAAGTAGAAAACATTATCCTATAATTTGCTGTATGAATACAGCCCATTTAGTTTAGTCAGAAATAATAGACTGGCCACATATGGCCATAGTAGGCACTTCAGATTAGAGAAATCCCTTCAGTGTGAAATTTAGGGGTACTGTAGTTAGCAGTTATCTCTGATGTAGTCTACTTAGAGTGGAAATATAGCACAAGACCCATGGTTGAAAGGTCCATGGCAAATACTGCATCCACACTGGGCACCAACCATCTATGTCACTCTAGAAATGAATGTTCTTGGCCCTTGTGCTGACTATAAATAAGGTATTAATCTGATGAGAAATAAAAAATAAACTGAAAGTGGATGAAAATTAGAGGAATTAGCTACCACTCTGTTGAAAAGCAGCTGTAACTCCTAGATATTTTTTTTGACTTGAACAAAGCTGTGCTTTCATTTTGAGGACCAGAATAGAATCTCTCTCCTGATCTCATCTTGGTAACTTCTCCACTAAATTGATAGTTTCATAAATAACTGTGATAGAAACACTGGAAGAAAACTTCCTTTCAGGATTTCTCAATAAACATATGAGTTCAGTAATTACATTTAACAATTTCCTTTAGAAACCCTCAGTTCTTTCTTGTCTTGGCAGTCTATTCCACCTTATGAATGCCTTTAGAGCTTGACTTTAAAAGTGTGGAATAGTGAAATAAAGAACTTTTACTGATTCGTTTCACAAGATCTCTAAGGCATCTCTGCAAACTTTGATTGAGTCTTCTGAAAGGTTTTGGCTTTTTGTTATCACCATTTTCAATTCTTGTTTGGTTTCCAATTTGTGAAATCCATTTAGGATCATTCATCATTTGCATATTTATATTTATCTCTTGGAAATAATGAAGACAGGGAGCTCGAATAAATTAGCACAATTCTTAAGAAATAAAAATATTTAAAGCAAGACTGATAAACGACAGTTTTGACTTTCAGGGGAAGATCCTATGTTGCAAGATGAGGAGAGAGGTAGTTTCTATACATATACACAGAAAGATAAATTAAACACATTTTTATTGTTTCTGAGAATACTCAGGGAAGTTCCAATAGTTGGATCTGAGTTATCCTCCTTGAATTTTTACTTTAGTGTTTTTCCGTAGCTTGTAGGAGTTCCCTTTGTGCTGTGTCAGAGACTGAATACTGTGTAAAGTCATCTGCCATGTAAAACCAGACACTGAGAGACTTTCTGTTCTGTCAGCTGCATCTTTTAAAAATGGAAGTAAGGTTTATACTTGTACTAATTTAAATTTGATTAAATTTCCTGTTAAATATTAGATTTCTGTTTTTAAACATTTCATTTCTTACTTCATTTCCAATATGTGATACCCATTTAGAATCATTGAGTATTTACACAGTAATAATTATTTTTTCGAAATAATGAATTTTGGAAAATGAAATATGGGAATAAATTCTCCTTCCCAGATCTAATTCAGTGTTCTTGTTAGGTTAAAAGCTGTTCCTGCTATCTAAAAAAAAGCTTCATTTTACTGAGCCTAGTCTTGCTCATCTGAGCAAAAACTAAATAGAAGCACCAAACCTGCAGTGGAGTTCACCTCCCAATATAGACTTAATGGCCCTTCCTCTTCTCCATAAAGAGAACTGTGGACAATTCTCTAGCCTTGAGGAGGAATGACTAAAACTACCCACATTCTCCTTGTGATGTCTTCTGCACTGCGTTTCCTTTCTTCTTTCTCCTTTCTCCTTTCTCTTTTCTGTCCCTTCCATTCCCTTCTCTTTTATTTATTTATTTTCTGCATATATGTGGTGTTCTTATGGATGGAATGTATATGTGCGTACTTCTGCCTATGGGATCCATGGAAAGGGTGGCAAGACCGCTGAAGGATAAAGAAGAAACTTGCTACAGCCTTGCCAATAGAGCTTTGAATAAATGTTTTGTGGACAAATGTGAGTCCATCAGATGAGTTTTCTGTGTTCTTTTGTCCTTTTAGCAGGACAGATGTAGATATACAGAGTTTGTCCTAGGGCTACTTTTTTTCAACTGCACTCCATTGAGCACCAGCTGATGCGCAATATGCTTCCTTCCTGAAGAGTTTGCAGAGTACCTCTTTGAGTTCCTTTCTAAACATTTGAAGCTGAACAGAGGTGATGTATGAGAAGCTGCAAATCTGTGAATTTGTGTATTGGCTTTGTGAAATCTGATCTGGTGAGGTAAGACTTTTTCTAATTGGAATATAAGAGTATACTGGAGTTTGATTTTATAGATCCAACCAAATAAAATCTAAGGATATGAAGTTAGGATATAAGCTCAATTTCGTATCTGAGTTTTCAGATTAGAATTGTTTAAAATGAGTGAAACTCAATGCAATAGATTTTAACAAAACAGTCTGTGGAAAAGTGTGGTTCTGAATATCTACCTTTGATAGAGAACTATGGAATTTATATCCATGGTTCTGGTTTACGTCTCTCTAAAGAGTTTTAAAATGAATTGAGATGTTTAAAACTTCTTTGTATTTACACGTCTACATTTTTATTTTATTTTACTTTATTTTTTTTTCCCAAAATCACACTGCGTTCTGTGTTTGTGTGAGTTGGCTGACTGGCTTTGCTGTCATTTTTTTATCCCACTGAGGCAGACCAGAACTTCCTCAGAATTTTCTGGTATCATTGTTCATACAGGATGGCTGATAAACAGAAGTTCGTTTTTGTAAAGGTCAAGCAGAAAAAGAAATCTCTTTGTGGTTATGCAATGGTCACACGGGAAAACTGAACCCTCTCTGTGTTACTCAAAGCAATGAAAACAGTGAAAGATCCAACCACTAAGGGGAGATAGAAGCCTCTAATGTTAGCAATTAAGTTATTAAAGTAAATATTATTGAAAAAAAAAATAAATAAATGGATTTCCTGGGAAAAACTAAACTGTTTTCAGAGAAGTATACAAGGAAATAATTTTTTTCTGTCAGAATCAAAAAAGCCCCATTCCATCTTTACACAGAAGTTACCTGACCTCATTACTTTTTGTTGTAACAGCTTTCTAGTTGGGAACAAAACATTTTGAAATTTCAGTGCAAATCCCTACTTCTTACAGATACCACTAAGTATGAGCGAATTATGCAGCTGACTGAGAATAGTATATCACTGGATTCTTTGGACATTCTGACCTAAGCTTTGCTGAGAACTGCAACTGTGGAAGGAGTAAAAGATGGAATCACAGAATCTAGAATCACAGAGTTGTGGGGGTTGGAAGAGACCTCTAGATATCATCGAGTCCAACCCCCCTGCCAAAGCAGGCTCTCTAGACCAGGTTACACAGGTAGGCATTCAGGCATGTCTTCATCTGCAGAGAAGGAGACTCCACCACCTCTCTGTGCAGCTTGTTCCAATGCTCCATCATTGCACTGTGAAGAAGTTCCCATGCACATTTGCGTGGCACTTCCTATGCATCAGTTTGTGGCTATTTTCCATCATCCTATCACCACACACTGCAGAGAAGAGTCCAGCCTCGTCCCTTTGCCTCTTGGTCCTCAGATATTTATCGATGTGGATAAAATCCCCTCTGGAGATACACTGATATGCTTCATTTGCAGCTGCATCACTTCTGTTCCTCTTCAGAGCAGCAAGAACTTAATCCATCCTCTTCGGGATGAAATTCAAATTTATTTATTTATTTTTTTTTGTAGGAATTCTGAGGTGTTTGGGATGGTTTTTCTTTCTTTCATGCAGATCTTTCCCAGACACTACATAATAGTCAGTAGGATGATTCTGCAATACATTGCTCCACATATGTTGCCATTACATAATCTCATGCAAAAATAGAACATAAAGATGAATTTCTCTGTGTAAGATGCATCGTGGGTAGGATATCCACACATGCTTTCAAATCTTCAAGCTGTATTAAATAACTACCTAGAATTATGTTCATTCTCAGGGAACAATGTTACGTAGAGAGTGAACTGAGAAAAAAAAATGGAAATCAAGAAACTATATGTATACAAAACTTTATGGGTGTCTCTTTTTGCTGCTTCTTAAGAAGGTGAGTTGCAGGTCCTCATAGATGAGCTGGGTGGGGACAGTAGTGGGAAAGTAAATGAGGTTAAGGTAATGAAAAGAGTAAAGAGAAAAGAAAGCTTCTGAGGTGGGAATGGAGCAGCTTGAAGGACATCTCATGTGAGGTTCTCCAACTGGCAAAATATCTCCCTGTGGTGGTGTACATGGAATATTTTATCCAGTTACACTGTGATTTAAAGATGATGTGGTACATGGGAACTGTCTAAATCTTGTACTGGACTTATGCCTCAGGGAAAATTCTACGTGATAGAGAAGCCTGTGCAGCTACAATGTGAAATATCTCATATGCCTGGAAGGAGATAGTAAACACGTGCTTTGTAAAGTCCCCTCTGTCATTGAGTTAGAAAAGACACAGCTGCATACATTTTCTTTGAGGCCTCTCCAAAAGGAAGTGAAAATCTATTCAATTCACCCTGATGGGTACACAGTGTTATGTTCTATTTGGTTCCAACAGACACAGTATTTCAAATCTTTCCCACAGTATCTGAAAATGCTCATCTAAGCAAAACTGCATACCATCTCTTGATGAGATCATCTGTGAAATTAAGTTAGTAAGTAAAAATTCTGGAAGGAGATTAATATTCAGTGGTTGAAGAAAGGATTAGGAGCAGTTACAGCGCTTAATTTTTTCCTTCTGCACAGTGGAGCTATTGCTACAATATAGTGGATTTAAACATTAAACCTGGCTTTCATTCTTACAAACACATTGAATTGTGTTTTCAAACACTTTTCTATGAATGCTTTTGAATGCTTCTATGAATGCTCCTATGAAGTATAAATATGGCTTGCAGAACAATGATGTAATAGTGTATTTCTGTGTGGACATATTTTTCATATATGAGAAATGGGGAAAATATATGACTTGCTTAGAAGAGGGTGTTATTTCTCTGCTTTTAATTTCAGCTATGCACAGGTGACACAAAATGACTGATAGTGTCTGCTTTTGGAGACTCCTGACACACTGAAGCCAATAGGAGGAGAAGAAGAGTTAAAGTTTAAAGGTGTATGGAAGTCTGTAAGACTGGATGAGAAATAGTTATTTCCCAGATAAATCAATGGAAATTAAGAAGCTAAATTGATTTTAAAACTTTGGTAGGTAAAGTTCCATGTGGTATTGTCTACCTTCTACCTCCACTGAGTTTAGTAGAACATAGGTCAAGACTAGTATTTTCTGGAGCAAGGATGTTTTACTACCCCATATTTATCTTATTTACTACCTCGTATGTATCTTAAAATATGGTGAGAAAGCAGCATTTTCAGCAGCAGCAAATTTGAACAAAATCCCATTGCTAAGTAGGAGGAGTTGATCCTAAGCCTCCTGATATAAGAGGAAAGGCTCCAGCTAAATTAAATTGGCTTTGGATCAGATTCAAAAAGGCAGTAGGAAACTGTAATCAGACAGTTGAACTTATCATGAGATTGCCTAAGAAATTCTGCTCAGAAAAGACTGGCTCCTCTGGACATGGAAAGACACGGTCTTGTAAACTACTGTCTAGTAACAGATGCTCTCATTTTTGCCAATGTGAGTAGCTTTTGGACTGTCGGCTAGGATCTGCAGTACTACTAAGTGTCTGGAATTTGATTAATAACAAGAATATCTTCAACAGTATAGTATGACTTGTTTTATATGGCACTTCGCCACTCACTATGAATTTGGACTGGTGAGAGTGTAATTAAACGATAATGGTATTTCATTTCATGCATGTTTATGAAAAATTAGAGGACAACAGGGACTCTGAGAAAGTTGACTACTAAATAAACATTTCTGAATAGCATCACTAAACACAGACTGTCTAAAGACAGTTGGAAAATATTGGTTCATCAATAAAGTTTTTAGAACACTTTCTACCTTTCCTCATGCTATTGAAGTTGGAAAGGAAGTCCAGCGCTCATTAAACATTCTTCTAGGTTTATCCTAATGATAGTATGAGCAGATTAATTTGATCATCACATTTAAACTGGACAATCTTATACATTGTAAAACAATTTTGGGGAGATTAATCCTAGTTTTCTTTGCAATTTTACTCAGTTTCTTTGTTATTCAAGGTAATTTTATTGTTTCAATTCTAATCAGAATTCAAAGCTATTATCTACAATGGAAACTTCCATACTTGTGAAAAGTCAGGTTACTTGTCGATGTAGTAAAAATTTGACATGATTAACAAAATCTTGACTCAACTATCGTGAATATCCATTCAAAGCAAAAAGAGCAGAAGGAAGGAACAAAAAATAGCACACATACCAATTGTTTCTCTATTTCGTTTTATGAAAAAAAAAATCCATCTGCATTTAACATTTATTTTGACTCATAAAACAGCATTATGTTCAGTAACTTTTTCCTTAGAATGGGTGACAGTAAAATAGGAATGGGGAAAGACTACGGTGGAAGAAACTCAGCAAGACCAAGATCTAGTTTTAAGAGAGTAATATTTTTGGAGTTAAAAAGAATTTTCAGACGTTCATGCGAGTCTAGATAATAAAATAAAAATACATCAGTGACATGATCTGTTCCAAAATATTATCCCTTTATATAATGCTTATTAATGATGAAGGCATTGAATGCAATTTAGCTTTAAAAAGACATTTTTAAAATGGTTTGTCAGCTGGTTTTATGTGTGCCACATTGAAATACATCTGGTGTAGACAGGTCTATATATATATATACATGTAAGAGACATAAAGTATTCTGTGTGGCTGCAGGGGAAGAAGCTGCAGTGCCCATGGAGAAGATGATCAATGGCAGTGGGCCCTCCTGTGAAGAGAGATGGCAGCTTTTTGTCTCCACCACCAATGTATGATGCATTGTAATGATTCTGGATTTGCATATGGGACAAGTTGCATGCAGTTGGGCTGAGGCAGAAAGATGGAGGACAGTTAAAATAGGAATAGGATCCTGTATTGAAAGACCCAAGAAATACACAGAAAGACCAGTAAGTAAGCAATTATTTTACCTTATAAACTATTGTAAGTGAGCTGGACAACTCAAACAGACATACCTTTTGGTAGTATTTCAAAACCACAATTTGTTAATCCTAGATACCTATTGCTTTTCTCTGTATTTGAGATTTTAGAGAGGTAGCTTAGGTCTCTTATTCAAACTTACACTAAATAAAGCACAGTTTTCAGTTGGCAACACTTCCAAAATCCTGATATCTCGATTTTTTAGAACCCTTTCAACAGATATAGTTCAGTTCACAGATACAGTACAAGAGCTTTGTTGTTCATCCATGTTTCACGTGGCTATCTTACTGCAGGCCTTCATCTAGAGGTTACCTCTTCCATAGTGAAACTAATACAATCTGATTTTTTTACATCTTGATTTTATTTATTTATTTATTTATTTATTTATTTATTTATTTATTTATTTATTTATTTATTTATTTATTTATTTATTATTTTGTATCATGTGTCTTGTTTGGATTTACTGGCGTCCAATACAGATATTCCTGCTGTTAAAACATTTGTAACATCTCTCTTCCCTTTACAGTTTTTTTTTGTGTAATAAATAGTGAGTTCATAATGCAGTCCACCCTCAGGTTGTCACCATTCAGGAAAGTATACCAAGCTATGTCTGCTCAGAAAATCTGTGTAAACATTGCATCTTCGAGAGTTATTTTTCTGTGATGTTTGATTATATTTATCCAGTGTATTCAGAAATTATCTATTCAATGTATTCAGAAGTCACTCAGGTGTTTATGACAGGAAAAAATTTGTGTATGCGTTATTTTTTATTTATGCATGTATGTATGTCAGCTTTTGCATCTTTGATGCTTTCTATTAGATGAGAGGGACTTGAAGGCTGCTCTGAACAGTGGATTGTTTTCCTTAAGGTATACTTTGGATATTTTGGGTCTGAGAGGTGTTTCACTGGAACTGGGTACTGACATTTGTGAAGATGCCTGCTTCAAAGTATCATGACCCCTAAACCCAACAGTGTCTTCCATAGATTCATAGATATATTAGGTTGGAAAGGACCTACAAGATCATCTAGTCCAACCATCCTCCTATCACCATCTCTACCCACTAAGCTACTAAATCAAATCCCTTCCCAATCACTTTTGAATACAGCAGGGATGTTGAGCTTTTGGAAATGATCCAGAGGAGGGCCAAGAAGATGATCCAAGGGCTGGAGCACCTCTCCTATGAAGATAGGCTGAAGGAACTGGGCTTGCTCAGCATGGAAAAGAGAAGACTGTGGGGAGACCTCAATGTGGCCAATCTGACCCAACATTATTTAGAGAAAGAGAACCAATGTGAGGCAAACAAACTTTTTACAAGGATGGATAGTGACAGGACAAGGGGGCATGATTTTAAACTAAAGGAGGGAAGATTTAGATTAGAGGTTGGAGGAAGTTTTTACTGAGAGAGTGGTAAGGTGATGGAACGTGTTACCCAGAAAGGCTGTGGGATACCCTGTTCCTGCAGGACCTTGAGGACAGGTTGGATGTGGCCCTGGACTAGTACTTGATCTTGCAGTTGGCAAATCTCTGTGGCAGAGTGGTTGGAACTTGATGATCCTTGAAGTTCCTTTCAACCCAAGTAATTATATGATTCTGTGATAAGAAGCCTCAGAGAAGCCTGGGATTTTCCTCTTTTACCCATCTCAGTGGTTCCAATTGTCTGCCTATTCATGAATTTCTGTTCATAGTTCTTTTGTATCTCATCCTGAGCTTCCTGTTTCACCAGAATTTTATTTTCAGCCCTGGGACCATGCATAATATAAAAGCTGTNAAGGGCTGGAGCACCTCTCCTATGAAGATAGGCTGAAGGAACTGGGCTTGCTCAGCATGGAAAAGAGAAGACTGTGGGGAGACCTCAATGTGGCCAATCTGACCCAACATTATTTAGAGAAAGAGAACCAATGTGAGGCAAACAAACTTTTTACAAGGATGGATAGTGACAGGACAAGGGGGCATGATTTTAAACTAAAGGAGGGAAGATTTAGATTAGAGGTTGGAGGAAGTTTTTACTGAGAGAGTGGTAAGGTGATGGAACGTGTTACCCAGAAAGGCTGTGGATACCCTGTTCCTGCAGGACCTTGAGGACAGGTTGGATGTGGCCCTGGACTAGTACTTGATCTTGCAGTTGGCAAATCTCTGTGGCAGAGTGGTTGGAACTTGATGATCCTTGAAGTTCCTTTCAACCCAAGTAATTATATGATTCTGTGATAAGAAGCCTCAGAGAAGCCTGGGATTTTCCTCTTTTACCCATCTCAGTGGTTCCAATTGTCTGCCTATTCATGAATTTCTGTTCATAGTTCTTTTGTATCTCATCCTGAGCTTCCTGTTTCACCAGAATTTTATTTTCAGCCCTGGGACCATGCATAATATAAAAGCTGTTTTAAGATTTAGTTAAGATCTAGTTCAATTTTGGTTTTTTTATTTTTATTTTTGATAAATCTAAAGTATAATGATTTGAATTCAGATTATAGTACTATATTGAAAAGATAATTAAAACATCTATCTGAAAGAAATAGTAATTTGGAGTGCATTTACAATTTTAAATGCATTCTTGATTATGCATTAATCATAGATTGCTAAAAACCTGAAATGAATCTGATCCAAATGAGAGTTCACTGAACTCATTAATTTACCATGAGAGCATTTAAGTACTCATAAGGTAACATGTTCCACAAACAAATCCACTAGTACCAGTGAATATTTCTGCCAAAAATTTCTCTTGTTACAGTTTCCTATCTGTACTTGCCCTTGGCCCAGCTGACAGGCATCACCTGAGCATTAGTTACTCATGTTTATCAGAGACACTCCTCACCTTGCTGAAGGTAACTACCTAGTTTTTAGATGGTTGAAGTTAATCTCATTCACAATATGCAAGTGGAGAGCAAAAAGTTCATTGTAAACTCATGCTGACATTGGGACACAGCTCCCATGTATNCCCTGTTCCTGCAGGACCTTGAGGACAGGTTGGATGTGGCCCTGGACTAGTACTTGATCTTGCAGTTGGCAAATCTCTGTGGCAGAGTGGTTGGAACTTGATGATCCTTGAAGTTCCTTTCAACCCAAGTAATTATATGATTCTGTGATAAGAAGCCTCAGAGAAGCCTGGGATTTTCCTCTTTTACCCATCTCAGTGGTTCCAATTGTCTGCCTATTCATGAATTTCTGTTCATAGTTCTTTTGTATCTCATCCTGAGCTTCCTGTTTCACCAGAATTTTATTTTCAGCCCTGGGACCATGCATAATATAAAAGCTGTTTTAAGATTTAGTTAAGATCTAGTTCAATTTTGGTTTTTTTATTTTTATTTTTGATAAATCTAAAGTATAATGATTTGAATTCAGATTATAATACTATATTGAAAAGATAATTAAAACATCTATCTGAAAGAAATAGTAATTTGGAGTGCATTTACAATTTTAAATGCATTCTTGATTATGCATTAATCATAGATTGCTAAAAACCTGAAATGAATCTGATCCAAATGAGAGTTCACTGAACTCATTAATTTACCATGAGAGCATTTAAGTACTCATAAGGTAACATGTTCCACAAACAAATCCACTAGTACCAGTGAATATTTCTGCCAAAAATTTCTCTTGTTACAGTTTCCTATCTGTACTTGCCCTTGGCCCAGCTGACAGGCATCACCTGAGCATTAGTTACTCATGTTTATCAGAGACACTCCTCACCTTGCTGAAGGTAACTACCTAGTTTTTAGATGGTTGAAGTTAATCTCATTCACAATATGCAAGTGGAGAGCAAAAAGTTCATTGTAAACTCATGCTGACATTGGGACACAGCTCCCATGTATAGACAAACCCACTGACATTTTGGGACTATTTGTGGAATTAGATGCTGCCTAGTTACAGTTAGTTATCAGTTGTTTTTCTGAAAACAAGCATCTCTTATAAATCCCTCCTACAAATCCTGTCTATATGCTTAGTTCACCACAACTACGCAAAATTGCTTATGTTCTGATATTTGTTAAACAGACACCTTTCATGATTGTGGCCAACATGTCTGTCTAAAATCATGTATTTCTGAAAAATGAAGTATGACATTTATCACCTTACATTCATAATGTCTAGAAATAGTTTTTTTTCTAGTAGCAGTGAAGAGTGAATAGACATTATCTTCTTTGTCTCTTGCATCTATCTATGTTTTGCAGGTCTTATAAAGGACCTAAGGAAGTGTTTTTTTTATTTTTTACAAGAATTTTTATGCTATGAGGTAGTTTTAATCTCCAGCATCTTTCTGACTAAATCTGATTCTAATAAACTTCATAGTTGATTCTTGACAAACAGTCATTGTCAAGCAGCAATAAAAGTAAATAATGTACTGTTTGATTCAAGTTCTGACTATCTGGATGCAAGCTACTTCCAAATACTTGTCATAAGTAGCACCTTCCAAAAGTGCTGATCCCTGCTTCTAGTCACATTCCAAGTGCTTTGGATGTTGTTACAGTAAATAGTGGTGACTCATTTCAGTGTACAGTCATCTGTTGGATCTGGAATTCAGACTTCAGGAAAACATTACACAGATGTCACGGGCACATATTTAATTGATTTATTCATATTTGATGGGAGGGGAAAAGGCTTCTTTAGAACCCCTCTCACAGCCTGAAGGATCCTCCTTTCTGATTCCTCCCCTGCATCCTTGTGGCCCTTGTGGTCCTTTTGGCCATGAGGAACAGGACACACCTTATTCAGCTGCCAAGCACTTATCATTCTGGGATAGGGCTCCCTGCCATCTACAGCTAAATATGAGAAATATGGAAATATGACCCAACAGAATAAAGCACCCTTGGGATCTATCTTCATAAAATATAGCAGATTCTCTATTTCACACATCTGAGTGATTTTTTTTTGTTAATCTTCTGACCAGCATTTTGTACATGAAATTCTAATGTCTTTCTTTCTGTAGCTTACAGGTGGCATTGTTTTAATCATTTTGAGGGCAGCTCATAAGCATATGCCTGTGTAGTGGTGATGGTGATGTTGGAGATACAGATTTTCTGTATGACTACTCTTATTAGGCTGATGAAATAAGGACATCCCCTTTGCAGTTACTTCATTGTTTTGCCTGTGAATGCTGGTGCAATGTATTTGGAAAGCTGTTGTTTCACATCATAATCTGACAACTTCAATATGAAGGGATGAGATCCCATATCCAACATTACAAGACATATATATTCTTTCAATTTCCTTTCAAACTGCTGTGTATTGGCATACTGGGTACACAGTAGTTACTTATTGGCACAAACACACAATTAATTGTTATAATCTGATAACAAAATTAAGTAGGAATAATACTTCCCTTGAGAAGATGTATTAAAACTGCAAGGAGTAATTCCTAATTCAATATATATCCAGTTCATTTCTAATTAAATATGTTTTGGATTCAGTTAAGTGAGAAGAATGCTGAAATAAGCTTTGATCTTGGTGACGTGTGCCATCAAATAGGCACATTTTCTCTCACCTGTTGAGAACTTGACTGTGCCAAAAGTACATACGGATACAGGAATTGTTACTTTGGTAAGAGAGTGAGCTATGTCTTCTGACTTCGCTCAGAGTAGGGAAGAAAAAAGAATTTAAGGAATAAGACTCTGGCATTTTCTAGGTAAAAACTGTTTTAATCATAAATCCATCAAACATTATAAATGTATTTCTAATGAGGCTTTTTAATATTAAATTAAAAATGTAATTTATGCATACATAGATTGAAAATGAGTTGGTAATTAATGGAAGCATTTATATATTCAGTCAGATATACTTTAAGTCCCTTATTTAATTAATTTTTCATAATTTTCACAATACTCACATGGAATTCATCTCAACCAGCTTGTGCCAATTGAATCTTTGAAGTTTATTTTAAATGAGTCATTTAACTACCTACCACAATAAAAAGATAAATTACCTTCTGTGAACAATATAAATAAACTAAGATGAACCCTTGATGTGACCTTTTTTCTCAGTATCTTCTTGGAAGAATCCTTGGAGACTCTCTTTATCTAAACACTGAATCTTTAGATTCCTGAAAACAAGTGAAATAAATTCCACCACGATTATAATGGGTCTACATAATTTAATGGTAGTGCATGTATGGGTTAGAAAATCATAGTACAAGCTTATTTTTTATTCTGACTCCATTATTTTTAAATGACAGATGTGAATTAGAGAGACTGTCTAGGAAAGATTTTAGTCCATTTTTCATTAATAAGAATGAATGCATAGCACACTTTTAAGTTTCAAGTTTTATGTGAAAAGTAAGTAGAGAATTGAAGAAAATTTCATCTGGAAGATATATTACTAAAAAAAAAAGATGTATCATACACATACTACAAAATGAAAGAATGGAAAATGTTTGTATAAGATGTATCTTTAAATTAGCTGTAGGAATACTGATATTTCATAACAAGTGATAGATTTATCTTCCTGTAGAAAAGGCTAAAAAAACAACCGAATCAAACCAAACCAAACAAACAAAAAAAGAAACTTAATATTTGTTTCAGATTTCGTTTGACAAAAATAAAAGAGAAATATATTAACTATTGTTCAAGTGAAAAAAAAAATTCTCTACAATATATTAACAGTGCTGAAAGTAAGACCTGAAAACTGACGCAAGGAGGAAGTATTTTAATTTTAATTAGAAAAAAAAGCACATAGTTAATATCTTACTGATAGATCACAGTGCAAACTGATAGACTTCTCCTAAAATAAATTTAATTTTGTCATTAACAACGGTAAATATCAAATAATGATTAAGAACTTGGAGATACAGTGCAGCAGAAAGATTTGCATTGATTACATGGGCCTTGGAATAAACCTTCAAGACAATGAAGAGCAGTCATTAGCTAGCAGATACATCCTATGAGTGAGTGCTTTTCTAGTGCCTCATTTCTGGACTTGGAAGGCAGTGTGATGGATGGCAAGGAAAGTACCAGCTACTCAGCTCATTTTCTGGGCTATATAGTTTTCTCCTACTCTGTCATGTGATCAAAAAAAGATCGTGCTGATCTATGTTCATCTCCCTAGGCTAAGGAGAAGCATATGTGGCTGTCCTGCAAGTAAAATGCTGTTCATCCCAAATATGTCTGAAATGAAAAGACCTGAACTGTTGTACATAATATGTTAAATCTGTCTTTGTATGAACTAGCAACTAGTACAAACCAGCATAAATTCATTCCAAGTCAGTGAAGAAACACAGGTACTTACAGAAGGTGTTCATCCAGACACACAAACTTATTTAAAGCAGATAGGATGAATTACATTTTGGAGGTGCCCCTCTCCTTCCACTGATAATGTGGGGTCCAAGCTGAAAATTTAAGGCAGACTTCCAGCTTCAGCTGGCTCATGTAGGTAAGGCATATGCTGTTAGCACGTGTATATTCAGAAGAGAATGTGAAAGGTTCTGTCTTCTAGCCTTTATTGCATGGTACAGAAACAAAGAAAACACTGAAGACTCAGATTTGCCAATTGTACAATAACTGCTTTTTTAGTTGTTATTTTTAAATTATTTTTTATTTGGTGAACAAATAGCAGCTTTAAAAATTGGAATAGTGATTGATTATGCCAGTCAATGGATAGCCATGTCTGCACAAGAATCACTGGAGAAACTGCCAGCTTCCTCTGCAGGAGTCCCAGCCCTGACATGGATAATCCCTTGGTCCATGGCAGTGCTGCTGTTCTTTAAACCATGAAAGGGGAACAAAGACAAGCTTTGCACCTAACTTGATTCTTTAGAAGTGCATTGCAACTCTTCTTTTTTTTTCATCTTTCTTTTCTTGATACACACCATGAAAGACACTGATTGTCTTTGGTCTCGGTATTTGATCTGACATACGATGAAGGGTTTATGGTATCATAAATGCTTGTCAATTGTTGAACCATAAACTTTCCCCATAGCATTTAAGGCAGCTAAACTTGAGAGATTAGAAGGACTGACTCAGTATGTGATATCTTTACATATATTAGAAAAATCTGGGAAGAAGATCAACAGTTCTTAATATTATGTCTAATGCCATGAAAACTCATTTACTGCATATCACCAAATGTGACAACTCACCAGAAATCCATTCCGTTTCTCAGACTTAAATAAAGAGACTAATCCATCCTTTTCTTAAGGTGGCTTGTTGGGATTCAGAATATGAAATAACAATGTCCATTCCAATTCAGGATTTCATTTTGCACAGTACTTTTGATCCCAGATAACTTGCACGGCTTGTGAAATCAAATTAAACAAAATAAGCATAGAAGTTTGTAAATATTATATTAATTTATACTTTGTAACTTTTTATGAAAGTAACGATTTTCTTCTGATAATGTCAAGAAAAAACATTGCTGTAGATCTTGATAGCTTTGTCACTATGTTCTGCTGTAACTGCTGTAAATAATGAACTTAAGATTCTGTTGAAGTAAGGTAATAACATTTCACATAAATTTTGTCTGAAATTCTCTTACACTTTTCTGTAGTAATATGGAGATTGTATGCAATTTTTTACTGTTGCAGAAAGTGATAATGATAGGATAAAAAATGCTAACATGTTTCAGTGAGCCTATTCTTCACAGGAAGTACCATGCTATGAATTTAGAACAATAAACTAGCATAATTAATACTAGTATTAGTATAATTAGCTGTAGTCTGAACTGACATAGTTTGAGTATTTTACTGAAGTCAGGGCCATGTGAAAAAGATGATGCAGAAAATCAAGGTGCAATTCACTTTCCCAGCTTTACATGTATCAAAGTGAGGTTTTTTTCTAAACTGATTATTTAAGCTGCTGTTGTAGTCAAAAAAATGTAAGAAAACCTTTTTTACTATACTTGCATAGTATATCCATAATGAAGAAATGTTGTTGTTGAGCTAAGTGTAATAATTGTCGTAGATACATAATCTGCTTTTAAACAAGTCATATTTTTAAGTTCTGTACAACCACAAACTTTTCTTTTTTCAGTTATGGGGCAAAGATTTTCTTTGGGAGTTTGCAGGGTCTGTTCCTGTGACCATAAGCTTACAAAGCATGCCATGAAGTACAGAACTTTCAGGCAACATAATCTTTGGTATGAGTGTGCCGGAATAGGCTGAATGGTTCATTATTGTTATGCACAACTCAAGCAAATAGATAAATTGAAGAATATGTAGTTTCTTAAGGCCGAATTAATAAAGATCCATGTCTAAACTATCATCTCCTCTTCCTGAATAGTTTATTCTAAGATAGCTGGCACCATCCCCAGATTCTGTGAGAAAACAAGCCAGAGAGCAATCAAATCATTAATATGATTGGAAGCTGCTCTCTATATTTTCCAGGAAATGAAAAATAAAACCTTCATGCATAAAACATTAAATAGGATTTACAGATAGGTGAACTTTCTCTGAGTTAGTTTTCTGAGAAAATGAAGCAACTGTGAGGGCTTGTCAATGGTGTAAATGAGGCAGGTGAGAGCAGGCTTATCCTTTTGTGAGGCAGTGAAGCCTTTCTGAAGAAATGTAGATGAATGCTCAAGTACACAAAGGCAACACTCAGAGCATAGGAATCCAACATTCAGCATATAGCTATAGATCATGTAGTGGTGCCTATCAATATCGAAATGCAACCACTTAATTCTGGGTCATAGCTTTTACTTCCTTTGTGTCATAGAGTTATACACTGTTGCCCTTAAACAGTCAGGGAAAATCAAAATCATATCTTACACAGTTCTTCAGTGTTCAGAAAATCTCCTTTTCTCAGTGTGAATATGTCATGCTGCAAGTAAAATTATTTTTGCTAAAAGCAGTTGTCTCGTTAGCATCTATTTTTTCATTTTCCACTTGTTTGTCTCAGATTTTTAAAGTTCCGAGGTATATCTGAGCAAGTTTTATTACTAGCCTGTTCTTTGCCTATTTGCTTACTTAAGTTATTATGTGGGGTTCAGGAGAAGCTGAACCTGGTGTAGGGAACATGCTTTGGCAGGGGGTTGGACTTGATGATCTCTTGAGGTCCCTTCCAACCCCTATGATTCTATGATTCTATGATTCTATGATAAGCTGCTTCAGAACCACTGCGTAGTTAATTTCCACTGAAATGCACTGATTTAAGAATGGCAGTTAAAAAACTGCTTTTCAGATGAACTTAAATTGTGAAGTTCCACTCTAATCATTTGAACATCAATAAATGAGAGGCAGTTTTCTAGTTTGGGCTGTATAGCAGAGACTCCCTTCCATTTTACCCTTTGTTTAATCACTTTCAGTCCAGATGTAATCATGGTTTGCTATGACTGTGTCCACGGAAGTTATTTATTTACATTTATTTATCAGTAAATACATCTGAGATTAATTGCTTATATATTTCTCAAATAAGATCCACATCAGAAAGATCTGAAGGAAGTACATTTCTTAATCTAGTCCTTCTGTCTTTCCTGAAGAAGTGCTTGCCTGCAAAAATCTCCAGAAAACTGATTTTTTTTTTAATTTAGAGAAGAACATTTTTATTTTTATTGAATATATAATTTAAGCCAATAGCTTGTTAAAGGGACTCTATTTTCGTAGATGCTTCATTATGTCAAATACCACATTTTTCCCCCCTCAGTGCAATTTCCAAAATTGTTTTGTCTTCTGATCATCAACTTGAGCTGCACTCTTGAATTTTTTATTTTTTAAAAAGGACAACCAAACTAGAGCACAAACAAAAATGATGTCACATTGAACATCTGTGGGTTGCACACAAGAGACATAATATTCTATAAGAGCTGACTTTATAATTGGCCTTCCAGGGGATGCTATGAGTTTGAAGTTTCACCTATTTGAGGAAAACTTAGTGCTTGCAATATGAGAATTATTGCAAGAGACAGTTTTTATTTATTTATTTTTAATCCTGCAATTTAATGAATTTTCTTGATAAAGAAGAGAATATTAGAAGCAAAGATGCAGTTTATGTGTTTCCAGAAGGAACCATGCATCCAAGTGCACACTTTTTTCCAGCTGTGACGTCTGGGGAGCTGATGTTCTATCCAGCAAATCACTTAGGTAAAGCAAACATCATCAAAATTTTGATGTTCAACTATGAACTGACTGAAAGGCTTGTCCCTTTTTCCACAGTTCCTACAGTTGGAGGGAAAGTGGACCTGAGCTTCAATGAGACCAGGTGATGATAAGAGTAGGACGCCCTTATCCAAGGTGGATTCCTTATGTCTTTAAGGCATTACATTAGACCATACATCAACTAATATTTATTTAATTCTACAACAAACAAAAGAAAAATTATATAATGCCATTTTGTTGATAGTAGGTTCATAAGTAATGATAAGGTTGATCACATTAATTGTTCAGCTGGACAAGGCATTTTAGATGGTGGGTATTTTTCCTGTGCAAATATACACAACTGAGATTTTTTTTTTTCTATCACTACTCAGTCTAGATGTAACCTTATCAGTCATTCTAAAATCAAGTATAAAAGTCAAATTACAATCTGAGGTAAATGTTTGTGCTCTTGTGGTGCTCAATAGAAAGATGTAGATTCAGGAAATCATTATTTCCACTTTTAATAGGTACTTTCTTCCAAGTGAGATGAATCATTCTGTAAAATGCTCCTAAGTTAATTAAGAGGGAGCTAAATTATTGGAGAACAGCACACTTACTCAGACATGGCTAAATTTAAGTGCAACTAATAGTGAGTGAAATCATTCTTAATTAGTAATTCTGTTCCAGTGACTAAACTGGCACTGAAATTTCAAATCACTATTAGAACTAGGATGCAATAAAACAACAGATTACAGGACAAATGAGGATGGCTTGATGAGAAGGATCCATAACCCTTAATCCATAATCAGCTGAGCAGGTTAATCTCTCCAGGTCTCATAGCTTGTGTGGTCAAGGATGTAAGAAATAAATAAAAATTCTTCAAGATGAAAATATATAGAATCATGGAATATCCTGAGTTGTAAGGGTCTCACAAGGCTCATTAAATCCAAGTCCTGGCTTCACAGAACACCATTCAACATTCAAATCCTAGATCTGAGAGCTGTCTGGTGCTCAGCAACAATGCAACATCTCACCACTCTCCAACTGACACACAGCAATCTCCAAGCAGCCGGCACCCTTGGTCAACTCCTCAGAGCTTTATGGCCTTAAGGATAATGTCACATGGTATGGAATAACCCCATGGCCAATTTAGGCCAGCTGTCCTGGCTCTGCCCTGTCCACTGCCATTGTTCCATAATAGTGGCATCTTTTCTACTGAGTGGCCCAGCCTGTCTTTGGATGTCCTTCTAATCACTCAGCAACAACCAAAACCTTGGTCTGTTATTAACACCATCGCAGCTGAAATCAGGACAACACATTAGCTAGTCAGTAAAGTTTTCTTTCCGTGTAAAAACTGTTTCTTCACACACTTTCAATGCTGAGTTTCTGGTTAGGTCCCAGTTTCTGGTTTTTTAAAGTATTTTTTCAAGTTTTCAATATATAGAGACGTTTCTATTCAGACTTCTATCTCAGTGCTAAATATAGTATTAGATAGGCTACAGTAAACTCATAGAATGTTTTCAGTCCTGTAAATTGAGTAAAGATGCCAGGAGATATTCATGAGTCGGAAACAGCTCCTGGCAACACTAAGACATAAAAAGGAAACATACAGAAAGTGTAAGCAGGGACAAGAAACCTGGGAGGAATTTAGAAAACTTGCAAGGGCATGCAAAGATGCAGTTAGGAAAGCTGAAGCCCAGTTGGAATCAAATCTACTGGGAATGCCAAAGACAACAAGAAAGAAAGACTAAGGAAAATGTGAACTTGCTACTGAATGGAATGGGAGACCTAGTTACATGGGCTGGTGGAAAAGGAGGTTCTGAATGCCTCCTTTGCCTCAGTCTTTACCAGCAAGTCTCATCTTCAGGTATTTCAGATTCCAGAGAGCAGGGAAAAATGTTGGAAGAAGGGAGATATACCTTTGTTGGAAAAGAATCAGGTCAGGGAATACTAAGCAAACTGGGCTATCGTTAAGTCCATGGACTCTAAGGGAATGCAGTCACAAGTGCTAAAGGAACTGGCTGATGTCGTTTTGAGGACACTGTTACTCATCTTCAGATATTCATGGTGACTGGGATAAATGCCTGAGGACTGGAAGAAAGTTAATGTCATTTCTAAGTTCAAGAAGGTCAAGAAGGAGGACCTGCAAAACTGCAGGATGGACAGTCTCACCTCAAACCCTGGGAATGAGGCAGGAGTGGTAATCCTGCAAACCATTTCTAGGCACATGAAGAACAGGGAAGCTATCAGGATTAGTCAATGTGGATTCATCAAAGAGAAGTCATACTATAGCAAGTAGATAAATTACTTTGATGGAGTGACTGGCCTGGTAGATGTGTGGAGAACAGTGGATATTATCTGCATGGAATGTAGCAGGACTTCTGATGCTTTCTCCCAAAATATTCTCATAGAAAAGCTGATGATGTATTAACTGGATGAGTAAACACTGAGTTGGATCAAAAAGTGGCTGAATAGCTTGACCCAGAGGGTGATTGTTGGCAGGAAATCTAGATGGAGGCCAGTAAGTAGTGTACCCTAGGGGTCAGGGTCAATACTGTTCTGGTCCTGTTTAATATCTTTATCAATAATCTGGATGATGTAGCAGTGGCTGATTCACCAGAGAGATGTACTGCCATCCAGAGGGGTCCTTAAAGGGCAGAGAAATGGGCTAACAGGAACCTCATGTACTTCATCAATGAGAAATACAAAGTCCTTCACCTGGAAAAGAATACCTCCAGGCACCAGAATATGCTAAGGGCCACCTGACTGAAAAACAGCTTGGTGGAAAATGGGGGTCTTTGTTGGACACCACGCTGAACATGTTCCAGGATCTGCAGTGAAGAAGGCTAAGGACATTCTTTCTCCACTGGAGAATGTGTTGCTGGCAGATAGAGGGAGGTATTCCTTCTAATCTACTTAACACTTGTGAGGCCACATCTGGAGTGCTGTGTCCAGTTCTGGGTTTTCAAGCAAAAGAGAAATCTGGAGTTACTGGAGAGATTTCAGCAAAGGCCGCTAAGATGTTGAGAAAGCAAGGATTAGTTCATAGTAATGGCTTAAATAGATTGAATTCTGCAATGTTTAGCCTATGGATCTGTATTTTTATTTGTCTTTATGGCTTAGAATCTCCCACATAGCTATGTTTGTTCTGTAACCCAAAGAACACTTGAAATGTACAATCTTGTGTGACCTTCAGAGGAATGTATAGCTGTTGGCATAAATAACCATAGATGTCATAAAGATCTATAAGATGCTACATACCTTTCAACTCAAACTTGAAAGGGAAAAATAACCATTTCGGGAAAATTATATATCTTATTTTTAAAAAGGGATCCAACACACAAAAGAAATGCCTTTGGATGACCTGTTAACTTTCCATTGATTATTAAACAGGATCTAAACAACTGAATTTAAACATATACCCGTAAGACTGCTTAAGCTAAAGATGATAACTAACATGCTTTGAGGAAAAAGTGTTAAACAGAGTCAAAGTGAAAATGCACTTAGACCAAACTATAAAAAGTGCCCAGGGGGGCTGTGC
>VXAB01006313.1:0-30567 GCA_013399175.1 Odontophorus gujanensis
GAGCGGGGGGTATGCGGGCAGGTGCAGCTGGGGCAGCAATGAGCTGCAGCAAAACACGTGTCCTCATCTCCTGGTGCACCTCAGGTTCCCCAGCCCTGGTTGTAGCCAGCGTGCCCCATGTTCAGCCCTCCCCACGCACCCCTTTGTCCCAGAGATGGCCACTCTAATCCCAAAGCCTCTTTTAATGCTGTTTCGGCAACGTAACACAAAACTTCAGTGTGATTGAAGTGTGCCTGCCCCTGGAATAAAAGTGCTATTCCCTCTCTCCTAGCACTATGCTTCGTGACATCTCAGGGTGTCCCCAAAACCCAGCAAGTCCTTTGTGCAGCCCTGCAGGGATGTGGCAGCGGAGACTGAGAAGGTGGGTGCTGGAGAGAAATGTCACTCCTTGATAGCAACAACAACAACAATACAGCCAGAAAAACCTGAAGCTTGGACTAATAGAGCTGGGAGACAGCTGGTGAACAGGCAGGCCGTGGCCTCTCTCCAAACAGCAGCTGGCAACCTGGCACGGCACACCACTGCATTTGGGCACACGCCCTGCAGAAGCACTTGCCGAAATGCAGAAGGAAGCCCTGCCTGGTGGGAGCACATCAGCTGCTATGCAGCCCTGGCACTGCCTCTGACCTGCTGAGGAGGCTGCAGGGCTTGGTCTCTGTGTGAGCTGGTTGCTCTGGGGTTCTTTTTCCCATTTCCATTCTCCTTTTTTTTTCCTCTTTCTTGTCCTCATCCTCCTTTTCTTCCCTGCTACCAAGTGGGCTCATTCCTGAATCACAGGAGACCCTCCATCCCTGAACTGTAGGATCATATAGAATATCCCAAGTTGGAAGGTACTCATAATGATCACTGAGTCCGTGGAGGAGGGATAACACACTTCTTGCATGCCCCATGGGCTCATGCCCTGAAGTCAGGAAATCCTCTTGGAATTGCTCGAAATGAATAAATACATGGGCGGGGTGTGGGCAGTGAGATGATATAGACAGGAGGACACTGTGGGTCCTGGGACCTTCCTGGGAGGATGAAGATAAGAGGTCCCATCTGTTCTCTGCCTTCACCGAATGTTTTTGAGCATCACCAAGCTGACCCACCTCCCTTCCTGGCAGCTGGAGGGAGAAGCACCTGCAAGGGACAGGGATGGCTCCAACGCTGTGCTCCATTACAGGTCCTCACTCACAGAGCTCAGCAGAGGGATCATTTGCAAAAGGCTCTTGACATCTCCTAGCATGCAGCTCAGCTACCCAGGGCTGCTTCGGGAGAGCTGCCCCAAATCTCCAGGCTCCCCCGTGGATCAGGGATCTGTACGAGCTGCCAGGCCAAGCACTGGGCAATCAAACAACTTCACAAACCAAGATAGGTGAATAAAAGAAGTAAGTATAAATACTTCTAACCAAGCTGTTCCAATTTGTCTGGGAGGAAGTGATGCCACCTCAGCATCTAGCCCTATATTTAGTAAAAATCCAAACCAGACACTGATAATGTTATTAAAGGCAGGAAGGAGTAAAAGATGTAGCCTCGCTCGGATGCTGCGATAAAGGTGTCTGGGATCAGGACAGACATGCTGGCTGTTCCCCTTTTCCAGCAGAAGACTGACACAGCAGGTTTGAGAAGCCCTAACCCAGTTCAGCCAGCAGTAAAGGAGAGAGAGGGTGGTTAATAAAGCATTGTCTACTTCTCCTGGTGATGTGGAGGAGGCATGGGAACGGAGCTCCTCTGCTGCCTTTTGTAGCATCACCTGCAAGGGAAGAGCTGGCCAACAGCAGACTGGGCAGCGCTCCATTTGTCTGTGCAGAAGAGGAGGGATTCAGTTAGAGAAGGACATCAGTGCCTCTGAGCGGTGCGACCTTGGGCAAGCAACATCCCTTTCAAATCACAAATACCCAAACCTTCCCTGTGAGCCCCAGTACAGCAAGGACCCATGGTGAGAGCCACATGCCATGCTCCCATCCCAAATGAGCCACGAGTGGGAGAGAAGCTCCCCATGGGAAGGCCAGCACCCCTTTCCCACTGCATCCCCCCAGCCTGTCCCTGCAGCAGCTGGCATCCCTGGCCCCAGGGGTGAGCAGAGCTGATTTTCCATCCCACTGCTGTGTACAGGAGCTGCCATGTGGTTCCTCCGTGCACCGGCGTGGCTCCGGGTGACTTACCATCCAAGGAATAATTTTTTGCAGGCTGAGATGCTTTTTAGTTGTTGTTGTCAAATCCTATCTAAAAATCATCAGACTAATTAGAAAACAAAAAATGACATTTTACGGGCTGTTAGTGCTGTAAGTAGACAAAGGCCTTATGGTATTTAAGGAATGCTTGGAAAACAACAGTGATATTTACATCTGGGAAAGACTTACCGGCTCAGGCAGAAGCTGTATTTCAGAACATTTTTGTTTAACGTACTCAGCCTTGGCGATGACAAATATTACTGCACATCATTACCCCAATTTTTCAGGGTGTTAATATCTCATCCATTGCAAATTGTAGCTGCCGTAGACTTGGCAGCTTGGATGCGTTTTTATGGATTCCCATTTGTTCTGATTTCCATTTTTGTCTTTGAGACTTCGAAAAAGTCAATTTTACGTCAGCGAAAGGTACCAGCACTGAGGACAGGGGGGTTTCTGGCAGCCCAGGAGCAGTGGGGTTGTGCTCAGGAAGGGCTCTGCTGAGATCCTCCTGCCCAGAGCTGCAGTGGTGCTCTGTTGTGGTCTCCAGATCTACCTCTGCTTGCTGGCTGCTGTGCTGGTGGAGGTGTGCTGCAGACACTCAGCCATGCCTGCAGCTCCATCAGTGACCTCCACAGCTTGGTAGGGGTTGCAGAGAGAAGACCCTTCCCAAAGCGAGCACCAACATGAACACCGTGCATTGCTTCCATTGACCATCAAAGCTTGAAAATGGTCTTGAGTTGGTCCTGCTCCAGTGATGCCCATTGCTATTGCCCTACCCTGCCTGCATCCCCAAGGATCACAACAGATTCCATGCCTGTGGCTCTGCATTCAGTGCAGCAAAGGCTGGGTGTCCCCTCAGGGGATGCATCCCACCAGTGCTGAAGTCCGTGATGGTCTTTTTTGGGCCCTCTGGATACCCTGGCATGCTGATGTAGTGCAGGTTATACAGCATCTCACACCTGAAGACCTCCAGGCTAGTAAAGTAGAGAGAATTACTTGCAATGAGTAACTTATTCAAAGATTTTTATTTTTCCTCCCTCTCATATACACATTGTCCATGAAAAGAATGAGAAATTCTCCAGCATGCGTGTTTGGTGTTACTCACAAATCTCTTGGTTTGAAGGCACGCGATGCAGAGAAAAGATTTCTCTCTGTCCTTTTGCCTTATTCAGAGGCCCCAGCACAGACATCATGACTCTGTGTTTTCAACACGTGGCTGTTCCTTTGGGGGCCTCATTTAGGATGCTAAAGGCATGTTGCTGGTACCCCAGGCTCGGCCCTTTGTGGGGTGGTGATGGAGGCAAACCAGCCCAGATGTGAAGGGCTTCACAGCAAAAGCATTCCTTTGCTGCTGTGCCTTCAGTTCTCCTACACTCCTGGTGACCCTTTGCTCAAGGAGTCTTGCCTTGCCACGTGTGAGGGACTTCATCTGTCCCTTAAAAGGCAGAGCTGGTTCAAGCTCATCAGTGGCTTCAGCCAAACCAAGCAGTGCTGCTCCAGGGCTGTCACTGAGATGAAGCTACTTGGCTTTGCCAGAGCCATCCCTGAAGACAAACCCTAGCAAGAAAGGTTGACAGGGAGCACACGCCTGCCCAGGGGACACGTAGATGCAGCATGACTTTCTTTTTATTTACAGAGCATCACATTGCACACTCCCCAGGAGCTCTGATTCATCCTTCCCCGGCACTACAACAAATACTCTGAAATCAGTCTACAGCATGGGAACAGGCTTTACCCAGTGCTCCGAAAAAGAGCAGGTAAAGTCATTACCCTCACTTTGCATAGCAAAAATGATATGCATAAAGCTGCACAGAGCAACCCTGCAAAGCTCAAAGGAAACAAATGGGCAACTTGCACCATGAATTTCAATGGGACTTTGTGCCGCCAGGATAATAGCCAGTGAGACAGTGAAATATTGCATAGAGAGACACTGGGCAGTAAAAACAAGCTCGACTTGCTAATGCAGTGGAATATCCCACAATATTGCCTGGGGGATGATTACAGAGCGTGTGTGGGGTGCGTGGGGCACCCAAAGGGATAACAGCCATTCTGTGGGGTGTGCTCAAGGATAGGGATGACTTGGGGTGGGGGAAAGGGCGTCTTTTAAACATGGAAACAGCCTTCAGCTTTTCACCAGAGCTGCCCCTCAGACTGGAAGAGCCGTTTGTCCAGTTTGTCTCAGAGTCACCTGTTGGCAGGGAGGGCTCCAGCTGATATTTCCAGCCCTTGGAGCAGCTGGCACACAGAGCCAGCAGTGGTTGTGCTACAGTGATCAGTAACCAAGTTTCTTATTACTCGAGGAAGTGCCTGCACACCCCAGCTGATGAACAGCCCTGCCTCAGCCTGTGCTGGGTTGTGGTCCCAAGCAGGACAGACACCACGAAGCACTCACTCACAGAATCACAGAGTGGCTTGGGTTGGAAGGGGCCTCAAAAATCACCTAGTTCCAACCCCTTGCTGTGGGCTGGGTTGCCAACCATGAAATCAGGTGCTAGGTTAGGCTACCCTGTCCCCATCAAGCAAGACGGCTGGAGGACCACACTGGTTTTTCCCACTCAAGTCCCAGCCCCAAAAACCCTTCGCTTCTTCCACCACAAACCTCCCACGGCTGGCTCCCACCTGCAGCACCCACCCCAGCTGTCCCCTCTCCCATTCCCTGCAGTCAGTGCCCACCCCCACCCAGCCTCAGCTGTCAGCCATTACTGAACAAGGAAAATCATCCACAGCTGGAGGAGGATTGCCCGTGTTTGGATAACTCACCTGAGGCTGGAACAGAGCGAGTGAGCAGCCCTTAAATTAAAGAGCCTTAAACAGCTTCTTGTCCCCAAACTAAATCCATTGTAATAGCTACAACAAAGTAGGCTTAGAGGAGGAGGGAGGAGAAGGGAGGAAGGCAGTGCAGGGTGAACTGGTGATGCTCCAATGTGATGTGGAGGTGTGGGGATTGCCACTGAAGTGAGCACATTCACACACACAATTTCCTGAGGCACCCTCAGCTTTTATGGGTTGCTGATGGCGGCAGCAGTAAATGAAAGGACACCTTTGAGTGAGCACCCATGTATTAAACAGCTCACAGGCTGTCCCCATGCAAAATAATAACGTCTGTCTTTCCAGGCTGTGCAACTCCAAACACAGCAGATTCAGGGTGCTAAATCCAGAATCTCCATGCTGTGTTTTCAAGACGTCAGCAGAAAGCACAGCCCAGGGAACTGGTGGTGGGATGGTCTGATTGCCTCTGGGACACGGGCTGTGCTAGGGTCACTTGTGTTTCAGACCAAAGGGAGAAGGGGAGAAAGCAGAGAACAGCTTTAGTGTGCGGGCAAAGCAACAAGGCAGGATAGGTTAGGGCACAGCTGTTGGTACTTAAACTCTCCGGCTCCAAAATCTGTAAGCTGGGTGAAGCTTACAAACTGGAAATCCGGCCGCGAATCCAGATATCCACCCTACCAAATTGAGGATTAATGACATCATCTCAGTTCCTCCTTTCCTTGAAGGCTGGAAAGAGCGAGAGGCGAACAGGAACGGTGGGGAGGCGGCTGAGCAGTGCAGTTGCAATGAGTCACTCTGTGCCTCTCCATCCCCCGTACCCCCGCGGCACCGCAGCACGGAGCCCTGCTCTGCTGCCCTGGGCCTGCTGAGCACAGCCTGTAAGGAGGAGTGAGGGAGGCAGAGGCTGCAAACTGCGAGAGCATCCCATGGAGAGAGACAGCCACGCACTGATAACCACTGTCCGAGATAGTGTTGTCCCTCCTCTGGGACCCAGTCCTCCTTGGGAAAGGGCAGAGCCTGCTGTCCGTGCTGCCAGTGATCCTAGGGAAAAGGGGTTTTCTGCTCAGTGAATGAGAGCTGGGAGGATTTCTGCAGCCTCCCTTCCAAATCTTGATTTGCCTTGCTGAATTAAAAGCAGTGTGGGCTGAAAATGATGTTAAAAGGAGGAAGGAGACGGAAAAAGTCACGCTGAGCTTATTGTTCTGGATAAATAAGACATAGGCGTGTTGCTGAAGGTAGCTAAACCCATCCCACAAATGGTCTTCTCCTGCCAGGAGATGTGACAAAAATAATTACTTGAGCTCTACATAATTATTGTGCTGCTTTGAGCAGCAGCCTGCCCTTGGCACAGGTAAGGGAGCTTTTGCGTGATATTGGTTAATGACATTAAACATTAGCCCCTTAACATCCTGACCCACTAAACGGGCAGGGAAGCAGCGGGCAGCATCCCAAGGAGTGCTCCCATTGCCATTCCCCATTGCACCAGTGCTCAGTGGGAGTGGTGCCCAATGCAGGGCTGCACTGGGGCAATGCTGGGTGCCAGCAGTGGGTTGTGGCCCCTCTGTGATGAGGATGGGCAGGGGGTGATGTACGGATGAGAAGAGGTAACGGGGATGAAAAGGTGACAAAATTACTTATCGCTCCCAGGTGGAGGGAGCTGAGTTCCTCCCGCTTCGGTCCAGCTGCCAGAAAGGGGCCTCTTCCACGGGTCATTTGGGGAATCCTCCGTGGGATAAATGAAATGTTTGTCATTTAATTCTCTCCAAGGAGGAAATGAGTATTACAACCAGCTGTCAAGTGCTCTGCAGCTAAAATATCAACAAAGTATGACAGACGCAAGATGGAAAAAGCCTCTGAGGTTTCCTTTTATTGACTGGGATGTCTCTGTTTTTTATCTTATTATCTTTCAAGCTAAACCTACATGAAGTGTACAATCAGGAAACTGAATAGCATCACTGGCAAAGCCCGTCCTGTCCCCAGATAGCTGAGAGCAATGAATACCTGAGAGGAGCAATGGCTTCAGCACAATGAGATGCAACCAACCCGAGCGTCCGGCCTCAGCCTGCAGAGCCCATTGAGGCAGAGCTGATGGAGACCCAAACTTCCTGCACCTCCGAGTGGTTTATCAGGCAATAATCTAACGACTGGCTCACGTGGAGCTGGGTCACAGATTTATAATCGCGTACTTGAAGATCACAGGCTATGGAAATTATTGCTGTGCTGGCTGGAATACATTATGCAAAGCAATGCGTTATCTGGAAGCCTGCACTGCACACACACACACACACACACACACACACACACACTTCGGTGATCTATCTATCGCTCTCCATGCAGATGTTCTGCTGCAAAGATGTTCTAATTAATATATTGAAAAATACGCTTCCTGCCTTGTCTGCACCGGAGATGAGCAGGGAAATGACAACGAGAGGGGGGAAAAGCCCCCATCATGAAAAGAGTGATAAAAGCAGAGACTTAAAGGCAGTGGGGAAGGCAAGTGGAGTGTGAGCAGGGGCCCAGCTCGTGCCCTGAGTGAGTGGTGGGATCGATGCTGGTCCTGCTCTCCTGATGGCACCATGGGGCCATAGCAGCAGCTGCAACTCCTCCATTCTGCCATTCTTCCCCTGCTAGGATAGCCCTTCCCTTCTTCCATCCACTCAGGACTTGGACTCCAAGATCCTTACGGGTCCCTCACCCATGGCACTCTCCCATACGGAGCAGTCAAAGACTGCAACATCTGCTCCATGAAGTGCAGCCCATGAGGCTGTGAGCATCACAGCTGGCATCATCCATCCCATTTCAAAGGGGCAGCTTACATCAACCCCCTGAGCAGCTGCAGAGACCCACAAAAGGATGAGAGATGAGATGGGCATGTCACAGACCCAACAGCTGGGCATCTCCATCCCTCTCCATAGGGACATTGAGAACCAAAACCCTCCTGGGAACCTCATCAGCCACAGAGGGCTCTGGCTTCACACAGGGAGAAACCCAGATCAATTCCCCAGAGAAAAAGAGACATGAAATTAGCCTTGCCAGGCTGGGGAGTGCTTTTAAATTGCAGCAGAAGTGGTTGAGAGATAGCTCTGCTCTCCACAGGAGCTTCTCCCCATCCTTGGGATTTAAGCCTGTTAATAGTGGAGTATGATGATACTATCTGTTTGTACTGCACTTTTTATCACAGGCAGCTCCCACGGTGATTTGCTATCATACCCTCTGAGAGCTGCTGAAACACAGGCACTGCAGGAGGCAGCAGTGATGCAGCCACCATCTTGGTGGCAGTGGAGCAATGGGAATGGAGTAGAAGCCCTTTGCCAGGTGGAAAACACCACATCTCAGTTTCCCGCTGCTTCCCAGAGGCTTCGGTGCTGGCATCCATTCTGCAGCTCCCAGTCCAGAACAGGGTAGGTTCATGGGGCACAGAGCTCTGGTGGGAAGGAGGGGCTCTTTATTTTTGAGCAACAACTGCTGGAAGAGCCCAAAGTCTGCAGGCTCTAAGCCCAACTCCAAATAACCCACCCCTCCAGAGGGTCTGCAGAACGAGTCCAGGCCACCCCAGGGAGCATCCCATGGTTTGCCAGGCAGCATGGGGCGGGGATGAGCACAGCTGGTGCTGTCCTTGCCAGGAAAACCAGCAACAGCATCTTTGGGCACCACCTGGACACCGGGCTGGGGTTGTGCTGAGCATCACCTGGTCAGGGCAAGCATTTGTGTGCTCTCCTTCCAGCCAGGACAGATGATTGGCAGTACCACCTCCTTCCCTAAGAGCCGATGCTGTGCCCAGTTTGCTCACCTGGAGCAGGTGCCCTCCAGGAGCTGTGTGGGAGGAGACAGCTCAGTGCTGTGCAGCAAACACCGTTGGAGCTGCAGAGAGCTTCCACTCCCAGCTCCACCACCCCCTGATTGACACCCTGTAATAAAGAGATTTACCACATAATTATCGTGCACTTGGGATGCGGCACCATTCTTTTTTTTCTTTTTTCTTTTAACCTAATGACAGCTTTAAAGAGCAGTTAAAGTGTGTGTTTATATTAATGTCATTAGTTATTTTTGTGTATTTAACAGAAAAGACTTTTCCTTGGAACCACGACACGGTAAACAACAGCTCAGTTGTCTTCCAGAGACATCGCTACCTCTACTTTCAGATGAACTGCTTAAGTGAATGGGAGGGAAGGATCTGAGCCTGGATTGATGTGTGTCTGTCCTGGCCCTACCAGCAAGGATGTTAAACTGAGCTTAGAACAAACGAGAGAGGGAGCCTGGCACTTACTGGTGGGGAGAAACAGTAATAAATGATGTTTTTTATTAAGAAATATTACCTTGAAAGTGTATTCCTATTGCAAGGGCCTCCAACACTCAGCAGTGTAATAAAGAGAGAAAGGAAAATGGGAAGGAGGAAATTAGAAGAATGAAAGTGATCAAATAAACACACACACACTCATGTATGCCTTAAGCTAGTAACACCTAAATGTCGCAGTCAGGTTTGTGTTTTTCTGTAATGAAAGGACGGCCACATATCATACAAATTATCCTGGCATCAGAATGACAATGAGGAGAGGAGAGAGGTGGTGGGAGATGAGGAGGCAGAAGGGGAGCAAGGCCCCTCCATCACTGTCATGGGAGGGGCAGAGCTCAGCCCTGGGCACGGTGGCCAATGCCTCCCAGCCCTCTGCTCATGGCACCTTCCTCAAAATCCCATCTATTTCCCAGGCAGACCACTGGGGCTTTGTACACAAACAGGATCAGCACTAAGCCCTCCGTGCCAGGGGGTGACCCCTCCTGGAGTACGCCTGCGCTGAGCACATCCCTCCCCCTGGCTGTGATGAACACCACAGGGCCGTCCCATGGGCCGGGCAGTAATCACCCACCATTAACTGTCTCTCTCCGACGTTTTTCCTCCTGCTCCATTCCCAGCCGACAGCAGAAATTCACCTTCTTCGTCCTGCCGTGTGCGACCTTGCTGTGCAGGCTCTCGTTGATTTAATCACTTCTACTCGTGTCGAGATCACCCTGGTCCTCTGCTCTGATGCTACGTGCCTCTGGATTGAGGACGCTTCCCAGGATTGCATCTCCAGAGCATTCAATTAGCATAAGACTAATTTTTATAGCAAGGTCATTAATTAAAACGTTGTATGATGAAAACCTTGTCATTCCAGAAACCTCTCCCTCTGTGAACCATTAGCCCAGTGCCTCCCTGCTGCACACAGCACTGCCTTCATCCCACTAACACTCACGTCCTCTGGTTTAATGAATGGGACCCCGGACAGGGGAGGCAGGCAGGCTGAGATCTGCCCTGGAAGTGACTTTTGGGGTAATAATAAAAGAAAAAGACGCCCTGGCTTAAGGAAAAGGCAAAGATCTGGCAGAGGTGGCCCAGCTGCAAGGTTCTGAGTCAGAGCTCACTGAAGTATCTGTGTATGTGACAAAGAGATGATCTGCAGAGGGGTTACAGGGGAGCCCAGGACAGAGGGGCTGTGCACAGTGCCCTGGTGCTCCCCAGCTCTCCCCTCCTGCAGAGCCACGGGCAAGGAGCAACCTCAGTGATTGCATTTCTTTGTGTGACCCCATCTAAAACTTTTGGCATCAGATAAACAATTCCCGAGGGTCAATTAACATGTCTTGAGATGATTAGAGTCTGACACTGATGAAACCCAGCAGTAATTAGCAAATTAAAAAAAAAAGAAGAAGAAAAAAAAAAAAACCCACCCTTTTGATTAGTACTCAGCATAATTCCCTCCAATTATTCAAAGTTCATGACTACAGGGGGTGGAATATCTCCAGGAATATTTATTTATATCCCTATTTTTTCCCAATCAACTTTGTGAATCTAGTTAATCATCAGCTCTCGAACTTGTTAACTTGGAGAGTTTGGGAGCTGTCACTCTGTCTGATTGCTGGCAGCAGCCCGGGGAGGGCCCGCAGAGGGCAGAGAGCTGAGCCCTGACTTAAGGCAAAGAGTGAGCAGGGGGGGGATGATTCAAGAAATGAACCCAACTCACTGCTGCAGCAGAGGGAATAAAAACACAGTGTTTTCCCTCTCTTTGTTTAGAGTCACAGCTTGGTGCTGGCATGTTTTGCATCAGCCTGTCAGACGGCGCTTTGCAAAAGCAGGCACAACACTTCCTTCTGCACACGGACAAAATCCTCTCCGAAGAGATGCTTGCTGCACAGCCCCAGTATCGGGGCAGGAGCAGGCCAGGCAGCCACGCTTGCCCTGAAATCCGCAGCAGTGTAAGCAAAGGATGGCCTTGAGCTATTAAGCTCCACGGCTGCAGGCACGGTAAGCAGCCCTGCACGGCTGGGGCAGGGCCGACCTCCCCACCCCACTGCCCACCCCCTCCAGATGGGAAGCACAAGCAAGGCACAGAGAGGCTGGGATTTCTCTGGAAGTCATCATCGCCTGCAGGGAGGCTTTGCTAAAGGATTTCATGCCTGTCTTCAGATGGCATGAGAACAGCTTTCTTGCCCTAAATCCTCCCACATCCTTTCCAGAAGAAGGGAGGGGACCTGGGACCATGAAACCTCTCTGTATGTATCCCTCCCCAAAGCTGCTACAACATTCAGTACTCCGGCTGCCTGGAGGCAGAGGTGAGAGGGGGACCAGCATCCCTGCCCCATGCCTGAGCCCCCACAGTGTAGGGCAGCTCCATGACCCCATCCCACAGCCCCATCTGCCCCAGGTGCCACTCTCCCTGCACCCTGAGAAGCCTCCAGACCCGCAGGAGAGGTGGGAGGGGAAGTGGATCACTGCTGAGCACCACAAGGATCACAGAGGACAAAGACAGCCCCACTTCTGCTGCCCGGTGCCACCCACCTGTCACCTTGCATGGACTGATTCTGCATCCCAGTGGCACCAGGGATTGTCCTTCCTGCGAGCACGAGGGACATGGAGCTGTGTCGGCTCACAGAGCTGCTGGCTGAGCTCTGAGCTGCAGCTGCTTCACTCTCTGCTTCATTAAAACCTCCTTCCCTGCCCAAGTGAGCCCTGAGGGATGGAAACTAGTCCCAGATAGGAAGACATACGCTTAAACCTTTCAAAGCCATTTTTCATTGGACTTCTCTATATTCATCACTGCAGACTAACAGAGATTTTCTCTCCAGTTTAGATGATATTTTTTTTTTAATTTAATCCTATCCAGTGAGAGCCCTCTAGGGAGCTCCTAACCCTGCTTTAATAACATGCTCATTAGCGAGGTTATTCAGGGAGTGGTTTCTATTTGGCACTCCAGCATCTTTCCAATTAATGTTGCTTTAAAACAAGCAAACCTTAAAAAAGAGAGAGCAACAAACAGCTCAGAGTCAGCACTGCAGGAAGACAGCAATTTCCTTGGGATTTTCATCCCCTTTCTCTCCAAAATGTGGTACCTAACTTCTTAAACATGCCTTCCTAGCAAGGGTTGGTGGCAGTGGAGGGATGGTGCCATCTTCTCTGGAGCCAAACTCCCCAAGTATCTCTCCAGGTGACCTAAGATACCTATATATTTACCTATATGTTTACTGATTCATTTCCTCTTCTGCTTATTTAATTCATAATGGCTGTGAAGCAGCTCAGAACTGAGCTCTGATCATGTCCCCGTCTGGCGACCTCACACATGGGATGTTCCAGGTGCATGCCTCAGTTTCTCTTTCCAGAGAGTGGAAAGCAAGGAGAGCAGAGGCCTGAGTAGGACACAGCCAACTGCAAAGAAACATTACTGTTGGCAAGGCAGTGGCTGCAAGGGAAGCACAATGGGACCTAATCTTATCCCATCCAAGGGCAACACTCATACCAAAGAGAGCTGTGCTGTCTGTACCTGGTCTGGGGACAGCTGGGAGCTGAGGGCAGTGCCGATACCAATGGGCAAAGCCACAGGAGCAGTGATGAGGGTGAGGAGCCTGTGAGCTCCCAGGGTTGGTGGCACTTCCCTGCTCAGTCCTGCCACAGGAGTCCTGGGAAGGGCAGGAAGATGACACAGAACCATGTCCTCCTGGAGCTCAAAGCTCCATGCCCCGTGTGCGAGGTGTGAGTGGCATCGTGGCCTCAAGAAGCGCATCTCAAGCTTTCCCTACCAAACGCTGAAAAAAGTAACTTTTTGGTTTTGGTTTTTGTTGTTGTTAGTTTTTCCTTTTTGGAGGTCTGGAATAGATTACTCAATGCATTTGTTTGGAGCAATAATGACATCCAGTGGCTGGTTAGCTTAGTCCTCAAGGGGAACGGTGCACGAGCATCCCCTACAAACAGTGCCTGTCCTGATGCTCTGCGAGGGTGGCCAAGAGGGACAGGAGCCGTGTGCAGTACTTGGGGCTCCTCTTGTATCTGGAGGTAACAGCAGCAGCAGCAGCCCTCTTCCTCCTCCAGCCATAGAACTCTGCTCCCAGGACATGTTCATTCCACAACCACTCTGCTGAGCATCCCCAGGCACGTACACATGGGGAAACAGACAGCATCTGGGGTTTGGCCATCCCAGTGCCCTTGTCACATCTCCTGACGACAGCAAAGGGAGGAGAATAGTTTATTTGAAGGCAGAGCCCAGCTGTTGGATCTTTAAGGTCTCTGGATGGATCCCTTGCAGAATGCTGGGTTGGCAAAGCGTGTCGGGAGCGGTTTCTCCGCTCACCCATGCCAAAGCTTAGTGGGTCAGGAGGAGGTCTCACTCCAGAGCTGATGCCTTTACATGCATGGATGTCCCCGCTTCCCCTGAAGGCTCCGGCAGACAACGTAGCTCAGCTCACGTGCGCCTGCCCAGACCCCGAGCAAGTCACTGAGATGTGAAGAATGTGGTTATGCAAGCAGCAGCACGGATGGGCTGAGTGGGGAGGGATGGAAAGGACGAGCATCCCACAGAGGCTGCAGCAGCACCAGGGCTCCCTCATCCCTTGCAGGAGCTGCAATGGGAGCGTGGGGCTCAGCCCATGTCTGCTTCTCTGCTGCTGCTCCTCTAGGATGAGAGCACCTCTCAGGAAGAGCTGCCTTTGCCACGGGTCAGCAGATGGAGCCGTTCATCTTGCAGGAGCCCTGGGGAATGGTAAAGTCAGTAAGCCAGGGGTACTCATTGCAGAAGGTCAGTAGGTATCTCTTCCTGCCCTAGAAGATGTACAAAGACCTAAGGATGCTTAGGGACCTTCACAGGATTAGTTCATTTAAGCAATCACCACTTTAAAAAGCCACCCCTTACGTAAGGTCACCACCTCATGGTGTGATCTACTGCACTTCCCAGCACCAGTTTCTATCTCAGTGCCCAGCTGTCATGCTGGCCTTGCTCAGCAGGGCAAGTCCCTCACCTCACTGTATTAAACCTGCCTCTGTGCAGCTCAGTGGGGAAGGAACTGTGTCAGTGTGGTGCTGCTCCTCTGGGTTTTCACCCAGGTAATGGATGAGCAGGACGCTCCCTTTCTGCTCTTAAATTAACAGCAAGTGCAGAGCTTCTACAGGGTGGGGGGCAGCCACTGCTGGACCAGATATTGACTTGGCCAATGTACAGATCAGGTGGGACATCACTGTCTTAGCAGATCCCATCCATGGGATGCGGGAGGTGATCCAGGAACAGCCCCACTGCGGAGGTTCCTACAGCAAGAAGCTGAAGAAATGATTGCACAGCGCAGGAGAAACTCCTCAGATGTTTAGTAAGGGATTTTTCTGAGGGAGATGTGAGCAGAGCTGTAGTGAACATGCAGTGTGCAGGGAGAGCTGGGAGAGGAATGTAGTTCTGACCTGGTACTGAGTGGGCATGCGGCCGCAGGCAATGCTGCCAGCTGTTCTGCAATCTCATTTCATAAAGGCGGTGTTTTTTCTGCCTTCAGTTCACTTCTGTTGTTCATTTCTGGTCTGTTGGGAAGGGGCAAGGGAAAGGGAAGGAAAGGAAAGGAAGAAAATGTTGGGGAGGGGAGGTGGTGGGGGAAAGGAAAAAAGGAAGAAAAAAAAAGACAGAAAAAAGGAAAAAGAGAGGGAGAAGCTATTGTGGACCCGAAGGAGCCTTCCAGCATAACATTTAATAGGCTTTCTCCTGTTATATTAGCACCAGACAATTGAACTGCTCAGCACAAGGTTATTTCCCTCTAGTATAGAGCAGTGGCTTGGTGAATGCTTAAGGAGATCTACCCGATGTGTTATTGCATTCCTGAGGGCAGAGGGGCCACGGGCAGCCCATGCTGGGCTATAATTGCCTCTGTGCTGCTGGGCATGCTGTGCTGGGGAAAGCAACAGAGGTCTGAGCTGTGAGAGTAACCCTGTGCCCCACCTCTGTCCCAGGAGGATGGGACAGGCTCTGAAACTCAGGGTATTTGTTGTCTCGGGGATCTTTGGGACATTCAGGATATTCAGCATTCCTCTCCCAGCTCACCTGCCCAGACACACAGCTCCGCCAGGCTCCCCAGTGCACTGCTGCCAGCTGCCACACAACAGCTGCTGCTCATCCCTTGAGCTCAGCAGCCCAGCACTCCATCTCCACCACTCTGCAAACATGTTGGGAACAACCACAAACAACACCCACGACCCCCGTGGTCCTTCTGCACTGCAGAGTGGAGGGCACTGAGCCACCCGCTGCCCGGCCTTGCTGCAGCTCCCTGCCAGTCTTCATCTTCAAAAGAGATTCTCACTCATGGAACTCGATTTTTTCTTCCTCCAGCTCATGCCCACAAGGTACGGCTTTGTCAGTCACTAATTAAAGAAAACAATTTCTTTGCTTCCTTTAGGCAGTGCTGCTTACAGCCTTACATCATAGCCTGAAGCTCCCCTAGATCCTTCCACAAATACAATTTCCTTAATCTTTGGTCCACAGCTTCTCACTTCAGTGTCCTGCTCTGACGACTTACTGCCATGCTCCACACTGGGTGTGCTTCCCCAGTGACCTCCCCTCTGCTGTGCTCCACAAACAGCTCCTGGGTCTGCAAGAGGTGCTACTGCACATCACCTCTTCCTCTCCTCTTCCTCTCCTCTTCTCTTCTCTTCTCTTCTCTTCTCTTCTCTTCTCTTCTCTTCTCTTCTCTTCTCTTCTCTTCTCTTCTCTTCTCTTCTCTTCTCTTCTCTTCTCTTCTCTTCTCTTCTCTTCTCTTCTCTTCTCTTCTCTTCTCTTCTCTTCTCTTCTCTTCTCTTCTCTTCTCTTCTCTTCTCTTCTCTTCTCTTCTCTTCTCTTCTCTTCTCTTCTCTTCTCTTCTCTTCTCTTCTCTTCTCTTCTCTTCTCTTCTCTTCTCTTCTCTTCTCTTCTCTTCTCTTCTCTTCTCTTCTCTTCTCTTCTCTTCTCTTCTCTTCTCTTCTCTTCTCTTCTCTTCTCTTCTCTTCTCTTCTCTTCTCTTCTCTTCTCTTCTCTTCTCTTCTCTTCTCTTCTCTTCTCTTCTCTTCTCTTCTCTTCTCTTCTCTTCTCTTCTCTTCTCTTCTCTTCTCTTCTCTTCTCTTCTCTTCTCTTCTCTTCTCTTCTCTTCTCTTCTCTTCTCTTCTCTTCTCTTCTCTTCTCTTCTCTTCTCTTCTCTTCTCTTCTCTTCTCTTCTCTTCTCTTCTCTTCTCTTCTCTTCTCTTCTCTTCTCTTCTCTTCTCTTCTCTTCTCTTCTCTTCTCTTCTCTTCTCTTCTCTTCTCTTCTCTTCTTTCTTCCTTTTTCTTCTCTTTTCCTTTCCCTGTCACTGTCCCTCTCACACCTCATTTGCTTCCAACACTCTGATTCCAATCTCCGTTCATCATTTCTGCCCCATTCTGCTGTGCTCTTACCACTTTTCATTTTAGGCCTCCAGTTTACCCGGAACATTTTACATTATCCAGAGTAGAAGTGTCCGTGGTTAAAGCTCTGTGTCTGAGAGATACAGGTTTAACTCCCAGCCCTGCCACCTCTGCTTGCACATGACAGCAGTGAGTCCTGTAGAAAATCCCTTCCATTCTTACAAATAGAGCTGAGGATGGTGTGGAGCAGAGATGCTCAGTCCCATATTTTCCAAGGTCATGTGGCTCTCTGGGGGAAGTTAAGAAAGCTCAGCACCTCCCAGCCTGGCACCGCTCTGCTGCTGGCGTAAATCCTTGCTCCACTGTGCTTCAGCAAGCCTTTCAGAGCTCTTTTTAAATGACATTACCTTTTCCTTTTATATTTTTGATCCAATGCACGGGAGAAAGCTAACAGAGGGAAATCAGCATTTTAACAGGATGATGTGGCAGTTCATAAGCACGTCAGCTTAGACGTGGGTTTGGCCGATAAAGAAATTGGCTAGTGGGAAGAACATTTACAGGAGTCTGTTCCCAGCTTTGGAATTAGAGGAAATAATCCTACTGAATTAAACAAAAGTGATAATAATATAAGAGAGCACTTCTTAAACATAACAGCTTCCTTCCTTGCCAGCAACATGGAACTCAGTGTTTTCAACACATGTATAATGCATTTTTAATGTAAACAGCAGGAGGCATAATTCCAGCATAGGAAGTGAAATAGAGAAACTGTTCAGGAAGGGAGCCGGGGAAATTGCTAACTCTGCACACAGAATGAAACTTTCTCTAAGTCCCAAGCTCTGTCTGTGGGGTATTACAGCACCAATACTATTATCACCGCACACCATGGACAGCTTATTGCTATTAATTATGTTAGTAAAATAAAGGATCCTTTCTGGCCAGGCCAGATGGACAATATTAAGCCATGCTGGAAAAACTGGATAAACCTCATTAAGGAGAATCTGGCACTGGGAGAGAGAACAGTGCAGCACTCTCTGAGGTAAGGATATTTTGGAGGAAAAAAAAATGGCCTCTGATAATGGATTTCTCAAGATCAGGGTGTGACTGAGCATCTTGCTCACCCTGCAGCCAACAGACTCTGAGGAGGGGATGGAAGTAGATGGAACTAGACAGGGGTTGGAACTAGATGGCCTTCCTTCCAGCCTAAGCCATTCTATGATTCTATCTGCCCCATTCAGGACCATCCACTCACCTTGTCCCCTTCTCAGGAGCATGCAGTGACGAGGGCTGCACTGCAACCACCATCCTGGGCTTGTGAGCTCTGTCCCTTCCTTTTGGGGCTCCTCGGTTCAACAGCATGCAGTGAGACAGCTGTGACCCCTGGGCTGTCCCCGTGGGGCTGCTGTCCCCACAGATCAGATGGATGGGTGGGTGGCACATCCTCCTGGCTCCTGCTCGGTCGTGTGTTTGCACTGAAGACACGGGTGACAGATGAAGGAGGAGGTTGATTATGCATGCAGACAAGAGTGATCGGGGAGGGATGGCAAGGACATGTTGGAGACAAGGCTGGAATTCAAAATAATTCAGACAAGTTGGATGAAACAGGAAACAGCACCGAATCTGGAGGTGAAATTTAAACTGGGGATAACAGCAGGGTGCTGCATTTCATCAGGAGGCACAGGCTGCTCAAATCCAGGGTGAGAGGGCATTGAGAAGGGGCCTTTCCTCCAGAAAGGACCTGGGGCAGCAGCAGATGTGGGGCAGTGCTGCTGTTGTGACATGGCGTGGTTGGGCAGCTCTGCATCACAGAAGGAATGGTCTCTTGCCTTCTTTAGCCTGAGAAATAGCAGAGGAGGGGTGTTAGCCTTGTCTCTTGCCCAGCTTAACTGCTAAGTCCCTAAGGCCTTTAAAAAATAACCTTCAGGAGGAAGGGAACAGCCTGTTCTCCACTGCTGCAGCAGGCAGGACAAGATGTCACGGGTTTAAATTGCAGCAAGAGCAAATCAGGTTGGGCATGGAAAATCAACAGGAGCCCCGGAGCAGAGATCCTTGGGGTGATGGGGAGACTCCAGCCGAGGGGATTAATAGCATGAGAGATGTAAGCATTTCTCTGCTGTCACTGCACGTCTCATAGCCCTTCTGTGGTGCCACAAACACGGGCTGTGTGACACCAGGAGTTCAGGAGCTTCACCCAACCTCAGGGAGAGGAGGTGGTTGTGTTCCCCTGGTGCCCATTCCCTAGTGCAGGAGAGGCAAGGCCAGCTCGTCGCTCTATGTATTAACACTGCACTGAATAACTAGGGAAAGATTTAAGTGACGCTATTTTTGAAGGCGATATTGAACATAAATAGACATGGCAAGGCGCCAGCTTCAAAACATAACTGTTTCCAATAGAGCTGGGAGAGCCATTCAAAAAAGCCTTTTTGAGAAATGCATTAAGGCTCCATCAAAACAAGGAGCTTTCCATGACGACAGACACATAGGTGCCTCCTTGAGCTCATGCATTGAAACAGAAAAACCAGGCACGTTTTCTCCTAACTTTCCTTCATTCACATTCAGTGCCTCCACGAGAAGAAAATCATTAAAGTTTCTGTTGCAGGGAAGGAGGCAGCACCATCTCAAGTTTTAACAGATCGTCCATTGATCGTGCTGCCTTCACCAAGCTCAGCTCTGCCACACTGCTGTTGGCAGCAGAGGGAAGGACTTAGCAGCAGGAAAGGAGTTCAGCAGAGCACGACCCTCATCCAGCCCCCATATGCAGGAGCCTTTCCAGGCTGAAAAGCCCAAGCTTTTGCCTTTCCACCAGTAGGTCTTTGAACACCTCTGAGTCTTCGTAATAGCAGCTTCTGCTTCATCATTTCAATTCCTGTATGAGTCACGGTTCCCTCCATGTACTACTTTTTCTTTCCTGCCTCCGAGTGAAGATTTCACAGTGTCCCACAGCAGAGATTTGAAAAACCTCAGGCAACGAATTCATGTCCCTAAAAAATAAAAGGAATCTTATCTATGACAAAAAGGGAAAAGGAAGGGGGGAAAATGAGTTTGTAATAAGATTAAAAGATCAAATTGACGTGTCCTTAGGAAGTCCCCATGATATAAAGCACCAATTTATGTGCGCATGATGCGAAATATGAATGGGGTTTTCACTCATCCCCCAGTACAACCCGAGTGAGGAGCTTGAGTCGACAACAGAAGCAGCAGTTTGAAGGGGGAAAAAGAAAGCCTTTCATCTCAGCTGGACTGTGCCTCCAGCCACAGCAGGATGGAGGGAAAAATACAAGCCAGGATCCGGAGAAGTGGGCCCACATTCTACCTCAGACATGTGCCAGGGGAAAGCCCCTGGCCCTCTCCATCCGTGAATCCAGCAACTGTTCAAACCAGCCACATGAGCAAGGGCACCAGACTGAAAACAGACAACAGACACTTCAGTTGCAGATCCCCAGGCACTGGGTCGCTGCAGCCAACCAACAGCTCGATGCCTCTGGCACTAAGGAATTTTTAAAGGGTTATCTTAGATCACTGCTCCGGACCAAACCAGGCTGGTGCTCAAGTGCCGAGGAGAAGCCAAAGCCATTTGTTTCGTGCACTCTCTATTTACAACTGTGGTGCAATCAAATCCATCAGGCAGGAAGAAGAGTTCAGTTGTCACTGTCACGTCCCAGAGGAAAGCTGGGTTGACTCAATTAGGAGACGCATATGAGTATTGATTAACGCCGAGTACCAATTCTCTCTCTCTTGGCCATGTGCTACACTGGCAGCTTATTTGCCCCCTCCAGGTTGTTCTTAATTTCAAACCAACATGATCCTAGTTGTTCCAAATGTACAATACAAATTGACAGTATAATACAGTTTGTATTACCACAGTCCCTACTGGCCTCTAATGAGTCAGTAATTCAGCCATCTGATTTCCTCATTTTCTTTCCTGTGTGCTTGTGGATTCCACACTCTCTCCAAATGCATTTCTTGTTTATGCTCAAAGCAAAGTCACCTCACAGCAGGAGGCTCTCCTATAGATTTTTCTTGCTTTTTGACTCTACCGTAGAGGGGCCCGGATCTGTTCCAAAAATCTCCTGTAATACACTCATCTCATCGCCAGGATAATTTGTGCCTGAGGCATCGATGAGCAGTGAGGGCATCTCCTGGGAGCAGCCCTTCCCGTGTGCTGGGGGAGCTGGTTCCAAGGGGACAGCAGAGCCTGGGAGCTCCCCAGTGCAGTTGTAACAGAACACACAGGTTTGCCCCCAGTGAGGAATGGATGTGACAACCTCAGGTTTTCCAGGGCAAGCAGAGTGCTGGATCCTCGCTGAATGCACTTGCCTAAAGATCTATTGTTTTGAGTGGGAATTCTGCCTCTGGAAATAAAGCCTTTTGAATTCCTCATTAGAAACTTAAAGAGCTAAACAGGGCCTCCCGCAGTTGAAAACAGAGATCTTCACAGTCCTACAGCCAGGAAGGTAAAACGTTTAAACAAGCAGTGTCAGTCTCCCCTCCTTGCAGTGCAATCTGGGAGCCCAGCTTCTCTGCTACCTGTAATTTGTTGCATGGAACTGGCAAAATACACCAGCTGCACAGGGACTCAGAGGTACCATGATCTCGACAGAAGATATTAAAATTCTCCATCTTCCTCTTGCCTGATGAAGGAGGGATGAACTGTGCTTGGGCCAGTTAGGAATTAAACCGTTTCAAGTGTGTAACATCTATTGCTCTCCTTGGGGATGACTCAGGATGTGAGCAACACAGTTCTGGTGGAATGGCACTAGAGAGGACAGTGGGGCCAGCACTTCAGATCTGTATTTATGGGGATCATCAGAAAAACTTTATTGGATACATATTTTGCAACCTCGTCCCTGGAGGATACAGCTGACTTTCACAATATCTTTTCCTATTACTTTCAGTAGCTGATGTTATGTGTGTGTATATCTACTATGCATCATACAGAAGGGATTTTGGTAAGACTTCCTCAAAATATGGAGAAATGGCAGATGTTTCCCATCTGAAGTAGGAAGGGAACATGAAGATCCAACCTTGAGTGCAAGGCCCAAGGACCTGCAGCAGGTCATTCCCTCCTACCTGCCTCCACACCATGCTTCCCTCCCCTAGCAGAGCACTGCAAAGTGCTTGCCTTGCACAGAGGCTACCTGCCAAAGCTGCTTTTTCATCGGGCTCCCCGCCAAGATGTGCTCCTTTCTCCACTTAAGCCACCTGTCAAGGGCACCTGAGTGCCCTCACTGAGGGCTGACGTGGGGACTGCCAGGTTCCCTGCAGGATAAATGCCAACATGTGCTCCTCCTGCAGGAGAACCTGCCAAGGAGCCCTGTGTGGTGTGACATAAAGTCTTCATCACATGGACCTCAATCCCTGCCAAACACTGAGCCCAGCATCCTCGGGGACACATGGTGGCATGGCCAAGACATTGAGCCCCTATGCTGAACAAGAAACCAATCTGTGATCAGACATAAAAGGAGGTGTTCCAGCCCCAGCTCTGGCTTAGCACTCTGATTTTGGTCTCTGCCTTTTGTTAGCATGGATTCTATCCAGCAGGCGAGAGGTTCTAACATTTCCTCCCAGATAGGGAAAAGGAAGCAATATTTTGAAAATGCTCAGAAAGCCAGCATGTCCCGTGGGTAGTTTGGGTCAATCAAATGTTTTCTTTTGCTCTCTGTTTTCCCTTGTAAGAAAAAATGTGGATGAAAAATAGACATGAAGTGAAATGACTGCAGCGACGTTTGAAACATCATCAAAGCAGAGCACTGCAAGCTAGGAGTTACTTTTGAAAAGGGAGTGATCAAAACAATATGGTCTGATGTGTCAGAAAAGTACTTCCAACAGAAAGAGCTTTGACGTTTATTTTCTGAAAAGCTCTTCATTGCACCATCTCCAAAAGGACCACTCCTGGTGACAGCATGAGAAGATCATCCAGGTGTTTTCCCCTTTTTTATTTCCCCTTAAGGCAGTGGTGACGTATATGGCCTCTCCTCTCTCCATGTACTGTTTTTGAGACATTTCATCTTCTGTACAAAGCTCTATTGTTGGCTATGGAGGGAGCATGTGTGTGAGATGCACAGCATCACAGACCTTTGCAGATAGCAAAGCTGTATCATGGCCTCCTGCAATGAGAGAAGAGTGGTCTTAAATGACAGGAGATCAGTGATCTATCAGAAGTGTGCATGTGAAGGGAAGTGATCCTGGTGTGAAGGTTGCCACACACATTTTGGCCCATTCATGTTTGTAAGACCAATGTGCATCTGCAAGCTGGTGCATATGTATAGAACAGATATTTAGATCGCATGATGTGTGCTCATGCAGTCATCAGCATGGCATTCAGACGGCCTGCACCTAGTAGAAATATATATAGAAAATATATGGAGCACAATTGTGTGATCTCCCTGCTTGAGATAGCACAGGCTGAACCCTGTCCAAACAAGCAGGATGGTACAGACCTGAACAGAGCATAATGAACGCCCTCCTTCATCATGCAGGTGTCCCTTCTGACTCAGATTCAATTACACCCGTGGAGCTGATTGCAGATTTCAGACTACCCTTGCATATCAAGAGCACATTCAACGTTCTGGGGACTCGATGAAACACTATGTCAGCACGTGGTCTTCCCTACAGCCCCTGGCCTTGTTCTTCCCCGTGGAGCTACAGACAGCACGAGCTTGTTCTGTTTCATTAGGTGCAGGGATATCTGTGGAATAGTGTGTTCAGTCCTTCATGACACTGATCTCTCCTCAGCAAAATGCATCTGTGATTACCTCTCTGTTTTCTGTTTTTTCTTTAAACGCAGAATTATACAGTGGGACTCCAAGAGAATGAGGGGAGGGGGGGAGGGAAGAAAATGCTTAATGTGAAAGGAATTTAGTCAAAGGAAAGCTAGGAAAAGCAAGGAGCATCTCAGGTGCTGGTTAGCTTATAAATGAAAAATAACCAAGACAGAGAAGAGGAATATTAAATGAAGCAAAGCCTTCAGGGATTCATCTCTTGGCTCAAACACAAGTCTGAGCTGCTGCAGGGGAGGAGTGGGCTCTCAGGGAAAATGAGGGAAAACTTCAGTGGGGCCAACAGCAAGGAGCTGCAAGTTTGCTTCTGCCAGTCCAACCCATAATATGTAGTAGAGAAAGCAGAAGCATTCAGAGAGGAAAATAAAACAAGAATGAGACACATTTGGGTCTCACTTGCTCAGGAGAAGCTCCATGATGTAAGCAGCTACTTCACCTTCATGTGGCTGCAGAAGCTCAGCTTGGCCCAGAGCCATCGTGGTATTGAATATTTTCCCAGCTTGCACTCCTTTAGGACCTTTCCCCAGCATGCAGCCCTTCAGGCTCCCACTTGTAATGTTTGCATGATATATCAGGAAGCATCTAATCACAATGAATCTAAAAAGAGACATCAGTCCGTGGCACAGAATCCTCACTGGAAATTATCTGTTGTGCTGCCGGCTGTGAAGGGGAGATCTGTTACCTCTCCTGAGCTGTCCCATTCAAAATCTGCTGAAGTGAACAGCAAAAATTCTCTGAGCGAGTCAAGCCTGAACCAAAGTCCCAGCCAACATCAGGGAGCCCTATTCTATCAGAAGAGCCTCTTTTCAGATGAGACTTTCATCCACGGTTATCCGAACACTCGCAACCGAGTGGCATTTTGTGCTAACATTAATCCTGGTGTCCTGGCCACGCTCCAGTTTGAGTAACGACGTTCTGCCAACCCGGATTCCTCCAGAGATTTCAGCAGGATTCAATTTTCTTCTCCTTTTTGTCTTCCACTTTGGGGTGGGTTAGTTCTGGACAGTGTAAAATACTGACCATGGTCTGCCCCACAGCCAGCAGGATTCCACGGATGAGGAAAGCAGACCTCGAGGAGAGCAGGAATTCTCTAGGACCAAAACACTTCATTAATAGTAACAAATGGCTTTTAAAACACATTTGTACTTTCCTTTTAAATCCTGGTCTCCGTTTAAAATACAGAACTGAAGTACTGCTGAGATCTCTGAGAAAGATTATTGGCAATGCCAGCAATCAGAAAAGAGAAGTGTATTTTAAGTTGTAATCAATACACGTAGGACACAAATGAAAGGGAGGTGTTATGTAAGGATATTTTCCACTGGAGAGAGCCCTGACAGCTAGTTATTGCAGTGGGGAAAAGAAGTCATCCAGATGGACTCTCCGTCATACTAATGAAGCCGTCTCATAACTGTAACAGAGACCTCATGTATCTGCTGTGACACTTAGCAAATCCGGGCATGAATAAATAACCAAAGTCCAATTGAATTAACCTCCAGCTGATCAGCACTACTAAACAAATTATCCTAAACTCTGAACGAGATTAGAAAGATTGGCACGGGCCAGAATCATGTGGTAGGAGTGTTGATTCAGTTTAACAAGTTTAAACCCAATCCCCTGGCGTTCTCTGATCTCAGGGTTTCAGGGCAAACCAGTTCCAAGATGTTCGTGGAAGAGATGGGAAAGGAAGCTCACGTGAAGTTATGAGGAACAGCGTGAGCAACAGCTTGGAGTCCTCTGAGGGACAAAAGTGAGTAAGCACAGAGCAGAGAAAGACTGATACAGAGCATTTCCTGCAGAGACAAAAGGGAAAGTAGGCAAATTACACTGACTTCCTCATGGAACATTCAGACCTCGTCTCCAGGATGAAACTTCAATAGTTCAGAGCATATCCCCATTTCTTGATGATTATGTTTCTTTGACAGAAATAGATAAGCACCTGTGAAATCAGGGACAATATTTTAACGCCATTTTCCTCGGTGTATAATTGCATTGTTCTCTACAGAGTACGTTTATAGTGTACATCAAAGGCACTATTCAATTATTACAGACTTCAGTTCATTACTTAGAATGGTAATAACAAATAATTTCAATGCTTTTTTTTTTTAACGTTGGTTCATAAAACTCTTGATGTAGTCACTTAAAATTAATTTAAACTTCAGCGTTAATGTTTTTGCAGGTTTCTGAAATGTCAAATCTGCCTACAAGAAAACACATTTCTTCTGGCACACCCTAGGGACAAGAATGGAGATGGTGACTTCTACACGTGGTATGAGATGGAGATCATGAGGATCTGAGGGATTTCTAAATACAGATTTGTGCAGCATATGTTTATATCTCACAGAGTCCTTTAAATCACAATATTCCTCATAGATCTGTATCCAGGCTTGTGACAGTCCTTCAGTCTGGCTTCTAGATTCTTAAAATCTTACACTTTTCCAGAGGCTGAATCAGGTTGCTGGTGGTGGAAGAAGAGTGTGACCCGAGAGCTTACACATCCCACTGAAGAGTGTCTACCTGCATTCTTTTGTCTTTTCGTGGTATGTCCTCATGAAAGCCTGACATTCATGACCAAAAAGTGTGTTATTCTTTCTTCATTGGCATCTAGAGCATTTATAATATTTAGTGTGCTAAGTACTTTAATTCTGATTAGATAACAAAAACAATAGTAATGTGCAATGAAATAGAAAGCACCCAGACACCAGGCATTTCGACCATCCCAGTCTTCAAAACATGTGCAGAACTTTAAAATTCAATGGAGCCATCTTCACCCAATATCCAAGAGGAATTCCCAGTGCTCAGAAAGCATTCTGGATTGTTGGCATGACCAAGGCACAAAGCTGCCCAGGTCGCTGGGAGACACCCCAGTGATTCCATCAGTGTGAGTTCTGCAAAACAAATGCCTCCTGTAACTTCTGATACACAACACCCAAAATCAAATCAGGACCTTTCTACCACATACTTTTCTGTTTTTCAGAACTAAGAGTAAGTATTTATTCTCATTTTCCACTCTGCGCGCTGACAGTAACTCCCAAAGTTAACGGCAGTACTATGAGCTGCAAATGACAGTGTATTGTCAAAGCTGAACCTGTTTGGTTATGTGCCTCTTATATTTTCAAATATTCCCAGTGCAATTTCATAACTTCCTTGAGCACAATGAGAAAATGGATTTTTCCTCTTTCAAGTGTGTAATAATGAACAACTATTAGAAACACTTTATTATTTCTAGAATTTGAGGGATCAGTGGCCACAGAGAAAATATGCCCTTTTCAAGCAAGTTTTTAATTGTTTTCTCACTTGAAAGGGGAGCTAATATATTACTGGTAGAGCACAAAGCATTTTCCTCATCAAGACACATCATTTTAACTATGGCTGATTTCTAGACAACAGCAGTATTTAATTTGCCATCACAATTAAGTGATTTATACAAGTGATGATGCCATTAGTTATTATAACCACACTCTGATATTCCCTTCTTGTTCCTGCAAGAGTAGCGTTGTTATTTTCGGTGTTTTCACACTTCTTAAGAACAAAGAGTGCTCTGAGTTTTGCTCTTTGAAGCTTCGCCACCATTATTTTTACGATCCATTGTCTGCACGCTGTCTTTCATCTGACAGAGCACCACGAGCGACCGAAAAACTCCTGCATAAACCACTGTGGGCTTTATGGCAATTACCGCTGCTTTTACTGATCCGTGGAAATCATTTCTTCAGCCATTCCAGTAATGCAAAGCTTCTGCTGCTCTCAGGGTGGGTTTGGTGATGGATGATGCCATCCACAGGCACTGTCGTGGTTGTCATCAACGTAGGGCTGTTATTTGACAAATGAAAATTACGTAAATGGTATTCAGACTCAATCTCGCACCACGGTGACGTGGTCTGCTCCACACCCCCTGGTTATAGTGCCCAGTATGGGCAGCTGTTATCTCATGATGAATATTGAGAGCCAGATTATTGTTGCACAGCACTGCATGATGTAATCTGGAGTCTTTCAGGCAGCCAGAGCTCTTGTAGGTAGACTGGAGCTATTCTGGAGCTATTCTGGACATTTCAAGAATGCCATTTTCATTTTGCAGGCACTGAATTAATCTCTGGATTATTTTTGCGAAGAAATGTAGGACACACTGGTTTTCAAGGTACCAAGTACATGAAAACTACTGCTGTTCCACTGCTATTCCAAGTCCTTCTCCAGGTGCAGCTTACCTGACTTGTGCCAGGTTCTGCAGCCTCAGAAGGAGCCCCTTTCTGAAGCTCACCCCCAGCACCACGAGGGCACGCTGCTCACTGCAGTCTCCTGGATCTCAAGTCCTCCAGTCTGCACAGCAGCTCAGGAAACACAAATGACACAGCATAAGTCAGGCCTATAAGGGCTGGAGTGCTCTATTTATAGCTTGGTAAATCTGAAAGAAAATAATAATAATAATAATAATAATAATAATAATAATAATAATAATAATAATAATAATAATAATAAAAAGCAAAGAGCTCTAGTCACATCACTACCTAGATGCTCCCAGGCCCGACCAGAGTGTGCTGGCTCACCAACACGTGTTTAAATCCTGGTCTGCACGCTGAGCTTTTGCAGGAAAACATGCTAGTGCTCGTATGTGAGCACTATTTATACACACATCAGTGAAATTCCCATATTGTTTCCTCACTAAGTTGCAAATACAAGAAGACAAGACAACAGGATGATCCAACAGTTGCAGGCTTGCACCCACTTTCAGCACCTCAGATATGCAGCTGACTGCAGTCTACAGGCTACACAAAAACTGCACAGCTTGTTTTAGTTTTAGGGTTTATTCTGTGTTAGAAGACTGTGCTGACTTGTTTGTTTGGTTTTTTTCAGGTTCAAAATAAAAAGTGTAGTTAACAGGTAAATGGCTCAAATGGGTTCTGCAGTGCCTGATTGATTGGCTTAGCCCTTCACGTAACGAAGGAAATAGAGTATGTCCCATACACCAAGAGCTATGAGTACAACTTACAAACTAGCACACCTCCTAGATCTGTCTCTCACAAGAAGAAATGATGTCATTTGTTATCCCTGGGAGCACTGACATGAAGGCACACTAACCCCACACCACCCACGTGCTCTCAACCTTGCTGTGATGCTGGAAAAGGAGCGTGGGGATATTGGCTGGCCAGAGGAGTGTCCTTAACAGCAGCTCTGCTTCATGCAGCTGATTTATAATGAGAGTCAGAAGAATTCCCAAGCAACTCCTGCATCAGGGAGCAAACTAATTCCTTTCTTCTCTCCTTGGATGCGCAGACAGAGCCTGGCTGCACCTCAGGTTCCAGCTCACAGTCTATATTCTGCATCATAAAAGATACAAGAGAGAAATCTAAACTAGAGAAGTAATAACCTGTAAACTAATAAAGCAACCCAGCACTTTGATAGCGAGGCGCTCCCAAGAGCAGGGATTATTAATGGATGTCCTGAAACACTGTGTCTAGCTTTCAAGAGAAGTGGGAAACATTTCTAATGCTCTGCAGATCTCATGCATTAGCTCTATAAAATCACTTCAGACAAACGCAGAGATTATTATAAAAAGCAGAGGCACTTAAGCATTTAAAAAAAAAAAAAGTGGTAAGAAACCGCTTGAATAAATAATAATAAAGGTATAAAACTGCAATATTATGGGTAGTTTTTCTTATCAAAGTATTAGGCTGCACACAGTCATTGATTTTTGCTAGTAATTCAGATAGTGACACACACGACTTATGTTTCCTCAGCTGTAAGTGCACAGGAATGCAAGAAGAGACCAGCATCTTGCAGCCAAGGATGTGATGGCTTCTGAACTGCTGTCTGCCTTCATTCTTTATTCCCCTCGGACCATAAAGTGGGCTGTATTAATAACCTCTTATGTCAGAAGAGAGTTTATGAAGCTAGATGGAATAATGTTTGCAACGTGATCATGGATCACTGGATGGAAAGTGCTGTGGATAAGCATTGTGCAAGTACAGACATGCATCCTTCTCAGGCAGAGCACAGTGGGAAGCAGCAGGCAGCCCCCACAGTGTGCCCACCCAAAGCCCCACACCCTGCCTGGGTCACACGAGCAATAGGAGCCTTCACCTCTACACTATTCCTATTTTTTGAACGTGTTTCTTTTTGGTGATGAAAATTCAGGGCTCGGCTACCTCTTGCTGTTTGCTTCACATGTTTGCTATACACCCTGCCTCCAATCCATGCCAAAATGGTTTCCAATCAACTGGACCTGTTAAAAACAACTCTTTGCTCCCAGACTAATGGACATCGGTGTAAGTGTAGGGGACCGAGCTGTTTCCATATACTACTGGAGTGAACTCTTTGTCCTCTCATCACAATAAAAATAAAACAGAGGCTGGCGAGGATGGCAGGAAGAATCTGGTCCTTTCTGTACCCCGACATGAAATTTTTGTCCAGAGCAAGAATACACTCCTCCATGAGCCAGGAGGCTCTGCTGTCAGGAGCTGCTATTATCTCCGTGCAACAGGCGAAGCCTCGAGTGATGCTGGTGAGCAAGAGAGCGGAGCACTGATTTTTCGCAGTGCTGGAAAACAGCGTCTATTGCCAGAGCGCGGTGCCAAGAGGTACGAAACCTCTCCTCCCGCCATCAGCCAACACCTGCTCCAGTGCAAGGGCTTTCCGTGGAGCTCTGCTGCTCTCTGATGGCGCCTGCGAGCATTCTCAGCACAGATCCTACGTGCTCTCTCTGGAACCGTGGCTACAAGCATTGCTTGAGTTCTAAAGCGAAGCCAAATACTGTGAGGTTGTGATGAGCGATTGCCTGAAGAGGTAAGGCAGAGCTCAGTGCTTTTCCTGGGACGTTTTGTAAAGGACGGCAGTGAGTGCATAGAAAAGGCAGGGCTGGATTTTAGAGGCGTCGTCCATAGCACGTGTACAAGCCCGCAAAGCCCCCGAGAAATCCCAGCTTTGTGCAACTCCGCTTTGAAGGACGCAGGAAGAAAAAACAACACCGAAACAACACATGGACGGAACAGAAAGCAGCACTTGCGTGCATTTCTCACGGCGGACAAGCGTTTCTTTCCGCACTCCGCACATCACGGCAGCGCACCAGGGGCTCCGTGAAGACACGAGGGGGCACGGAGACTGTGCGGGCCGGGACATGGACGGCAGGGCGACGTGACAGCGTGACACGGGCACAGCGAGGATGGCACCGCCCCATTATGGCGGCCCCCACGGGTGGATGGGAGGGGAGGGGATGGGTGGGGACGGGCGCTGCTCCCGCCGGGCCGGGGTGGGCCG
>VXAB01006313.1:31130-53777 GCA_013399175.1 Odontophorus gujanensis
CCGGGGGCTGGGGGTCGGCGTGGGGTCTCAGCCGTGCCCGGGGTACGGGGAGGGGGTGGAGGGATCCGCGGTGCTGCGTGGGGCGGGAAGCCGCGCTGGTTGCTGAGCTGCCCACGACCGCGTGGGACGCTTTGCGCCGGCGTACAGCCGCTCCTCCGCCTCCTCCTCGCCCGCACCTCTGGGTGCTTTTACGCCGCGAAATCAACCGCGGTGCAGCGAAACGAGCGAAAGCTCGGGGGCTTTTGGGTGGCTGTCGTTGCGTGCTGTTCATCCGGCGCTGCTCGGTGCAGCGATGGCAGCCAGTCCCGCCGTGACGTCAAAGCAGCGGCAGGAAACGGTCCGCGGGGTCCGCACGGAGGTGGTGTGCACCGCCTTCTCCAACTCCGTGCTCGTGGTGGTCACGCAGTACGGCAAGATGGGCACGCTCGTCTACGTGGACCCCGACACCGTGGGCGATAACGTCGGCAGGCCTTCGCTCAGCACCAAGGTGCTGCTGGGCAAGGATGAGGTAAGGGCGGGTGCACGGCACCCCGGCACCGAGGTGAGGGGGGAAAGGCGGTAGGTGGGGCCGCGCAAGTTGCAGGGGTGATGATGAATCACCGTAGTTAAGCGGTGTTTGCATAGTGGTAAAACTGATGTAAGAATCTGTTCTCCTCTGAAAACGTTTGTTCTCCGGGATAAGCGAGGTGGGGGGGGCTGTTAGCTCGTGTCATACGGAGTATAGGGTTGCTGTGCTGTGTTTATGGATGATTTGATACGGCTCGTGTTGCTTTAAGGGTTGCAAGATCAAACATACAGGCTCTGATAAGCTTTCCTGGCCTTCTGTTCCAGTGATTTCTCCTGCACGAGTCTCTTTTCTTTCCCTCCCCCCAGTCTCCATCTCTGCCAGCCCCGTCATGGACTTTAGATGCCCTCTCTCCGTGTGCCTGCCAACACCTGCCCTTGATAAAGTTTAATTTGTTTTCCTCCCACAAAATGAGTTTTTATTGACTATTTCACAGAGCTGGAGAGAAAGCAGAAGCAAACCTATTTTGCAAGGCATCAACTGGTCAAGCATTAAAGGAAAAAGTTATCGAGCTACAAGTTTATGAGGCTTTCCATCAGGGTTGGGCTGGCAGATGTCACTTGCTAACCTTATCTAGACAAAGTGTAACAGGGCCTGGGTTCCCCTTGCTGTCTGCCCCTTCATGCAGCTCTCAGTCCTCTGGGTGGGGGAACCTTGTTCCTGGTGACATGGCTAATTCTGAGCAGCACCACCCCCAAGCCATCTCTGTTATTTTATTTTTGCATCGTGTTTCTAAATGGTGTTACCGACTTAATCAGTCTAAGCTTTAAGAAGGAAGGATTTTTAATTTGACAACTTCCTGCTGGTTATTGTTTACATCCCCATTTGTGACTGTGCGCACTTCCAAGCTACACTGGCAGCTGTTATCAAGCTAGCTCAGCCCTCTAAAAAATACATAACTATAGGTGTCAGTGAAACTTAGGCAAGCTGGATGTTCTTATTAAAGAAACTTCATTAAGAAGATTATATCCCTTTTCTTCCGTGCTTCAGCCTCACCATTTATTTCTGATTTTTATTATTCCATTAAAATCAGAAACATCTTTTCCGTGTGCAAAGACTGCCTGTACAAAACCATTTAGAGGTGTCCAAGAATTACAAAAACAAGACAGCAGTTTGTCAGCAGGGCATGGTGTGGTCAGCAACAAGGTTTTAGGAGAATATGGTACTCAGGAGTCCGGGTATGGCAGGAATGGAGGCATTCTGGTCATTTTATATAAGCTGACTCTCGGTGGTGTGGGAGGAATTGCAGAAGGACTCGCAATAGCAGCTTTCCAAATACACTAAACCAGTGCAGAACTCAAGTGCAGCCCCAGTTCAGCTCTTTCAGGGTGGGTTGTTGGGCTGACACTCACAGGTCTAAACTCTTCTATTTTAAGTTTGTTGAGAAAGCGCCTTCTAAATGATCCCATCCCACAGCTTGGCTTTGCAGACCAGCCAAGCTGCCTGGCTGCTTCCAATCATGCTGGAGCTGCTCAGCAAAGTCATGCTCAGAGTCCAGCGCAGACAGGTTCCCGACGTGCTGGGTGAACGAGTCATTGCAGGGCTCTCCCCCTCCTAACTCACGCAGGAGGACTTTCCCAGCTGTGAGTGTTCCTCTGTATACCTTTGCTTTTCAGCCCCTCGTCCACGTTTGTGCCAAAAACCTGGTGGCATTCGTGTCTCAGGAAGCTGGGAACAAACCTGTTCTTCTTGCTATGGCTTTGAAGGACAAGACGGTGGAAGGAATACAAGCTCTACGGGAAGTGATCCGAAGTTGCCAAGTGTGGTGAAGTTGTACCATCTGGATTCAAGGAAATGATCCTGAGTCCATGACTCATCGCCACTTTTTTAAGAGGACAAGAAATGAAAATGATGGAATGTCTTTGTGCTGGTTTTGGACATGCTTAGGAATGCGATGCATTTTTTTCTCTACTGTGTAGAAGGGCTGTGGGTTTTGTTACAGTGACAGTTCTGCAGAACAGAAAGTCAGTGATGAGACGAGAATGGCTGTCTCCATATGCAAGAGAAATTGTATGTTTTGTCACCTGGGGAGGGGATGTGTGTTTGGGAAACGTCACAGCTCTGCATCTGTGTCCCGAGGGGTGATGGATGCCAAGCTATGCTGTACCACAAAGGGGAACACCCAGTGCAGAGTGAATAAAAGAAACATTGATGACTCTAATTTTACATGGCTCTTGGTTTTTTCTTCTTTTTGCTCTGTGGAAATCACTTCCATTGAAATACAAACCTCCGTAACAAATAAACAGCAATTGCATAATAGTGGGTTTTTTTGTTTGTTTGTTTGTTTTGTTTTTTAAGGAAATTGCTCCTGTATGACTGCTTTTATCCTCATGTCAGTCCCATCCTGATGTATTCTGAATCTGTTCTTCGCCCTCAGATGAGTTTTGAAGAGAGGCAGATAATCACTCAGATTGTTCAAATTTCCTGAAAACTGATGTCAGGATGGCAGAAAGGAAGCCAAAGGAACGAGGAAAAGGCAAAATATTGGTTGTTTACATGTGATGTGGCACAGCACATCAGAGAGACAGCACGTGCATTGCTCCGGGCTGCCTGCAGCGAGCTGCCCCTCTCCTGGAGCACATATCAGAGGAGATGTGGGAACAGAGGGGCTCGGGGGGTTACACAGTGGGTGTTGGCTGAGTCCATTGAAAGAAAGTGCTGTTTTGTGAGGTCACACGAGTTAACACAACGCTCAACAGCCCAACTTTTGGAAAACAAAAGTTTGGTTTGGGTTTTTTTTTTCCTCTTCTTGGAACCAGTAGCACCGAGTAGTAAATTTTTAAGTGAGCTGTTACACACTTGTGTCACTTACAAACTTGACTGAGCAGACTGAGGCCAGGTCCTGCTGTTAGACTCAGGGCAGAGAGGACCTGTGCTGCACCGAGACCCATTGGTATCAGCAGGATCAGCACAGAGCCTCTCTATTCCCCACGCAGGGCTGCGTGCTGGATCATTTATGTTGCTAAAAAAAATCCCCCAAAAGCAGAAAATGCATTTCAAAAGGACTCTTTCCTCTGAAGTAATGGTTACTTACAGTGTTATAAAGGATAATGAGAAATGAAACCTTTTTTAAAAGTACATTCAAAAACTGCAGGCTTGCAGCTGCCCTTGACAGAAACTTCAGCTAAAAATAATTTTCCAAACTGTGCTTCCAAGAATCAGAAATTTGCATCTGTCAGAACTCCAAATTTTCCCTCTTTTACATGTCTTCTCTTTTTCAGTCCAGGAGGGCTGAGAGAGGCATGTGGAATCTGTTAAGACTGATCCTGGTTTGCTTTTCCCAATACAAAATGCAGTCTGTTTCCCGACTCCTGGTGCTCCTATGAGTTTTTATAAACCATATCTGAGTTAGCAAATTCAGAGTAAATCACATCCTATGCTGCAGTGATGTGCTAGCTCACTGCTTCTGTGCTCTGAAAACCTTACGTGTTGCTTCCTGAGAGCTGACTGCTGCTTAACTATGGTGCTTCCCTGGTTGTTTTTGCAACCAGGCGTCATGGTTTTATGCACACAGTGGCGGGCAAAGAGAGGACGTGGCACACCTTTGATGCTCAGAGCCACAACATCTCATCTCGTTGCCTTTCTGCAGGCGATAAGCCAGACCACAACCAGCTGGTCCTTCAAGTTTGCTCTCTGCTCTGCAGTAAACCGAGGGAAGGCCTGCCCCAAAACAACAGCCTCGCAAGCCTGGCTGCTTGTACAAGCAGATGTCTGCCTTTTAGTCATCGCTCTCCTCCAGGAGGGATTCATTCTCAATCGCAACAAGAAGTGCCTTTGCCACCCAGGCAGGCGACGCAGCCCTCACCGCAAACGTGGGGCAGCAGCTCCGGAGCCTTGCAGCCCCGTTTGTTTTCCGGGTGTGAGTGCCGAACGGGGCAGACTGGAAAGGTACGTCCGGCAGCTTTTCTGCAGGAGGTAAAGCCCCACCTGCTGCCCCAGCTGCTATGGGGAGGGGACAGAGGGCCAGGGCTGAGCCCCTCGGGGTGCAGCGAGGGAGCGGGGCTGGCGATGTCCTGCTGGGAAGGTGCCCGGAGGAGGAGTCTGAGCTGGAGGAGGGCACAGGGGATGCGGAGGCAGGTGCACGGCGGGACGCAGCCACGGCCCGCTCGTGGAGGAGCCCCGCAGGGTGAGTGGGGCTCTGGGATCGGGGCACGGTGGGCGGGTGGGGGTTCTTTATATGCGCTATAGGTACTTTCTCCTGGCGGTGTGGGGGTTGTATAGAGAGGCTGCTCATAAACAATCCCGAGCCGGGCTTTATCTGGAAGGAATCAGCAGGAAAGGTGTTCCTGGTGCTGGCAGGACCCAGCCCGGCCGCTCCCATCCCTGGGTGCAGTTCAGCCGTCCCCCCTCAGCAGCACCGTGGCCCGGATGGAGGCATCGTGCAGCCTGCCTGCCCAATCCGAGGCATCGCTCGGCCATCACTGGGCACCTCCAGTATTCCAGGGGCTGAGCAGGCAGTCGGAGCACAGCAGGTGTCTGCCCCACGTCTGAGAGCTTCTCACTGCTTTGTGCCACCCTGTTGAGCTGCGTTTTGGGGCTAAAATTACCCTCGCACCTCCTGGCTGCCTTTGTTTTGGAAGCAAATGGGCCCTTGGCTGCATTGAGTTGCCCGGCTACCTTGCACGGCGGGATCTGGTTACCTGTGGAGCTGGGAGCCCTGTCTCTGAGTGGCACCGAGGCTTTTGTTTTTAATGACTTGCTGCGATGCGTTAAGAGTTTTACAATGCGGGAGAGCCTGCCAGGAAGGCTGCTGGTGCCGCGCTGCTTGCTGCACAGCCGGGCTGTGAAAGCTAATAGGAGCTGGGACAGCTTGGGCCGAGCATCTGTGGCACGGCGCCGGGCTGAAGGCAGAATAAATGGGTCTGGCTCTGAATGCTGCTCTCTGCCATGTCCCAGGGAGCAAGCCAGATCGTGCTCTTCCCTCGCACAAAGCTGGAGCAGAGTGGCATCCCCAGAGCGGGCTGTGGGGAAGGGTTTTGTCACGGGATGGTCCCAGCACGGCTTCCTCCATCCTGTCTGTGCCGCCAGCTCTCCTCGGCCTCCTGTTAATGTTTACTAGGGCTGTTCAAAGAACAGATCCCTCCCTGGGATCCTGCTTCCTGCCGGCTGGGCAGGGTGACGACAGCTGCACAGAGGAAAACCCTCTGCTCCTGCTGCCCTGGGAGCCCACTGCGGCCGCAGGTACACCCCGGGACCTGGGCAGCCCTGCAGCACCCAGCACCGGGCATCTCCACTTACAGGCAGAGGGAGGGGTCTGGGGGAGGTATTTTTAGGGCTGTTGATCTGACACCAACCGAGTTTCCTGCCCTAGAGGTTGGGGTTCGTGGAGAGGGAGCTGCCATGTGTGCTGGGCTGTTTGCTGTGCTTAAATGGATCAAGGTTGTCCCCTACAACACTTATCTCTGGCAGATATTGACTTGCCTCTCACCAGTCTGTGCTTACAGGTTTTCCTCTGGGCGATAGTTACCCAGCAGCTAAAATCTTTGTTAACGATGTGCTGAGGAGTGTGTACATTGTTAGTGCTCTGCTTGCTGCTTTTTTTTTTTTTTTAACTGCTGTTGTTATACGTGTGGAAAAAGCACGTTTCCATAGATAGCTCAAAGAGAGGCCAAACATGGCAGTCTGTGCATCTGTTGGCCTTGAGATATGAAGCTGCCCTATAAATAAGAGTGTATTATTAGTTTGGTCCTTGCTGGCTGAGCTGCAGAGAGCTCAGTGCTGGGAATGCTGGGGCAAGAGGCTTCAAGGAGTGCAGAGCTGCCCATGAGGATCCTGCAGAGATGCAGGAGTGCTCCAGCGTCGCCAAACCCTGTGCTGCTGCCTGGGCTGGCAATCAGGACCTTGAGATCATGAAATGGCTGAGGTTTGCTGCCTGGCTGAATGCTCTGGGTGATACCAAACATCCCTCTTCTGATGAACCCTGGAGCTGGCCACTTGCAGGAAACTCAGAAGGAAAGAAGACAAATTCAGGGACAGACCACGAGGATCTCAGTGCTCTCTGGGATCCCAGGGTAATGATGTGCACACTCTGTCCATAGGGATGTCGGTGCCCTGACAGCTCATTGAAAAGGGGATGGCTTTAATCATGGATGGAGGTGATTTTAACCCTTAAGTCTCTGGTATCCAGTGGGAGAGGTCCTGAACCACAGGTGTGAATACCTGAGAGCAAGGGTGTGGGCAGATCTTTTAGTTTCTCAAGGGATGGAGGCCCCTGAGAAAACCAGAGGGAGCATGGCTGCGAGGAAGAAGTGTGTGTTTTGGGGGACACGGGGACTACAGTTTTCTTCTTGCAGACACAAGGATCTGCTCTTGAAGGACATTTGCATTTTCCAACCGAGACAAGCAGCCCTGACCATGGCGAATGGGCTGGCTCGGGTGAGGAACACGCTGGAAAAGCCGTGGGGAGGAGAAAAGCTCACCAGAGATTTGTGGGCTGGGAAACTTGCTGGGACCTTCCCCCTCACCAGCTCACCTCCATCCCACACCACTCCCCGTGCCTCTCCCTCCCACAGATGAGTAATGCCACCCATGCTTGGCCCTCTCCCGCGGCACCCAGCTCCCCAGAGCCGGGCACAGCTGCCAGGCTGGCCTCTGCCACCCCGTCCCCAGCCCTCACCCTGCTCACGGCTGCCCACAACGACTCCCAGCTCAACCAGCAGCTCTTCCTGACCACGACAACAGCACGGGTCATCTCTGGCATCTTCGTGTGGTCGGCGCTCATCGTCACCTTCCACCAGGTACGGGCAGGACGGAGTCACAGCTCCAGGTTAGCACTGGGGCAAAGCTATCGCTTCCCACCATCTCACTGCAAATCCTTTGCCCCAGGTGGATGTTTCCTCCTGCAGCTGGTGGAGGGGAATTCTCCACATCAGGAGGGTGGACTTTACCCCGTGGCTGCTGGAGCTGGGAGAGGCAGCAGGCAGCACTCAGCGGGAGCCCATCCAGCACCGCAGAGCTGCGCCTTTGGGCGTGCAGCCTCCAGCAAGCGTGTTTTGGGATGTTGCACAGATCCACACTGCTGGGGCTGCCCCAGACTGAGCCACTGCCTCCAAGCACCAAATTCAGCCCAGACTCGTCAGTCCTAGCCACAGCTCTGCACAACGGGCATGCTTTCCCTTACAGATCTACACGCACCTGAGGAACTACACCATCCCCAAGGAGCAGCGCTACATCATCCGCATCCTCTTCATCGTGCCCATCTATGCCTTCGACTCGTGGCTCAGCCTCCTGCTCCTTGGCAGCCACCAGTACTATGTCTACTTCGACTCAGTGCGCGACTGCTACGAGGGTGAGCACAGAGCAGCTGTCTCAGCAGGGATGCTAACAGCAGAGCAGGGCTCTCCTCCTCCTCTGCCCAGTGTCTCTGGAGCACCCTGGCTTTCACGCAGTGCTGGATCTCCATTGTTTTTGCTCAGGTGGATTCCACCTGCCAATGCCCTTTCACCCACCCACACCATTATCCCAAACCGTGATAACATGTTGGGTGGATGAGGAGACATCTAAGCAGGAAGGGAGGTGAAATGTAAGCCCCCTCCAAGATCTCCACCAGCCCTGCTGACCATGCCTGCCCTTTCCTTGCCAGCTTTCGTGATTTACAGCTTCCTGAGCCTGTGCTTCGAGTACCTCGGTGGGGAGAGCACCATCATGACAGAGATCCGAGGGAAGCCCATTGCGTAAGTGGTGGCACACCACCAGCTCCTCAGCCCTCTGCCTCTTTTCCCCATCCTGTTGCCCATCAGCACCTCCTCGGCTTCTGCTTCCAGGTCCAGCTGCTTGTACGGGACCTGCTGCCTTCAGGGCATGTCCTACTCCATCGGGTTCCTGCGCTTCTGCAAGCAGGTGGGTACTCGGTGGGGAGCACTGCAACACCCCTGTGCAGCAAGGGACAGGGGCTCTTGGGGCTGTGTTGCAGTGGGTCCCTTACCCGAAGGCAAATCTCACCCAGATGCTCATTATTTTTCTCCCTGTCGGCACCTGGCCAGCAGCAGGGCGCTGCGCTTGCTGTCCTTGCTCTGACTCACTGCTGAGTCAGGGTCCCCTCCCACTGCAGCGCTGAGATTTTTATCTCTGCCCAGTCCTGGGTTGGTTGGCCAGCTCCCTGACTGCCCGGTGCTGTGCTGCGGGCTGAGCCTGGCACCACTCTGTCCCTGAGCCACCCCCTCCTCAGAGTGGCTGTGCTGCTTTTTGGGAGCAATCAGGGGGCACAGCTTTGCTGTCTGCCGGTTCAGAACACTCCTGCAATGGAGAAACACTTGCTCCTCCACCCCGGCAGCAGAGTGTTGGCTGTGATGGGGCCAGGGGGGGGGTGGGCAGGAGGTCTCTACTGCCCTGTGCATGGTGTTTCTCCCCTGTGCAGGCCACACTTCAGTTCTGCATTGTGAAACCCCTCATGGCGATCGTCACCATCATCCTGCAGGCGTTCGGGAAGTACCACGATGGGGACTTCAAGTGAGGATGCTGGGTGGGGCTGGGAGGGAGGGCATCTCCTGGGGGAAGGGGACAGGATGGCTCCTGCTCCGTCAGAGGGGATGGGGGAACCTGCTGGCCCTCCCCAGGTAGTGAGAGCACACAGAGCCAAAGGGCCCAAGAACAGACCCACTATCTCCAGGCAAGATCTGGACCAAACGCCCAAGGGCCAAAATATAAAAGGCCACACCATGAGAGGAAAAGTGACAGCAGCTTCTGATTTCCTCCTTTGTCAGCTGGGCTGGGCTGGGCTGCCCCCCATGGCACAGCCACCACATCCCCTCCAGCCCCCTGCTCCCCTCCTTATTGCCTCGGGCCGTGCTCCCTCAGCAGCTTTCTCTCCCCTGGCAGCGTCCAAAGCGGCTATCTCTACATCACCATCATCTACAACTTCTCTGTCAGCCTGGCGCTTTATGCCCTCTTCCTCTTTTATTTTGCCACCATGGACCTGCTGCGCCCGTTCGAGCCGGTCCTCAAGTTCATCACCATCAAAGCAGTCATCTTCCTCTCCTTCTGGCAAGGTGCGTCGCAGCCTTCCTGCAGTTCCATGCAGCCCAGGGGGGCAGTTCAGAGCTGATCCTTCTCCCTTCCCCCGCACAGGAACGCTGCTGGCAATCCTGGAGAAATGCGGGGTGATCCCCGAAGTTCAGATCATCGATGGGAAGGAGGTGGGAGCTGGGACAGTGGCTGCTGGCTACCAGAACTTCATCATCTGCATTGAGATGCTCTTTGCCTCCATTGCCCTGCGCTACGCTTTTAGCTGCCAGGTGTACAGAGAGAAGAAAGAAAACTCAACAGGTAACTGTTCCTCTCTTCTGCCTTCTTTCATCAGTGGGTAGGGAAAGGACAACCTCTTACAGCATTACCAATGGGATGGTAAAAAACAGCACAGGAGTCTCCTCCTGTGCTCCGTGAGTTCCTTCTCCCTCAACTGCTTATGACAGGAAAAGATACCTTGGTGTGGCTAGGCAGAATTAGGGGATTTTGGTATTCTGGCACACTGCTGGAGAGGATCTGTCCTCTTTGAAACACAGAGCTGGATTTGCCTTCCTGCTCCTCAGCACTCCCCACTGTAAACTCCCTCCTCCCACAGTGAGCCGTGGCCCACGATGAGTCCGTGGTCTCCAATTCCCATGGAAATGTGTCACCACACTCTTGAAGCACTTGGGCTCTTGGCCATCTGATGTCCCATCACCTCCTGCTCTGTTTTTCAGCAAACCTCGCCCCGATGCAGAGCATCTCGAGCGGGCTGAAGGAGACCATGAGCCCGCAGGACATCGTGCAGGATGCCATCCACAACTTCTCACCCACCTACCAGCAGTACACCCAGCAGGCCATGCAGGAGGCAGAGCACAAGGCACCGGGCGAGAACGGGCACGTGGCCTGCAGGGCAGAGGGAGCAGGAGGCAGGAAGAGCAAAAACATCGAGAAGAGAGTGCTGATCCTGTCGGATGAGGAGCTGTAGATGTCCGAGGGGACGGAGATATTGGAGAGGATTAAACGCAAGGGAGGGGGGACTCTCTCGAGGCTGTGACAGCCTGGTTGTGTTGGCATGCTGAAAGGAGGAGAGCCAGGAACTCTACTCATAAAGCCAGACTCTAGAAGGGAAGACGCAATAACCAGGGAAAGGTTAAAATAGTGCCAGCTTCTGACTCGTCTCCGAGGTGTTGGGGACTGGGTTCTCTGCTTCACTGCCATTGTCTGGGTGCCAGCCCTGTGCCCATAGCCCTGCTGGATTCCCAGTGAGCCAGGACCCTCCCAGTGCTGTTGGACAGACTGGCCTCCTCACCCTCCTCCTACCTGCAAACAGCACTGAGACCTGACAGAAATGCTTTTCTCAGCACGGTTTTGCTCTAGTTTCTCCTGATTTGGGTAAAAAAATGATCTCCAGGGCCCCAAGGAGAAAAGCAGAGAAGGAAGGTGACTTCACTTCACCTCAAAACCTGGTAACATTTGAAAGACATCATGCCTTATTTTTATGTTTTCCTTCCTCTTTCCCCTCAAAAAACCCGCACAGTTGTGCAGGAGCCCTTTACGGGGAGGAAGAGCAACTCTTCCTCCTCAGCCTCCAGATGGAGATGCATCTGCTGGAGCAGATCTGGGAGCAGTGGTGGGACCTCTCCTGGACCTCACTGCACGGTCCTGCAGCTGCATTCCTGAAAGCTGCAGGGACAGAGGCGCTTGTTTATGTCTGAACCCACTTATCTGCAAGCAGATCAGGAGTTAAAAGGGATTCCAGCTTTCTTATCAGGGCCATTATTAGGGAACCAGACTGTGACTGGTGGTAGTAGGAATGCACCCACCGGGAACTGTCTGTTCCTCCTAACTCCTCTCCATCCCCTGTCCCTCCTCTGCATGCAAGAAGCAAGTGCTGCAAGACCAGAATCAGCTGGAGGCCCTGGGGAGCTCAGCAGCACGAGGGCTGCGTGAGCCATTTCCCAGAGCACCACAGCATCCCACAAATCCACCACCTTGTCTGGGCTCCGGGAAGGCACGTGGAGCTGAGCCCGACAGATTTTCTCTGTCCTTCTGTTAAACTTCCTCTCCGATTTTATTTTCTCCTATTTCTGTTCCCCTGCTGTTAATCAGATGATCCTTTTGGGAACTTCTTCAGGCACTGTCCAGCTGTTGGTTGGGGTGGCAGCTGGGCAGTGGAAGGACAGGGACAAGTCTGGAGCCTTTGATTCTCAGTCACATGGCAAACAAAGTCACGGGTGAGGCTTATAGCTGTTTCACAGCTCCTAGTGTTGTTTTATTTCCTGCTCTTGAGCTGCAAAGTGTAAATGGCAAGAGGAGATTATTTATGATTATTTTTTTTTTCTAATAAACAGCAATTTCTACCATGGGTTGAAGGAACATTTTCACTTAGCTCAGCGAGCAGAGCCCACACTCTGCCCGCTCCCGCTCTAATGCTGATGCTCTTAAGCTGCATGTCCTCCCTGCCCCGTGGTGCTGGCCCAGCAGAAATACCTGCACACACAGCATCCTCCACACTCCGTCGTTCCCACAGGGCTTGTGCTCATCCCTCTCCCTCCACAAGCAGCGTGTCCCCCCCCCCCATACACTGCACCTCCTCCAGAGCTGTGGATGCAGCAGTTCTGAGCTGCTGGGTCCTCTGCAGCCAAGCCAAGCCCAGCAGCAACAACACAAATCTATTTATTATTATCCGAAGTATCTTATCGTGCTGGAAACGTGGAGCCAACACGGACAGGCTATGGGTGAGCCAGTCTTGCAAGCCTTCTGCTCTGGAGCTCTGCTGACTGTACCTGCCCAGCCCATGAGGCTGCTGTGTCTCGTGTCACCTGGCCTGTAAACAAGAGCCAAGCACTTGGCACACCCAGGAAGCAGGACCCTGCTGCCACCAACAAGGCTGTGACTTGGGCACAGGGCTGTCAGGGAAGCAGGGCCACAGCTCAGCAAATATCTCAGTCTTCCAAGCCCTTCAGGGCAGCAGCTGTGGGGACAGAGGCTGCTTTACCCCCTGGGTGAGGACAGACTGCGAGGTGATGATGGGGCAGCTGCCAGCGTGCTCGCGGGATGCAGGCTGGCATAAGAACACAGCAAGAAGTGTGGTTGTACTTCATTGCACAAATGATCAACTCCAGCACATAATGGGCTGCATTCATTGCTCTTGCCAGCAGGTGCAATTCCCACTGCAGACAGTAACAAGTGCCTATTTATGTCAAGTCCTGATTACTGTATTATATGTAAAACAGGTCTTTCTCGCACGCAAAACACGGAGGGAAAAAGAAGCACCAAACCAGCTGTGTGTGGCACCCAAGCCTGCAGCACGATGCCAGCCCCAAGGAGCGTGCTGCCATGGCCTGGGCCTCCTCATCCTGCAAGGCTCAGAGCTCACAACACTCCCATGGGGAGCGAAAAACCAAAGGTGTCCTCGGCAGAACGTGTCCTCCACCATGCTGCTGCTCCACACCCAGTATGGGCACGGTGTCCCACCTCCCCCTGCCATCACCAGCTCCCCGCTGTCCTCTCCATGGGCAGAAGTTGAAGCAGGGCATGGTGTGCTCCTCCAGCTTGCTCCCCATGGTGCCTGCAATGCGCCCAGCTCGCCCTGCATCCCTGCTCCATGCCTAGGAACCGGGTGAGGTTGGCACCCCGTGACCACCACACCCCACCAGTCCTGCTGCTCATCCGTACGCTGCCCTCCTTCTGTCTTTGACCACATCCACCTGTGACACGCTGCCTCGGCCCAGTGCAGCACATACATTCCCCCCTTGGCTGCCCCTAAAAAAGAGGTCTGCCTGTTGCAGGGGGCGGCTCCCCGCTCTCCCATTTCCTTAAAGCTTGGATGACCTGACAGGGAAAAAGAGAACGATGAAATAACAATTGAAGGAGTTAAAGCTGTTTATTCAGCAGCAGTTGCACAGGAAGCACTGAAGGATATTTCACAACCCCACGGGCGAGGGGAGCGGCTCTCCCCAGCACCACGACATGTTTCACAGCACGAGGTCTCCAAGCCAAGTCCCACGGGACGCTCCCAGCACCGCCACCGCAGCAGCTCCCACGTGCTCCGGGCAGAGAGCACAGGCACACACCAGGAAACACGATAAGCACGAGCCCTGTGGGGCAAGCAGCTTGGAGCAGAGCACAGCTCAAACACACGGGAGCAGCAGCACAGCGGGGCTGGGAGGTGGGCGAGCTCGGACACTTGCTGGAGGTCTGGAGAGCTCAGGTTCACCTTCACCCAGCCTGCATCCCAAAACATGCCCCTGAAAAAAATCAACTCAAGGTCCAAGACGCTGAGCATACACCAGGGCAAGTCTGAAACCAGAAAATGCTTTATTGGAAAGGTACAAAAAAACCAGTCACTGCAGCTAGATTTACAGCAATAAATTACGTTGTGGCCGTCAAGAGAAAGTAATGGACACATACACAGGGCTACTCGCCTTACAAACAGGAATCCACATTGCTTGGTATATCAATAATTTATTTTATAATAAAAAAAGCAGCACAAAAATAAATATTGAAATGAAATTACTGAGTAACCACAGAGGATAGAATGAGCTGGTGATAAAAAAAAAAAAAAAACAAACAACTTAAAACAGAAGACTTCTATCATTAAAAAAATGAAAGCAAGTATCCACCATCTACGGAAACACCCCAGCAGACTGAAATACAGACGAAGGAAAACAAATCCACGTTACAAAAGTTTTTCATTTCTTGTTTCGTCTTTGTTTTCTTTTTTTGTGTGTGTGTGTTTGTTTTTTTTTTTTTCCTTTTCGTTCATTTGTTTGTTTTAAATAAAAACAATCATGACATCAAAGTTTAAATGATTTGAGAGAGGGAGAAAGAAAATAAAATAAAATAAAATAAATGCCATTTTCTCCTCCTCCCCAGGTCTGGCTCTGCAGCCCGGCCATGCTGCACCCAGCCCTGCTGTGCTCTCAGCTGGGGTGCCACGGTCTCCTCCGTGAGATGGCAGAGCTGGGTGAGAGCTGAGATGCTGACTTGCTGTAGGAGGGGGGATCTGGAGGTGCCCTGGAGGGAAAGGTTTCCCCACTGCCACTGGAGAGCTCAGCAAAGACACCTAAGAGACCAGGGACGGCCCTCCCCGAGGTGCAGATGCTCCGGGCTGTTTCCAGCATCCCACGGTACCCAACATCGTGCTGCAGAGGGGGAAGAAAGGCCCAGGGAGAGGATCCCAGTGCTCAGCCTCAGAGCCTCTGCTCCCCAAGGGCAGAGAAGGGAGCCCAGCATCCGAAATACCACAGCAAAGAGACGCACCGGGCAGCAGTCAGCTCCCCACGCCGTGCTCGCTCTGGGTGTCAGGCTTGCAAGGGCAGGACGGAGAGAAACAAAACAGAACAACAACAACAAAACAACAAACAGAAACAAACCGAACCCCAGAGGAATGCAATGCGACAACCCCAAGCTGGAGGGCCCTCCGGGGCGGAGGGTGGAGGAGCTGGCTGTCCACGGTGGTCAACAGCTTTCGGGTCATTCCTCCCTCCACGTTACCTTGCAATTCTGATCCCTCTGTGGAAGTTTAGCCAGGACATTTCATTCCCCTCCAGGTCACCACCCAGGGAGGGAGCCCCGGACTGGCGATTTCTTTTAATAAAGATTTACAGTATCAAACTTGGAAAAAAAATTATCATCTTTTTTTTTTTCTTTTTTTACGAAAAATCTGTACGATAAAATGTATATAATTATATATTTATATATATATTTCTCTCTCTTTAAATATTTCCACGTGGTCCTTATGGATATCCAATATGGATTACCTACCATGGCTATGGTATCAACAGCTTTAACAACACCCAGGCCTCTTGTTCTTTTATCGAGTGACCAGAGATCGAAGTGCCTACCAGCACTAAACTAGCAATCACTTGGACAAGCCTTTGGCACCCTTCCAAGAACTGGAAAAAAAAAAAANTTTTCTCCTCCTCCCCAGGTCTGGCTCTGCAGCCCGGCCATGCTGCACCCAGCCCTGCTGTGCTCTCAGCTGGGGTGCCACGGTCTCCTCCGTGAGATGGCAGAGCTGGGTGAGAGCTGAGATGCTGACTTGCTGTAGGAGGGGGGATCTGGAGGTGCCCTGGAGGGAAAGGTTTCCCCACTGCCACTGGAGAGCTCAGCAAAGACACCTAAGAGACCAGGGACGGCCCTCCCCGAGGTGCAGATGCTCCGGGCTGTTTCCAGCATCCCACGGTACCCAACATCGTGCTGCAGAGGGGGAAGAAAGGCCCAGGGAGAGGATCCCAGTGCTCAGCCTCAGAGCCTCTGCTCCCCAAGGGCAGAGAAGGGAGCCCAGCATCCGAAATACCACAGCAAAGAGACGCACCGGGCAGCAGTCAGCTCCCCACGCCGTGCTCGCTCTGGGTGTCAGGCTTGCAAGGGCAGGACGGAGAGAAACAAAACAGAACAACAACAACAAAACAACAAACAGAAACAAACCGAACCCCAGAGGAATGCAATGCGACAACCCCAAGCTGGAGGGCCCTCCGGGGCGGAGGGTGGAGGAGCTGGGTGTCCACGGTGGTCAACAGCTTTCGGGTCATTCCTCCCTCCACGTTACCTTGCAATTCTGATCCCTCTGTGGAAGTTTAGCCAGGACATTTCATTCCCCTCCAGGTCACCACCCAGGGAGGGAGCCCCGGACTGGCGATTTCTTTTAATAAAGATTTACAGTATCAAACTTGGAAAAAAAATTATCATCTTTTTTTTTTTCTTTTTTTACGAAAAATCTGTACGATAAAATGTATATAATTATATATTTATATATATATTTCTCTCTCTTTAAATATTTCCACGTGGTCCTTATGGATATCCAATATGGATTACCTACCATGGCTATGGTATCAACAGCTTTAACAACACCCAGGCCTCTTGTTCTTTTATCGAGTGACCAGAGATCGAAGTGCCTACCAGCACTAAACTAGCAATCACTTGGACAAGCCTTTGGCACCCTTCCAAGAACTGGAAAAAAAAAAAAAAGAAAATACTTGGCCACGAGGGAAGTGCCACATAAAGATATGTTTCTCAACTCATTCCAACAGCAAGAAGACCCCACGGAAACAAAAGTTCAACCTCCATCCCCCTCCGTGCTGCTGGGCTGATGCCTCCAGCAGGGACCAAGGGCGGCCCGAGGGTGTTCCTATCTAGCCAGGAATGTCATGGAGCTCTGGAGCTGTTCTAAAGACTGGAAGCATTTGGGCATTTACAAGTCAACTGGCCTTCTTTTTTTTTTTTTTTTTTTTCTTTGAAGTTTTCATTTAAAACCCCACCAGTGCCAGGAGTCTCCATCTNGGGGAAGAAAGGCCCAGGGAGAGGATCCCAGTGCTCAGCCTCAGAGCCTCTGCTCCCCAAGGGCAGAGAAGGGAGCCCAGCATCCGAAATACCACAGCAAAGAGACGCACCGGGCAGCAGTCAGCTCCCCACGGCGTGCTCGGTCTGGGTGTCAGGCTTGCAAGGGCAGGACGGAGAGAAACAAAACAGAACAACAACAACAAAACAACAAACAGAAACAAACCGAACCCCAGAGGAATGCAATGCGACAACCCCAAGCTGGAGGGCCCTCCGGGGCGGAGGGTGGAGGAGCTGGGTGTCCACGGTGGTCAACAGCTTTCGGGTCATTCCTCCCTCCACGTTACCTTGCAATTCTGATCCCTCTGTGGAAGTTTAGCCAGGACATTTCATTCCCCTCCAGGTCACCACCCAGGGAGGGAGCCCCGGACTGGCGATTTCTTTTAATAAAGATTTACAGTATCAAACTTGGAAAAAAAATTATCATCTTTTTTTTTTTCTTTTTTTACGAAAAATCTGTACGATAAAATGTATATAATTATATATTTATATATATATTTCTCTCTCTTTAAATATTTCCACGTGGTCCTTATGGATATCCAATATGGATTACCTACCATGGCTATGGTATCAACAGCTTTAACAACACCCAGGCCTCTTGTTCTTTTATCGAGTGACCAGAGATCGAAGTGCCTACCAGCACTAAACTAGCAATCACTTGGACAAGCCTTTGGCACCCTTCCAAGAANTTGGGGATTTAAAAGGCACTCGGCCTTTTTTTTTTTTTTTTTTTTTTCGTTGAAGTTTTCATTTAAAGCCCCAACAGTGCCAGGAGTCTCCATCTTGCCTGTTTTCAGAGGCACCTGTAAGGTCTGGGAAAGTTTCCAATGTTTCTGAGCTGGAGAACATGAGAGGACCAGGAAATGACAGTAACATTTTTCTCTTCCTCAGCTTCTGCTGTGGGAGTCAATAACTGGTACTGATACACAGGACATCAATCTTCCTGTTAGGAGATAGGGAGGGAGTGGAGGAGAAATGAGGTAACGCTAAGTGTCATCCAAACTCTACACGTTGGAAAATCACTTGAAGGAAACTCCCTGCTCCCCTCCGGCTCTGGCAGGGGTAAGAAGCCTTCAGGAAGCAGCTCACCTGCACCCTTCCTGGCTCTGTAAGGTCATGAGCATAGGTGTCGAGGACTGAACAAGAACCGAGGCTGAGGCTCCTCTTTTCATTAACCTATTTCACAGAGAACCCTCTTGGGGAATCCAGAGACTCCAATGACAAGGTGAAAGAAAGAAAAAGCAAGCTAACTTCTTCCGAAGGCAAACAGGGCTTCACTGGAAGTCTACAAACTGACTGCCTCCCAAGACAAAAGCCCCAAACAACACATCATGCAGGGCGGTGACGCCAGCCTACCAGCCCCATCACAGCAACGGTGGCACTCCATTAGTTCTCCTTCATTCCCAAACACCAGTGAATTCCCCACCATCTCTGGTTTCTATTCCAGAGCCCAAGTCCTCCAAGCATTTCTCCTCACCTCACCCATCAGCAGTCTCATTCTCATCTCACCTGCACGACAACAGGCATCGCCCATTCCACAAGTCTCTGCCCTGCAAAACTCACAGTCCCTTTTTCTTTCCTACTTCAAACAGAAAATTTAAAATAAAAAGAAACCCAAAAGAACACACAAACACCAACATAGCTATTTTTACAGTGACCTGGAAACATTCATCTTTTCAGCGCTGCTGTGTGACAGCAGAATTCCTCCTCTTGGCTTCCCACTTCCTGCCCATCACCGGGCCAGAAATCCCTCTCCCAAACCACTGCTCAGAGCCACACGCACGACTTCTCGGTCCCAACTCTTCCATCCCTACGCACACAGATTTCCATCCTGCCCTCCGCGTGTCTCCTGGGGCTAGTTCACAGATTCCCAAGAGGAAGCGTCAAGTTTCAGGGTCACATTCACACAGGTTGTCTGAACACTGAAGAAGGGACACACACAGCTCCCAGCCAACCTCCCCATAGCCCTTCCCTGGCCAGCAGAGACCAGTGAGCCCAGCTCAGCAGCTGGGATGCTCCCTGCTCACCTGCAAACACTTCCACCAAAGAGGAGGCTGCAACTCCTCCTGTCTGTGCTAATGGCCTTCTAATTACACTTCAGTGCTTCAAAAACATCCTTTCCCAGCACTCTGCACAAACCCCTCCTCACAGTGCTGATCCCAGCAGAATGGCCCTGCTGCCTTGCAGTCATTTCTGCCTCCACCTGCTAATACTTCCAGCGTCTTTCCTCCTCGTCTCCCCTTCTCCTCCCCACCACACTGCTCTTTCACAGCATCTACCATGCCTCCTTCCTTTAAGCTTCAGGGAATCCAGAGAAGAAAACAAACAAAATAAGCCACTATTTCAAGATCGCGGATCATTTGGAAGAAATACACTGTATAAATAGACCCGATTCACAGGACACCTTTGGGGAAGGAGCTATTGGGAAACATGGGCTTGGAATAAAGGAGGCTGCAATGTACTTTTTCATAGGCCACACAGATAGTGAGGCGTATTAAAATATGTAAAATATATATTTTTCCATATTTTAACAGCATGGATCGAAAACAAAAGGTTATTCCTAGCGGGTGTGGTCAGACCCAAGCATTAGTCTCCACCATCCTCCCACTCTCATCCACTTGTAGCAGGATGAAATTCAAACCAAAATGCCTATTTCCCTGCCCTGGGAACAGCAGATGGAAGTAGAGAGGGAAGGGGAGACCCTTCTGACAAGGAGTAGGATGCCACTAAAGGAAACTCTTTTCCATACATTCATCTCACACGATGATTTCTACGGTCCATCTGTTTCCTGCTCTTGAGCATCGTCCACGACGACTCTGGAGGCTCCTCAGGTATCTTCTCCCATCTGGAACGCTGCCCACGGCTGTGAGGGGCTCGGGGGGGGCAGGGGCAAGGAAGAAATCTTGCAACTTGTACTGCAGACAGAGCTCAAATCCTGGACACGAGGGGGTGATGGAGCCACCAAGCCCAGAGAGAAGCAGCCAGTTAAGTTCCCTTTGTAGAATTTTTTTTTTTCCTTTTCTATTTTCTTCCTTTTTTTTTTTTTTACTTTTTTTTTTTTTTTTTTTTTTTTTTTTTTTTTTTTTTCTTTTTTTTTTTTTTTTTTTTTTGTTTGCAAGAGAGTCGTTAAGATGCCAATTCTGGACGTGACCAAGGACTCCGGAACAACGCATAAGAGCCTCCTCCCCCCCTCCCCACCCTCCCCCTCTCTGAAAGGCTGCTAGTTCCCACTCCGAGGGCACTAGGACGCTGCTGAAAACGGCACGGAACTGGATGAGATTTCGGCTGATTTCACGATGGTGATGACACTGGTGGTGGCAACTTTGGTCGGGGTAATAGGCCCTCGCGCCACAGTACGAGCAAAGGTCTGGAGTGCTTCGTACTTGGAGCGCAAGGCGTCCAGCTCTAGCTTCATGCTGCTGTTTTCTCTGGCCAGCTTCTCCACCTCTTGCTGCAGCTCGACCCGCTGCCTCTCCAGCTCCTCTTTCTGAGTCACGCGCTTGATGCGGCAGCTGGCGGCGTAGCCCCGGTTCTTCAGCGTGCGCCTCCGCTGCTTCAGACGGATGACCTCCTCTTTGGTGAGACCCCGCAGGTGCTGGTTCAGCTCCCGTACGGACATTGACACGAGTTCATCATCGCTCAGCACTGGGGCATTCTCTCCCGACTCCTCCTTTACCTGCGAACACCAACGGCACAGGGGTAGCAGCAGGAGGGGCTGACGGGGACAGCGGAGAGAGGCTTCCCCTCAGCACCTGACCAGCCCTACTGGCAATGCCCCAAAGCATTTCACAGAGCTTGTGCTCTGCCCAGACACCGCCACGGTGGGGTGATGCATGGCAGAGGTGTGAGCGCTGCTCCTGTCTGGGTTCAGGTCACCCTCTCAAGTCAGGGACAGCAGCGAGCCTTACACCCACTCTGAACTGAACAGTGAGATGTTCAAGGAAATAAAAGGAGATGAAGCCTTTTGTGTTCCTTGGTCAGGAATTCATACTGAACCCTAACAGGGACACCTTTTATTAGCACTGTGCTGGGATGCTAGTGCAGTGATCTCACAAGCAGAAGAGCCACTTGTGTGCAGGGCCTCATTCCACATTTCGTGGCTTCTCATTGAAGACTGCTCACCTGAGCACCGAGCAGAACCAAGCCCGCTTGGTTTACTTGGTCTGACTTGGTTTTTCTGACTCTGAAGGTACTCAAGAGAGATATCAAAGGCTCATGCTTTTCTCTCAAGCATGTTTGCTACCACGGTTATTTCCAGAACCTTTAAGGCACTATTATTCCATCTCTTCAGAGACTGTAGGCACTTGGAATGAAGAGCCAAGACACAAGAAAAACCACAGCAGAGCATGAACAACGCACGCGTGGTCCACCTTACAACAAAGCATACCCAAAGCATTTACTGTCTTGTGGATCTGCATGAAAACAGGTGGGAGCTTCCTCTCCTCAGTGCATCTTAGCACTGAGAGCAGAAGTGCTGCCCTGCCAGGCCTGGAAGCACTGCTATCAGGATGCTGCCAACAGCCAGAGGTCTCTCATGCACCAGATGGGACGGTCTGGCCCTACATTCCTGCAGAGAGTTCAGACTTCTAGGTACAACCAATACTCATCTACCTACCTCCCTAGAGAAATTTTCTGTAGATGATGGGAAATTATATTAGCACCCATTTGTAGGAGTCTCCCCAAAGAAGAAGAGATGTGCCACGCACAACAGTCACCACGTGGAGCATGGCTCTGGGCAGCCTCCCCCACCACCCAGCCCCCCCAGCGTGGCCTCTTCCCTACCTTTAACGCCTTGTTCGGTTTGGGATTAGTCGTCATAACCTGAGCACAGTCTTCTGGACAAAACTGCTCAGAAATCACAACTGGAAAACACAACACAAGATTTTTCGGGTTACACGAATTCAGACACGAAGGTAGGTCAACAGAACAGATACCCAACACACAGTCCAAAACCCCAACTCCAAAACCCCACCGAAGGAAATAAAAGCCACACGAGGAGGGATTCAGAGATCAGCCCACCGTGCATAGGTGTAAGAAGGAAACATTTGTATTGATGGTCACGCTGCTTTTCAATGCTCAAGCCCTTGTATTTTGTTTTTAAGTGCAGTGAGGACAGGGCAGGGAGGGAAGGACGTGGCTCACGCCGCAGCCATGCTGGCAGCCATGCACTGCCCAGGCCCCACTCGCTCACCTCCCTCCAGAGGCATCCGGACACTCTGGATGCACTATTAGGGACTGATTGAAGAGTTACCACTGCTCATAAAAGGCACCGAAAAGCCACAAGACACCAACTCCATTCTCATTTCGATGCTTATTAACCCAGCTTGACACTGAATCAGCAAGACAGCAATAAGCTGTCTGGTTTGTCACCTGCTCCCAGCACCGTCCCCACCCAGCGCTCCCAGAAAACCCAAACACCATGAAACAAAAGCCCCCCACCCCGATGACAAAGCACAGCAGGAGCTCGGCTCTCCCACCGCCCAATGATGCTCACAGCCAGCCCTGTGGCCCCATGTTGTCTGGCGAGGCAGACGCGTGTCCACCGACAGCATCCTCCGCCAAGACGCTGCCCTTCACGCTCACCTTAGCCGAGGACAACACCCAGCTGCAGCTCAGCAACGTCCCCCCCTAAAACCATCGCCCGACAGCACACCAGCACCGCGGTGCAGTGGGAACCTACCCCAGGAGAGGCGAGCACAGCCGTGCCACCATCACTGCCTCCGCCCGTCGCTCCCCGCCGGGGAGGGATCCACTCCGTGTCGGGTCTCCCCCCCCCTGCGCGGCGTCCGCGC
>VXAB01006316.1:4146-98158 GCA_013399175.1 Odontophorus gujanensis
TTTTTTTTTTTTTTTGTCATTTGCAAACAAAACTCTCCTAAAATCACTATATACACTCAAAAGCTAGAGAAAATTGAATAAAAATGATTTTCCCGGTAGAGTTCCTTAGATGAGTGACTTCATATTGTTACAGTTTGTCATGGAAAGTCTTAGCGTGAGATTTCAGATGATGACACCTACCTGTGCGACCTGGTCCGGGGGGTTGGACTCAACGCTAGAGGTCCCTTCCAGTCCTTACAATGCTGTGATTCTGTGACCTGACTCCATCATCTTTTTGAAGAAATCAGAGGTTCCTCACTTCTCTTAGTAGCAAGTTTTGACATTACGTTCTAACCTAGGCGATAATTTGCTCTTTGGTTGAAGCTGTGCCACAAACGGAGGACACGTAATTCATATAGCTGGAATGAGGCCACCGAGAGTTTGAAGCTGTGGTTAAAGTGCTTGTCCAGCAGAGGGAAGTCGTAGCCTCTGGTTGTATTACAAGCTCTCTTTCAGAATAGAAATCCAGTGGCTTTAGGATGCAATGAATAAGCGACCTTGACCATCTGTTTTCTCTCGCTGGTCAAGATCCTTTGAGTCCCGATTTTAGGTATAGAAATTCAGTAACTGAGTCTTAGCTTGTGATCTTCTACAGAGAAAAACAATTTGTTTTCTACCATAAGATGTGCATTTTCCACTGGTGATCTCCTTTTCTCTCCAGCGGCTATAAAAGGAACTAAGGTGACTAGCTCAAACACAGGAATTTCAGGTCAGCCCTTACATTAAGCTGCATGAATTTTAATCCTGTTGGCCTCAGCTGACATTGGTGTGAGGATGAGAAATATCTATCTTGCTACCCATTTGCCATTTCTTCCACTCATTTGCTGCAGAATGCCAATTAGGACATAGCAAATAATATCAGCAGAATGGCCATTATGCTCTCAAATAGTTGAAGAAACAACACATCTTTGTAGCAAGGCTCTTTTTCTCTTGTCTGGCATATTGCTTGCTAATAACATTTACTCTTGTAATTAAAACAATTTTCTTTTCTGCAGTTAAGTCTCAATACTTCCATGTTTCCATGGCAAGTGATTGCTGTATTTTATGCTTTCTACATAAAATAGAACCAACTAATCATGTCCATGAGTGTCTCTGCTTACTTTCCTGCTTCCTCATATTCTGCCAGGGCAGGAAGGAAAGCACACAGTGGTAGTTGTAGGATGTATTTGCAAGCAGTTACTGTGTGTAAACTTGTTATCTAGCCTGGAGCTGGCAGAACAGATGAGTGGATGATCTGTTGCTGCAGCCACTGTGTATTGTTTATCTGTTTTACATTTCCCCGAACACATCACCTTCTTGTGGCTCTGCTTTCTGTAGTTATCAAGAAATGGGTATGTTTTACAGACCTATCCATGCTAATGGCTGAAATGGCTTTGTGGAGTTGTCAGGGGAGGAAAGGCCTGTCCAGTACCACTGTGCTGAGCTCAAACCTTTTCAGATCTGCTGGAGAAAGGTATGACACCCACTCTTCAGGCTTCCTTGAACGCTGAACCTCTAATGTAACGCTGGGATTGTGAGAAGAGGAGATTTAAGAAATTTTTTGTAACAGATCCTCCCAAATTGGCAACATCTGTCAGCCTGCTCAGTACTAATTGCATCCGGAAAAAATAGCACATGAGGCTGGAAATAATGGAGTGGCACATACTGCAGAAGAAAACTTAGCATCCCCAAATCTCATGCATTTCATTACTTAATACACCTGACAACCTTTCTCATACTTTTCTGGGACTCAAAGATTTAAACCTCTGATTTTTATGTTCCCAGAATGTCCCTGGCCTAACCCTTTCATTCTTCTGTAGTTTATACACACCCAACTGGCTAAACATGATTGATGCCCACTTGTGTCTTCAGGATAAACAGAGACATGCCTTCACCTTGGCTTTGTTCCTCCAAGTCTGTGGAAACACTGGGGATACAACATCAGCAGTGCAAGGACACAGATTATAGCTGTTGGCTGGGGAAAACTAGAAAGATCTTGCTCACCTCACGCATGACTAGCTGTGATCTAAGTTGAGACATGCTTCATGTAGTATACTATTATATCAAATGACTGGTTTTTGCAACAAGACAACTGGAAAATATTATAAAAGGATTGCAGCCTGAAAATTACCTGTAGACGCTGACTATAAGTTACAGTGCACCAGAAGCAAACCTGTCATATGAGCAGCCCCAAAGTGCTTTTTATTTATAAACAGTTTATATCAGAAAGCACCTGATATAATTCTCGTTTGTTATGGTAGCAACTGCTGCTCTCATAGGAAACATTGGAAAAAAAAACCCTAATTTTACTCAGAGCTCCTTTATATTAGAAAGTGTGTATTTTTCCAGCATTTTTTGCTAACACAAAGTATGATACCAGTCTTAAAGACTTGATAGCATCCCCATTTTATGTACTAGCATAAAAAAATAACAGCGAGTGTTTCTGTTTGCGAGAAAACAAACTCTTATCTGCTTTGCTTTTTTTTTCTCTCTTTTTTTTTTATCTGAAGTAACTGAAAGCATCTATAGAAAATCAGTACCATTTTCCATTTAGATGGTAATTTCTGGGGGTGGGGTGAACTTTTGGTAGAAAAAATGCAGTTGCTAATGGGTCGTGTACCTACAGCTACAGAATTATTGAGCAAGTAGATTTTTGTTTTTGTCTACTCCAAGCAGAGTACTAAGACAATGCTATTGTACATAAAATGAGTAATAAGCTTCAAGTAACTGACATTTACCAGCATGTCAGTTTCATCATTTTTACAGTCGTAGCTGAAATTGCATTTGCTAAATTGCTCTCATGAAGTTGACTTTTCATTCTGATAGATTCCCTCCTTCTCAAAGTATAATTCATCTTCATGTAAAAGCACTGATCCTAATCGATAGCCTCTATTAAGATTACTAGATCTTCCAGTTTTAAGTTAAGGTTCTTTATCTTAACACTCCCTGTAGTGATGCCTATCTGACCCCATTCTGCTTCTTGTTTCATTTGCTCTGTGCAGCATGGAGATGGTGTAAAAGGAATAGCTTATGGTCAAAGGGCTCCTTTCAGGCATGCCTTACATACTGCCTGCTGCCAGATATAATGTAGATTGGACCAAAAATTCAATATAACTGTGCTTTGTAACTTAGGTGACATCATTGTTTTGTGAAGTAAGGTTATTCACTGTGCCACAGAGCAACCTTCTGGCACCAGGATCTTCATAGCAATTATGGAATTGGGAGAAAGAACATACTGTGAATTTCACATTGCGCAGAACAGGTGCCGAAATCCTTCTTGTTAGAAACATGTAAATGAAAAATGCTCAACAGAAGAGGAGGATAAATAGGAGGAGTTGGCATTCCTTAAACAGGTACTGAACTGTGTTTTATCTAATATAAGACATAAGAACAAAGGGCGTGGAGGAAGCTGTTTTTTAATCACTAGGCTGTGCTGTGAAAGGCAGAACTCAAACGCAAGCAACCAAATGCACCAACAGCAGTGAAAAGATGCGGCACATGAGGATGGCAGATCACAGATGCTGTGCTTTCTTCACAGCCTTGAAGAGGGCTGTCTATTTTGTCATCATTTCTAGCTTAGGACTTTGCGAGCTCCTGCTCCAGTTGGATATTTTCTCATACAACCCCCCAAAATCTCCTTGGTAATGGCAGCTGGCAACTTTGTTCACTATCAGGGTATGTGCTAGCGCTTTCACATGGTACTTTCAGGTACTCTGTTCACATCCTCTACTTAGTGTTTCTGCGGCATCAAGATTTTGTATAGTTATGAGTCTTTTTTTAGCTTAGTGTTCAGATATTGAGCCCAGTCAGCTGGCATCAGTGTTGGGCATGGTGTGAATAAGATTTTGGTGTGAATAAGATTCCTGCACATTCTTTACCCTGGGACATGGGCTGCAGCCAGCACAAGGAGATCTGGAGGAGAGCATAGAAGGCCTTCAAACATGTCCCTGTGTTAGAGTGCAATGTGTAACTAGCTGGGGTGTAGAAGAGATACCACCATTCGCTAGCATTGCACCTGAGAGAAGAGCTGTGTCACAGAAAGCACAGTGCTACCCAGTGGTAACTGCTGCCTTTTCATTTTCAACCACTGTGCTATTGCATTATTGATCAATGCTGTTGAAAGCTATTCCTGCTGGTCCCTTATGTTTTTACTGAAAACCACTTAATGAATCAGCTGCATCTAATTGAATAGCACGGAGAGTGAGTGAAATGTCATTCAGAGCACTCCTTCCCTTTACACTCATTGGCAAAAGTATGTATGTCACTGAGTATTGAAAGCATCCTGAAGACATCAAATTTCCTGATGCAATCCTGACCTGTTAATATTTTATTCAACTAATGCCAGAAATGTTGCTGACATTAGTGTTGCTCTGGACTTCCGTGCTTCACTGATTTCAGGGACTAAAAGTATTCTTTATGTCTGAGGTATTTACCATATTTCAGAATGATTGATAAGTATTACTCCAATCAGTTACTAAATCTGTGAGTTGAATCACACGTTCACTGAAATTACAGAAATTCTTCTAAAGTCAGTGGTAGAACTCCAAGTAGAAGTCAGCTAATTTTTAAATATTGGTATTATAAATAACACCGAAGGACTTCAGTCGGTATCAGGGCTTCATTATGTTAAACTCTGTACAGATGCATTCAAAGAAAGAAAAAACTGTCTGCAAGGAATTTACGTAGTAAATAGCCAAGACACAGTGCTAAATGAAGATGTTCACAACACACAGGAAGCAAAGCAAATTGGTTTGCTAAGGGTGCTGTGTTCCACCAGTAGAAACCAAATTCAGATTTCTAGACTGTATGCAATTTGTCATAGTTTATGTTACAATGCATTTCTGATGCTTGAGGAAGGTTCCCCTCTGCTATATATCTTTATGTGATAGTGAACATGTATGAACAATTCCCATCTGACTTCTTCCACTTTCCAGAGAATCCATTTACTTTGTTATCCGCATTCATTTCATTCTCTTTAAGTCTCTGAGGAGAAGTTCCAGAGAGGGATGTGGACCTCGATACACCATCACACATGAGGTGAAGCATTGTTATCATCTGCCTCACATGCTTGTCTTTGAATTAAATTAAATAATAATAAAATGGAAAAAGAAATAGAGAATTAAATGCACCTGAAACAAGATCATTAGAATGGAAAGAGTACTCGCTGCCATTCTTGTTGATACTGACATGATATATTAGGGTGTTTATATATCTTTTAGAAAGTGGTCTGTCTCCTCTTGTGCCAGATAAGTGATGAGGCAGGTGTGGAAGTTAGCTGTCTCCTGAGCAAAACAGGCTGTCACAAACTGAAGCACAAGATCAAGATAAGACTGTCCTTGTGCAAGTCTCTGCTGCCCTAAAGCTAATGAGCACAATCTGTTTTCGCAAATGATTTCATACTTTTGTTCCTTATTATGAACATATACAGCACTTAAGTGTTTTCAGTATTGGCTGACTCCAGTATTTTGTAGTCACGATTGTGGTATTTAAACAGGAGGTGATCTGTTCTGCACATGGAAAAGGGGCTGTGTTACAGAGGAAATAATAAAGTGTTGCTGGTTTTTGGCAAGAGGGTGTTATGACTGTTTTCAAAGAATATACCCAATGTTCTTTATTTTCAGTACAAATCTATGGTGATTTGAATCTGATTTCTGGTCTCTACCTGGGGAGCAGTGTCATTGTGTTAGAAATGCAAGCATAATATTAAATTGGAAAGCTTTTACACATATACAGGTTTGTCTATTTTATAGCTGCTATATAGTATCAGACCCCAGTTTCAGCCTAAGAGCTGTGCTTACTGAGATGAAATGAGCAGTACCATTTGAGTAGGAACTATTGTAAATAATGGAGACCTTTTTATAAAACTTTATATTGTTAATACACAAAATACACTCCAAGCATCACATTGCCTTTGATTTAAAAAAAAAAAAAGAAGCCTTTCAAAGATTTAGCCTGGTGACTGTTTTTCAGATGCATTTTCAAGACTTTCTGAAAATCTTGAGATATAAGCATGACATGTTTGTATTCTGAAAATGTGTTTGGTGAGGGACACCTAATTGTCTTCAATTCCCAGAGAAAGCCAAGCTGGTAACTTATCTCCAGTCGCTGGAAGAAGACTTGCTGAGAGACTTGAATACAGACTTGCTTTTTCTGTTGCACCACTCTTGAATTATTTTTACAGTAGGGTTTATATCTGGGATACACATACCTAGCTGAAAGGTAGGATAAACTCTTGAAACATGCATCACTTGTATCTCAGGGATAAAATCTTTCCAGGAAAATGCCCGGCTTTAGAAACTGTACATCCTGAGACTATGTTTGTTTATTTTGTTTGTTTATTACACAGTGCCAAGTATAAAGCCAGGTTTTCAGAAGCAGGTCTGTTTTTCAGTTTAATGCATTGTTGTGCTAAATTGGTGATTAATCTGTAATGTTCCAGCTGAAGAAAGCCTGAGTTCAGAAGGGTACAATTGCTGCTCTGGGTTTAGACATTGTCCAGCAAGGGGCCTCTGTGCAATGCAAGGATTCCAAAGGCAAATATTTGAACACAGAAATAAAAAGAGCGTGAAGGAAGCTGGCAACCAGGTTACGCCAGCTAATGCTTTTGAACAATGCTAGTGCATTGGATTTAGGAGATGGGTGGAGTAGAGCCCTGATGTATTGTATCAGATCTGGTATTTTTTTCCTCATGCAGTTCTTTACCTTTTTTTCCCCTTGTTATTAGCAAGGATTGCAAAACAATCTATTACAATATGCCAGTTGCAAAATCCGTAGAGCAACTGGGAACATGGATGCAGCAGCTAGGCTGTCAGGATGACTCTGTCCTGACAGAGGAATCTGCAAGAGCACAGAGAGGCTTCCACTCCCTCCTGAATTTTATTAGGATCCTGGGTCTACTGTTTAACAGTGTTGTCCACAAACTGGGAGGTCTCTATAGCATGTCACAGACTGAGAGCGATCACTGTCTGGGAGTATGGGACACAATCATGGATTGCAGGGGAAGAGCACGTGGGGTTTATTGTAGAACTGGCTGGAGACCAGGCTCACTTGTGTGTTTGTCTGTGAGGGAAGCAAATGGGGGCAGCTATTGAAAGGATCAAGTGGAGCCCAAATCCTGGACTCAGCTAAAGCCAGTTCTTTGCATTTTTCTTGTCAGTTTACATCTATGCAGGGTAGGCCTGATTCTCATTCTGTAACATCAGTGTTTCAGTTTAGCCATCCATTTTTCTCAGCCTCTGCAGTGGCATGTTTCAGTGTCCCGCATTTGTAGTGAAGGTGTAGAGAGTAAGTTGCAGTGATTGGACATGATGTATAAATAAAAAGAGAGTTTTCATTTGCCAGCTTTTTGCATTTTTTCTCACTCTAATCTCACAAAAAGATGGAAAACCAGACACTTTGTGTTTAGAATACTCAGCATCCCTCTTTTATATCTGTCATGTGAAACAGACCTTTTCTGCATCTAGTTCTCTTGCTGTGGTTGTCTAACCATGAAATCTCTGAACTGAGATTGTATATAACACACTGGGTTTGGAAAACAAGCTTCATAAAGACTTGCAGGATGAAAGCAAAGCGTTCTATGAAGTATGCATATTGCAAACAGTAAGTTGATCACAGTGTCCCTTCAAGCTCTGCCACACCAAACCTCACCACTTCCACATGATTAATTGATGCCATGCCAAATCTCACTTAAAAGCCAGTAATGCACAGATATATTGGTGCAAGGTGTGGCAAAGTATATAGGCATATCGATACGCTTACATGCAATGCAACTTCCAATATACAGGAAGGCTTCCTGATGAGATCTGAACTGTTCCTTTCTAAGTGACAGAGAGCATTTTGTCTTCAGGTGAGCTAATGATATTTTTAACATTTAGTCGAGTCTGGGGTGGCCTCATTAACAGGCACTGCTTGCAGTCTGGAGAGGGATGCCTGCAGCTGGCATCAACAGGGGCACAGACCTTTTCTGTGGTGGTGAAGGTGAAGAGATTGAGGGAATAACAATTGACATCAGCTCCGGAATATATTATGAATTAATAATTCTCATGAGTGAGGATGAGCAGGGGTTAGAGTGAAGATGAGAAGGATAAAGCAGAAGAGGCTATAGAGGAAGGAATTAACCCAAGCAAGTATAAACGAATAACAAAGGAGGGAGGAAGCATGCATCCCCTGGTTGAGATCTTTGGGTTTGCTTTTGCAGGATATGGTGAACTGGTCTAAGGATAACATTGTGAGCTTCACAGTAAAGGCACTGGGTTGACAGTTTAATAGAATATAAGAAGCTTTCTGAATGGAATCTAAAGGTAGGCAAATATTAACAGTCATCTTCTGTTCAGCCATTTTGCCAACATTTGCTTCTATTCAGAAACTTTAAATGAGAAATATAAGACCCTGGACACCATTTCCTGCCAGCAGATGAGTCCCACCAGGGGTAGTATGGGTGTTAGGAACTGTGAAGAAGTTGGTGTGATGATTGGACCCTAAAGGAATTTAACAGTCCCTCGCATTTCCCCCTCCCCACCACGTTCAATAAATGAGTACACAAAAGCTGTTTGGATAACAATCAGTCTAAAATAAAACTTAATTTTGTTGTTATATAAAGCCAAGTGACAGCTACGAAGAAGCAGACTGTGTGGTGGTGGAGCTGCTGTGTCCTTTCAGGAAGGTTTAATAAAATTTCATTAGAGAATATACAAAATCTCTTAATAGCAAGTATAGTCTAGAAACTTTCCACTGCAACTTGTCATGACTTATGTTAAGGCTTTCATTGCTGTCACCAAAAGCTGTTGGTTACCATAGGTATCATGTTTGTCAGTACTCAGATTCACCAAGTCTTTGCATATCAACAGGAAGCTTGATATATAAACCTATTTCTTATTGCTTTAATCTTTATTTGATGGACTTCATTGATACAATCCCTGTGTAGACACATTTTATAGGCACTGTTAATTCCTTATCCAGGATTATGATTATCCCTAAAAATAAAATGGAAGTAGATGTTAATTTATGTATTTTAGGAAAAGATCAAAGCCACATAACCTTATGTGTAATTATTCCATTTAATTATACAGTTCTACATTTGCATCTGCAAAGAAATGTACTAACAATGACTAATTAATCCTCAGAGCAACCCTTTGAAATAGGTGGATGGACATAATTAATCCAGTCTAACCAATCTCCTGCCCAAGGCAATAGATTGAGTCAATATTTAACCCAAGATTAAAGCTCAGGTGTGTCAAAGTCTCACTCTGTGGCCATTACACAGAGTAATGTGTAAGAACTATCAGTCCCCAGGTTTCCTCACAGTGGACTCACCCCTACTTTGCTGTAGTAATTTAGACTGATGTGCGTTTTGACCCACACTAAACCTGAATTCTCTATTTTCTGTCTGTCAGAATGATTCCTTTCCATCTTCCTTTCGAAAACTCCTCCCACTCCAGCCAGTCGAGGTCTAAATTTTCCCTTCTTGTATCCAGCTTCCTCTTCCTTGTCCCTATCACTGCCTGACTAGCATGTTACACCAGCAGACCTCCTTCCACAAGTTCCCTGTGATTCAGGTATCATTGTCCCTCCTTGAGGCCCTACTTATGTGCTTCACATGTGCCCTATTTCTTCCCCTACTCTTGCCTGCCTGCCCAACTCCTACCCAACCCTTTACCTGGGGAGCCACTTTGCTGTAGGCAGCAGGGGGGAAGCACTGTTCCTGGAGCTGGTATGAGCTGCATTGTACCTACCAGATACACAAAGAGAGGATACAATTCAAGGAAAGCTTTGCACGTACCACAGCCCAAACCAAGTGCATCCCGTGGCCCATGTGTCTCTTGCTGTAGGTGGAGATTCATGAAATATTTGCAGCATTTTGTGAGTTACAAAGCACTTTATGAGAGCAGGGGTAGGCGTTGTTATTCAGGTAATAGGAAAGGCTGATAATGTTTGTGAGGAGAAGAACAAAGAGAAGCTGATACTGTAACCATGCATACTGCTTGCCTTGACATAGCCTAGTGGCAGAATGAACTGGGGTGAGATGGTTCTGACACCAGTCAGCAGCAGAGAATGCAAAGTGACAGCAGCACTATGATAAAGTCCCAAATTGACAGAAGAAACTAATTTCATAACAGGTACTGACTGATAGGGTGCAAAGAAAGAAAAGAAAAACAGTGGAAAGGAAAACCTAATGTAATTGAAGAATGGCACCAGAACCTGAGAAATAGTGCCAGAACCTGGATTTCCACTGTGCCCGTGCTTAAGACCTGATCAAATCTTGACAGGCTATAGCTTTTCTTACTTGGTAGGAAACAGAGTTACTGTGACATATCCTGTAGTGGTTGATAACCATAACATTTTTATTGAGGCTTTGATATAATATGTCCTACCGGAAGAGGTATTTACCTTGACTAGGGATGCTTCTTCTCAAGAACTCTGTAAATGGACCAGAATTTTTCCTACAGGCAGCTGAGTGGTCCGCTGGGTGTCAGTTGGCCTCAGCTGACATGCCACACAAGCTGATCATACTCATTATTTCCCTTATAGGAAAACATACATCTTCATGCAACTGCAGGAGAGGGGAAAGAAGCAGACATGTAAAGGACACGAACTTTCCCAGTAATTTCTCACAGTATTTAAGGATATACTCCTAATGGTTGCATGAATTTTGATTCACCTCCACTTTCTCCCAAAGTGTCATTTTCTATTGATAAGACTGCATAGCTACGTATTATTTTTTGAAAAGCAGTTGACACTCTGCCCCATCCTCTCAGGCTTTCTGCAGCTGACTGAAATGGTGGACATCTTCCTAAAATGCATACATTGCCTGTTTCAACCAGGATTGATTTGGCTTGACTAGGTAGGGTTGTATGTGGTGCAGAAGATCAGATGTGTGATCATAATTGTCCTGCTTGGCCTTAGATCATTGGATTTACCTGAGTGTTGAGCCTCCATTCAGCACAATTCAAGAGTGTAAAAACCAGGGCTCCATAAAATAGGCATCGTACACTCAACCAAAAGGAGAATGACTGAGTATAGACATATGGCAGGTTCATTTTTTTTCATGCTGTTGATAATCTCAAAGAACATGTAGTAATGGAACAAATCAGCGTGTTGGTGGAGGTTCCTCCGCCACTCACACCAAATGATATTTTGGGGCATATAAATAGGAGTCAATTACAGTAACACATCCCTTTCATTTTGAGTAATTGCTACTAAAATCCAAGATGACTACTGTCAATAGGGGATGTGCGGAGGGACTAGAATTCTTTCTCCTATAAAACAATTATATACTGTAAATACGTGCAAGAGAAAGTGAATTTCTTAACAACATTTTGGGGAAGTAACTTCTAGTGGAGATAGAAATATCTGTCCATCTTCTAACGTAGTTTAAGTGTTGAAGGGTATGTGACCTAGAATCACCCAAGCTGGATGGCAAAGCTCTAGTTTACAACTTATCTTTATAATGAAGTCTTTCATTTTGTCAGTTGAATTAAAACATTACTTTCATAGTCACAAGGAAGGTCTCTGTTCTGATATTTTCTCATGCAATTGATTCTGCAAAAAGTGTAACATTTGTAGAGCCAATGTAGTGACTAAGATTAGCATAAAATATCAAAGGAAATGTTTTCCAAGTGTGGGAATACATTTTATTGATCTCTAGTATTAAGAGTACTGGGGCAACTGATGAGCACAAAGTAAAATCCTAGCCCCCGCCTCCCCCCCCCCTAGAGTGATACCAGGTACTTCCCCTGTAGTGAACAGAATCCTTTTAAGATTGTGACTGATGAGATACATACAGCATTCTCCGTCTCCCTCAAACAAGGAGGAAAAAAAATGAAATGTCCTCTTTCCACTGTGTAAATTTTGCAGGCAGTTTACTGCATTTAATGAACTGTTATAGCATATGCAGATGAACACTTCCCACCCGCTCTCCACAGATCTGGCACACTGTAATCACTTGTCCTATATTTCTGTGCTGTATAATGTCCTCTACTGCTTATAGAAATACAGCCCACAAAACTGAAACAGAGGTCCCTAAAGAATTCAATTTACCAAAGGTTATATCTGTCTCCTCTTTGCAGGCCAGGATATGTGAGTCACTGCTGCCCTTTCTGCCCTGTGGCTCACACTAAGCAAAGCCGTTACTGCTTTTTAGCCTAGGCTTTCACCTTTGGAGCCACAGAGCTTACCATGGAGCTCTGAGCTCCACCTGACTCTGGGGACTTTGCCAGGGTCAGGCTGGAGTCAAGAAAGATTTACACAACCAATGCATGTAAAAAAAAATATGCTAAACACTTTCCATGAAACACAGCTCGTCGTACAGCTTTTAGAAAATACATTCATCACTAAGGTACCTCCTGAAGTCAATTATGCATAACTATAGCCTTTGGTAAATCCCCATTTTGCATCTCCCATTTTAAGCTTATCGCTCCCATTCCTTTTTCTCTTCTTTCTTTGTTAATGCAAAGTTATGTCCGCACTTGTTTGGTCAAGAGTATTTCTCATCTCAAGTCCATGCTTAACTGTAGGATATCTTCCTATCTCTTATTGTAGTTAGTGCTAGCACCACATAAGTGCTCTGAGAGTGTGAGCAGGGAAGTCTGTGATCAAGACAGTGTCCACAGTGCTAGCAGTGGGAACTGCTTTTCTCCCGTTTATAGTACTGGTCCCAACACCACAGCAGGAGGGATATTTGGATGGGTCTTTGGAAACGTTCTGAATATCCAACCACTACTTAGAAACTAGCAGAGAACCTGAACCTTCTCCTACTTCATCTGTGTCACATCTGAAGAAATCACACATCTGCTCATTTATATATCAAAAATAATATATTATTGTACTTAAATACATAAAAAAGGAATATATCTGCAGGTACAAATATATATATATATATATATATATATATAAACATCTGCATTGCCTCCAACAGAAATATATTTTATTGCAGCCGATGCAAAATTTTAAAAATGTTTTAGGGAGGGGTTCATGATTTAAGTTGCCAGTTTGGAGATATTTTATGCATGCATGCATGCTCTGACACACTGTAAAGATCAAAATCTAATGATCCTGAGTTCAGTCTGTAAAAATGGAAATATCATAGATCATTAGACACTTTCAAAAGTGTTCATCTTGCAAATTTTGATTCTGAAAGACTGGGCTGTTTAAACTTGTGTTCTGAAGTGGACATATGTTAAGTTAGGTAGGACATGCATAGAAAGTTCCTTGGAATTCATGTTATCTATCTGATCAGGCCCTATACCAAAACTTTTATTTCCAGACTAATGCACAGAAATATAATGGTTAAGTTTCACATTCAATAAACCATCTCTCAGTTTAGTAGCTTTGCTGACGCTTTGAACAGATCTGAATTCCATCTTCTGTAGTAAACTGCTTTTAATATTTTTTTAGATGAACTAAACAATTAACTCATTTTCTCACTTAAAGAAAAATTTTGTTTGTCTGTTTGTTTTTAAGTTCCTCACAAATGTTCATGGGAACTTCTTCACAGTGCAGTGAGGGAGCACTGGCACAGGCTGCACAGAGAGGTGGTGGAGTCTCCTTCTCTGGAGACGTTCCAGACCCACCTGGACACCTACCTGTGCAACCTGGGCTAGGGAGCTGCTTTGGCAGGGGGTTGGACTCGATGATCTCTGGAGGTCCCTTCCAACCCCTACAATTCTGTGTTCCTGTGATTTTTCATTCCTGTCTGCACTGCATGTAAATCACTAGCACCACTGGGAACTTTTTTAGTAGGGTCAGGCCAGAATAGATGTTCCAATACCAGAACTGTCCTAGTATACCTCTGTACATTAATGCACTATCTTTAAAATGATAATTCAGGTTAGAAATCCAATTGCTGCTTTATTTCATCTGTTTTTTAAGGAAATAAGAGAAATTAAAGTATGGGGCTTATTCTCTGTGCTTCTTCTTGTAGCCAATAAGGCCATAGGCTTTTCCAGTGTTTGAATCAAGTTAGAAGTATTCGATTCAGGTAACCTTCTGTAAAAGTGACCTATACCAAGAGACTCTAAAGGGAAATATGGAGGACAAGCTGCTTGATTTAGGTGCCTAATGTCTGATTGTTTTAAAAATTTCTCTGATAGCCAGCATTTGGAACTATTTTTATTCCATATAAAAAGAAAAAAAAAATTCTGCTTTCGGAAAAAGTGTATGAATTTTAGTTTGCAACGCACTGGTGACATCACTGATGGAGTCACTAAGGACATAGACAACTCAGGTAAATTATGATCACAGAACGAAGAACTGGAGAGGAGCTTACATCCAAACCTCTATGGTTTGTGTATCAGTATACATTTATGTTGCTTTCTGTTTCATCATGCTATTTATTAATTCCTAAATGGACAATCTCTGTGGCAAAATGAGCCAAAATAGGTATTTAGTACCAATCTTACATATACATCAGGATTTTGTGACTTGGGATCCTCTCTAGTATTCTCCCCCACCCACCAACCCCTTTTGTTGTTGTTGTTGCTTTGAGTAATCAAAGAAAGTGTGGCACAGAAAAATTCCTATTGAAATGATAAATGTCCTTATTGGTATGAAACTGTGCACTTATACTCTAAAGTGTGTATGCCAGAGTCAGTATGATTAAATACCAGCTAAGGATTTCAAGACTAAGGCCTAGTGGAATATTAGGAAGATATTAATCATTATTTGGTAACTTCTACAGAGTGAAATAGAAACTCTCACGCAACGTTACAAAAGAATGCCTCATTGAAATGATACATTTTATTGCTTTCAGAAGTGTTTGCGAACAGGCTTTTTCAATGGAAATGGTCATCAATGTGTGAGACAATGTCATTTCCTCACAGGGCATGATTTATCTGCATGAATTTTCCTGTGTATGAATATTGCAGTTCTGATTGTATCATTTAGTACTGAAAGAGCCTCAAGCCTTTTATCGTTTACTTTGCCAGGGCAGCAGTGTCTGTTCCTCCTTATACAGTTTCAGTGAGGTACTTCTGACAGATTCTTTTTCTGTGGACTACCAGTACCTTTGCAGATGAATCTGATCAAAGATCGGTTTCCCTAGGAAGAGCTTTCTTCTTTCTCATGATCCAGCATTAGGATTCACCTGGTTAACTGGATAGGAGAACTGATTTAGCTAAAAATAAATCCCCTCCTTGTGCTGGCTTACTTTTCTGCTAGATCAGCTTCCCAAGTCTCTGCATGTAACAACAGTCCTGTGTAAAATCAGTTAGAAATGTGATAAAGCACAGGAAAGAGATTTAAATCTTAATTTTCTATATGTTTTTGCCGTTAATTTTCAATGTTTTACTGAAAACCAGACCAAAACCTGAGGTGGACGACTTGTCTTTGTCCTTTTTTTTTGTTGTTTTTTTTTTTTTGTTTGTTTGTTTGTTTGTTTTTACCCACAGAACAAGTAAATACCAAATTTTTCATGGTAAGAGTGTATGACAAACTTTGGAAGCTCTGTATGAAGTAGATGAGACCGATGCAGCATCTCCGTACTCTGCTATGAGTCAGCTTTGGCACAACCTTCCTGGAGGTGCTTTGGCAGTTATCTTCTTTCCCTGAGAGTACAAGATGTCTTGTGTCATCATCACTCCACTGGAAGTTTGGGATTTTAGCATATTTCCTCTCCATCCTATAAACAAACCATGGAGGTGCCAGCAAAAATTGGAGGCAGAAATTCCTGCAGTCATGATGGGATTTTTTAACCATTTGCTCACAGTCCTTAGAAAACTGGAAGATATTCAGTGATCAGAAAGTCTGATATCGTAGCCCCTGAATGGGAAGCTTCAGAAGAAATTGAAAAAATGTGGGTTATTTTGTATCAATAAAATAAACTAAGCTATCCAAATTGCCTGATCTTCATTTGCAAACCTTCCTGTGAAGTTTGAAGACCTTTTGTAATAGCCTTATCTTGCCTGCCATGCTAGAGAAAACTAGAATAGTTGGAATTTTTTTTTTTGTACCTTTTTTTTTCTCCAGTTTCAATTGGAATAAATTTTTTTTTTTTTGTACCTATTTTCTTCTCCAGATTCAATGTGAATAAATTTATATTTTTTTCATAAATTTAGAATACTGCAGTCGTGTGGTTTTTATCATTGGTGCCACTAGAGGGCAAGATGGCAGCTGTTAGCCACTTGGATTTTAGGGTTTTGGTCCTGCAGACATTGAGGTTAATGAGAAATTACTGACTGTAGCAGAGCTGAAACAAGCCATAAAATGCATTCTTTTCCACACATAATTGGAATTTCCCCCAAATCCTTAAAAAATTAAGAAGAATCTCTCTAATTTAAGCTAACGTTGTGTAAATAATTGTTCAAAATACTTAACAAAGATGATACATATCATCAATAAGCAATACAAAATAAGAAGTTAGAAATATCATATGATATGTCCTTCTGAAATTATCTGAAGTTCTCCAAAATAAACAGTAGATCTTACTAATTCTGTGATAGTTAAATAAATTACTTCTACAGATATATATATACACGTCCATGCCTTCAACATATATACAGATTTAAATTTACCTCTACATTGGCAGTACAGATGAAGTACTCAGCAAATGTAGAAGAGCTGAACTTGATTCCTAATACTATTTTATTGTTGCCTAGAGCTTCAGAGTGTGTTTTAAAAATTACCTAATGCTGTCTCACAGTCAGAGAGCTTTGAGCTTGTCAGATATCATAAACTAAGCTACATTTGTCCTGGGCAGTACTTGAATGGGAGGCCTCTAAGGCAAGAAAGGAACCTGTGGGATGTGTGTATTTTCTGCTTTTAATCCTACTGCTATTTCAGTCTCCCGCAGAAGTTCTTGTATTTCAGTCTGTTCTCATCATAAAACCTTTGTTTCAATTTCTCTTTATATTTTAAAAAAGAAAACTGCATACAAAGAGTGGGAAAAATCCTAAATTACAAGCTCATTTTTATACTAAACATTACTTCCATAAAACTTCAAAGGAAATAATAATCAGAGTTTGGAATAAGGTCTCTAGCATCTGGCTGATTGTTTAAAGGATGCTGTGGATAACATCTCAATTACCATGTTACTGTGGCCTCAACCCTCAATTGTCTTTAATCTTGTCCCACATAATTGTGATAGCACTTTCTTAAAAGCAGCATTCTTTGCTGTACAATTTTCTAAAAACAGTTTGTCAGACATACAGCAAGTTGATACGTTATAAAGGGATTTCCTACTGCAAGAGGTAACCATTAAACCTTGGAAAAATAGAACTGTTAAGAGAGCAAAGGACAAAGACACAAACTTGAACTTATTCAGCCTTTTGAGAGTCCAAATCTTCCACGTCTTCACATGAGCAAGCCGCAGAACTGCTCCAGGACCCAGAACTAGGAGAGCCAGCTCCTAGGCCTGGACAAGAGCCTCAGCTCAGCTTGCTCCTCAGAGCAAGTTCAAGCACAAGGTCCTGGAGTATTCTCCTGGATCAGACCAATCTTACATATTCTTCTGAAGGTGTATGTGGAGAGGCAGTCTGAGTTTCAACACAAGTTTTCATGTCTTCATCCTGTCAAAATATCCTAAAGCTTTCATCTCATTCTGTGTGATCAGGCCAGCTTGCCTCCTACACAAACACCCTTTAAATCTCCAGCATAATGTGTGAGGCCCAAAAGCCCTGGACTTCCATGTCTGATGGGTCCCTGAATGCAGGCCCTGCCTGCCCCCTCTGCCCAGCTGGGCCCCATGGCCCTCCTCTCTGCACTGCCATACAGAGAGTGAATGACACCGGGATGATCAGCTTCCTACATGCTGTTGGCCACAAAGCCACTGAGTAGACGGTCCCTCATGAGCATGGCTCAGGTCTTAGAAAAGCTCCATGATGGAGCCTTTAAGGCCAAGAAGATCCTACTTAGCACAGAAGTGGCTACAGCCTTTCCCAGGGACTTGCATGAGGTTTCATTCCCATCAAAATGTTATCCCTGGGGCTTGGCAAAATTCAGTGGGTTGCTGTTTAAGCGGAGGTGAACAGTCAGATGCTCAAGTCACGATAGGCTGTGGAGATGTTTTTTGTTCTATTTGTCTTTTTTCTTGCTGCTGGTCCCTGAGCTAAACCAGCTACCAGTAACAGTTGAGCCATCAGTGTAACACAGGTAAGAGGTACAGATGGACACATCGTGTGTATGATTCAGGAGGGGGAAAGAGGGATCCCACGGTTGTGAAAATCTAAGGCACCCTTAGACACTTGCTGATGAAATCCTCCACATGATGGCTGAAGTGCCTCTGAGGTAACACTGGCATACAAGAGCAGGCAGCTCATAAAAGCTAGCACAAAACACAGATGAGCCTATTGCTTTTGGTTAGCTTCTGCAGGACTGAGTCATTTATTTGATGGATAGTTGCACAGCTAATGTTTTCCTAAGGAGCTAGATCTGTAATGTGCAAGGTATTGCATGGTTATATGGCTTGATGCTGTAACTGCTAGAATTTCCCAAGTGACTTGAGTAAAGCTGTCTCTCCAGTTTCTGTGATTTTGAAGTATTCTATATAAAAGTTTCCATCATCGATGTTAAGCATATATATTTTAATAGCTGTGTGATGAGTAAGTAGGTGTCTTCATAGGTTAGCCGTAACTAATGATGAACATTACAGCTAGTTGAATAAGGTATATTATTCAATTTTTCAGAAATGCCAGAAGCCAATACCTATGTGCATATTTGACTAAAAATTAAATGTATTTGGAATTGCTACCATTATCTATACTTAATAAGTCATAGTTAATTTTCTATTGAGTCCAGTTTCTCTATTTATTGTGCCTGAATGTACACATCTTGACAAATTCCTAGAAGTCCCTGACGACAGTGCACCAGAAGAGAGAAGCTCAGGAGCCTTGAGCTATTTGTCTACTGGAAGTGCCTGGGAGATCTGCTTCCAGCTTTTAATTTTCCGTTTGGCTAATCTCTCAGGTAATAAGAAGCCATTTATACTTCATTCACAAGGTATTGCTGTCAATGTGAATATGTAATTGATCCCCAAATTCACCATTTATTTCTTCTACAAAGGGAAGTATACATTATTTTTTAACATTTATTTCAATTGGGAAGTATTTTGTACCAGTGCTCTTTACATTTTCTTATGCTAATGACATTCTTGCAATTCACTCCATAATACAAAATATTTAATTATCAATCATGACAATACTGCTATGCATTTGGATGCCTAAATGTATTAACCCTATTGTCAAACAGCTAGCAAAAAAAAAAAAAAAGACTGGTTTCTCTTAGTTACTGTTGCTTTGGAAACTAGTTACATGTCTTGATTTGTAAATGATTATTCTTTCAAAAAAAGAGAGATAAAATAATCTATTTATCTGTTTTTTTGGTTGTTTTTTTTGTTTTTTTTTTGGTTGTTGTTTGTTTCTTTTTTCTCCTTTTGCCATTACAATTAATATTCAATGTCAAAGAGCTCTATTTCAAATTGGTGGGCTACAACTTCTGAACCATATGAGTCAGCCTTCTGAAAGCTAATTAACTCATAATTTATTTTAGAGCAGGCATTTCTCAGCAGAAACTTATAATCACAAGTGAAGGATGGTGTAACAACTGATGAAGTTTCATTTCCAGCTCTTTACCAGCCTTCTTCTGTGACCTCAGCAAATTTCAGTGTAAATACTGTTAATCTGTTTTCCCATTTCTGGTTTATTGGGAGAGAAAATATTTCAAGCAAGGACTGTCTCTCTAGACCGTAGTTACTTCAAAGTGCTGCATTCCTGACAGTATTATTCAAAGATGCTTCTCACTGTCATTGAGTCAGTCTCCAGAGTTTTCCCCAAAACAGCCAGTTTAGAAGAGCCTACTTTTACTTAAACTTCTGTAATTGAGAAGGTGGAAATGAAGAAAAAGTCATCATCTTTCAGACTTCATGAAATACAGTCTCCATTATAGAATCTTAATGTACTACGTTTGTGATCATTTAATTTATAAATTTTAAATGGTATTATTTGTTTGTTTGTTTTAAGACACATCTGTCTAATTAATTAGAGTGAGGAGGAGTTTATATGAATATCAGCTTGGTCCACATAATTTTTAGAAGTAGTTCTTGTGAAACATAAGATGTAGAACAGGTACACATCCATCCCATAGCTTATCTTTTAAATACATTGTTAGGAACACATCTTTTCTAGCTTCAGTAATTGCCTCATTAGCTGTAAAATCTGTTAGGATGCTTTGTCTTCTCTGGTGTACTCAGAAATACTGAGTTATTTTTACACTGGAAGGCAGCAGGGAGTCTGATTTTAGTACTAGCTTCACCATGATGCAAGATTTCTGGCAGTAACCTGAAGAATTCTGTTTTCTTGGAATTCTTGTCAGGGTTTGAAATGCTTTTGAAAGTTATAAGGCTGACAACTCTGGAGGTTGCCATCCTGTACTTATCTGGTGAAATACTGTCAGTGACTTCTCACCCTGTATTCCTTTGCAGTTTATTCCAGCCAGATGTAGAAAGACCATTCTTAAAAAGAGAACATGCTTTCATGACTTCAAACTGAAAAGTAGTAACACATCTGCAGTTTGGCTCCTTAAAGCCAAAACCATCTACCAAAATGGCACTCAAGTCATTGCACTCATTTTCTTCAGTCTTGACTGGTACCAGTGGAGCTGGTAATCAAGTCATCTAAAATACAAGATTTTTTCCCTGCTTTCTTTTTCTTTTTCTTTTTTTCTTTTTTCTTTTTCTTGGAGTTAATAGATAATGGTCAGTTCTGCCAGAGGAAAATTCAGAACAGGATCCCAAAGTTAACTGAAGAAAGATGCTACAAATCCATGCTGTCTCTCTCCATCCCTCATTAAAGTGCCTAAGGTAGGGTACAACAGCCTTGTAGCTCATTCCACTGTCCCTACAAGCCCTGTAAGTGCATCACTCCCTGACATTCTCCTAAGTCCTCAAGTCTCTAGTTCTCTTACCAGGAAACTTCTATACAACGGAGAAGTTGTGTGGGTAATGCTTATCTTGATAATACTTTCCTTGTTCCCACTCCTGAAACATCTCATCAGAGGAACCCATTGGTATGTCTTACATGATTGTTATATTTTAATTTTACTAAGGTATACTGAATATTGAGTCCAAACCAAATTAATATCAAAGCAAACAAAAATAATCATTTATAGAATGCCCAGTAAACACAATCGTTAAATGTTCAATAAAAATCTGCTGACAAAAACTGAAGAAAACCATCTGTTGACTCTAGGCTTATATCTGAATCATTTAGCTAACAAGCTGTATACACTGATGGTTATCTAATCCACACAGTCAGCAGTGCACACTTCACACACACTGCGCATGTCTAAAACCAGATGGCATTCGTGGGAGATGAGAAAGTACTGACAGAGCAGGGAAGCATGAATGCATTTCTGCTTAATCCTTTCCAAAGTGGGTGGGGAGGGACTGGCTCTGGGGTTTTCATTGAGATTTGTACCACCCTTCCTGAGTACTGATCCCACAGTTACTCAAGACAGGGGCTCATAGATTTCTTCCTCACGTGTAGAAATGTTAATACTTTCTACAGTCATTCTCTCTGACTGAGAAAAACGTAGCATGTTTGTCATGGCCTGTCTAAACTGCTAGCATATCTTTACTGTAGTGAGATAAAGTGCTCTTTCTCCACTGGCAGTGTGTAGAATTCATTCTGAATCCTCTTTATGTGAGGCATCTTATTTTTACTGCAAACGTGGGATTAGAGATAGTCAGATACCAGCTCTCCCTTGGGAATCAATGGCTTGGTGAGCAACAGTTCTAATTGGGAAATGGCTGATTCCCAAACCTTGTCCTTAGAGAGTACAGTGATACTACTTCTTTGGCATACATGTTCTCCCTCCCTCCCCAGCCAATAGCCACAGTTCTCTGCTAATTAGCTTCAGTTCTTTTAAGAGCCCCTTTCAATATCCTGCAAGGTACGTGCAACTAAGGTTATGAATCAAATTTTTCAAAAAACTGGCTATTAGATTTCAGCATATAACAAATAAGCATCAATGAAGGCAACAGCTTAAAATTGCAACAACTGTAATTTTTATTTCTATCTCAGTTTGAGATTCTTGCTTAATTTCTGATTAGGATATACATCTACATATTTCACAGAAAGCATTTTTCTTAGTCTCTGAACTACAGACTCCCCAGGTCTCCAGAGGAACATGCATTAAAGGATGGAACTAGATGTTCTTGTGAACGCTGAAATCTGCAGTTTTTAAAAAAATGCCTTTCCCTAAATACACCTCTCAGTCTATTGTGAATCACAGATCTCTGTCTATCCATTCTGCACTTACTGCATAGGAACTTTACATTCCAAATACATTAGAGACTTTTTCAACAGCACAATAGAACAGAGAGTATTAAGTTATTTTATAAGCTGCAGAAATTTTGAAATGAAAAAAAAGTTACCTTTAGTTTAATATTCCCAGCAAAAGTAACAAGAATTCATTGACCTCAACCACACTTAAAGATCCTTCTCACTTCAGAGAGCTTTGAAGATTTGTATGTGTGAGTAAATTATCTTTTTTTCATTCCTCTTCCAAGTGTTGGCACATACTGTTCTGGATCTAAATTCTGACTTTCTCAGAAGAAAGGTAATGATTGTTTAGAAAGTAGTTAACACGTTATGTTTGTTGCTACAATAAAAAACTTCCCTGGATATATTTCATCAGGTAAAGCAAAAAACTACACAAAATGATTCTACATACTCACACTGAGGGAGCTGTACTGCAACATACCTTGCCAGTTAAAAGAAAAAATGTCACCCTAGAAGGATTTTCATCCAATGACAGGGAATGAAGTATGCATCTCACATTGTGCCTTTCAGTCTGTGTTTCACCAGTGGTCGCTGGTTAGCAAAGAATGCTCAGTGACACAAAATCTTAAGGGAAAAGCCCAAATGCTTAGAAGAAGAAACAGAAAAGCTTTCATTTCCAGAATATTCTGGAACTTGTAAGAAATTCCATCAGTTATATTTTGCCTGTTAACAATGCATCAAGACCATTTGATTGCACCAGCTACCTAAAAACATTCTGTTTCCCCAGCACAACATAAATATTTCAGCACTGTTCCTAAAATAAAATAATAAAAGATAAAACAGTTTTACTTAAAATTTTAACTTTACACATAAATTTGATTATTTCTAACTAGAGGTGAAACAAAACCAATTACATCTGAGCAAAGAGCCATAGTCCCTGTCAAGATCCCAGTCAAGAAACGGTGTACTTATTTAATGCCTAAAATTAATTGCTGTCTCACAAGATCACTGCCAGAGCTATAGACTATGCTTCTTCCATTGCTTGCTGAGAAAGCTTTCTGTAGCACCACTGTTACAGAATTTGAAGTGTAAATAAAAACATAAACAAACAGTGTGCAAATATACAAATGGAATGATTACAAATAATTTACATATCTGATGGGACATAAGTTTTTGTTTCCAAGGGGTAGGCAGTGAGTTTCAGCTGCTGGTGAGTGGTGGCCAAAAGAATACAAAGGACTGAGTTCAGAAGCTTAGAAAACTCAGGCTTTCTCCTGACAGGATTTTTTAAGGACAAAATTATAATTTCCTGATATTTAGTGGTTCACTTCTGTAACTGGGGCTCTTAATTCCAGCTTTACCTCCTGGAACATATTTTGCGTCTGTTAGGTTGCAAAGATACTGCTTACAACATGCTGCTTTAACTGACAATGTATCCTAACAGAGTTTTGTTTATAGTGTTTAATTTTCCTCAGATTTAATTCAATTTGGAGATATGAAATACAATTCATATCACCTTTGTGCAGTTAATCTAAGTCAGTTTGATAGTTTATCAAAAATTAGAAAACAGAAGGCCATCAGCCCATATTAAACAAGTGAGTGATGCAAGGATGAAGCAATGTCTCCATAGCAACTCAGCTTGCACATAGGATGCTGTATTTAACCTTGGGGAGCTCTTAAAACTCTTCATTCCTGAAATAGCTATGAACTATGTTGTAATGGGGATGTGTCTTCAGTGCTGTAACGGTAGATTTGTCTTAGAAATGTGCAAATACTTTGGCCCAATATAACTTCTAAGAAGCCAATAGAGTACAAGCATTCAAGCTGACATGGCTGATGGAAATCATGACTTGCTGTTATAAATGTGCTAAGTTGCTTGCTCTTTTTGGAAGCAGGAAGGAGGTATCAGTATACATTACTGCACTAAGACAGAAAGCAGGAAATTTCCAGGAATTACTATTAGATTTTTAATCTATTTTCTTCATGTTATTCCACACAAACCTGTGGGTTGTATCCTTCTATCTGCATGGTTGCTGGGAGTTTTGTCAAAGAAAGGACAATAAATGTACTTGATATTGTGTTTGTCTTTGCAGGTTTGAAATGTCCAGCTCCTAGTAAACTAGCCATGTGTATGATATTATTTAGAAATGTGGATCTATATACCCTAAGGTCAGCTAGATGTCACATGAATCAGCCTAGCTACAGGGTTATTCTGCTAGGCAAAAAAAAAAACCCTCTAGGCAGCCAATTTTTGATGAAGCCAAAATTTCCAATGTCTTTGATAAGAACCATAGGAGTCTTAGTAATGTTAGATGATAAGAGCATAATTAATTCTTAGAAGAAATAACCAGTTCTAGTTTTGAAATCTGCACTGTTTCTACCTCTCCTCAGAGGTGGGACTACCACCTCACCATTTTGCCACATAGCTTAGGATTTACTGCTATGGTAAATTACCTGGGACAAAAGGCTGGATTCACTGGAGGACTTGCTACCTAACTACCCATCAAGGTGCCCAAATAAAATAGAATTAAGGGTTTCCTGAAAATCTCATGAGTTTTTCTATGTGTCTACAGAGCCTTGTTACCTCAGTTTCCAGTGGTAATGAGAACTTTTCTAAAGGAAAAATTGATGCTCAGACTTACGATGTGTGTCTCAAAACTAGCTCTGGCAAAACATCCAAGTGAAGCCTTCCCATCTGTATCTCACCTGGAGAACAGAAATGCTGATACATCTACATAGTATGATCTTCAGAGGAGGAGCATTCATCTGGGGTAAGGAAATATGAAATTCTGTCAGTAGAAGAAATGTATTTAGAAGTACCTAAATCTCAGTGGATTTAGAAAACTCTATTTATTCATTTTAGGTAATGATTAGTCAACTTTACCAATAAGTGAGAAAAAAATGTTGTTCCAAACATATGCATATGAGAAAAAGAAGATGAACTTTCACAGAATTATATCATAGCTGACATGGTGTGTATTTCAGCTGTGTCACTAAGAGAACTGCACGCAGAGAGATGTGCTGAATGTTGTTTCACTACACCGATATTGCACTGGTATTTGGGAACATATACTTGATTTGTGTTTTAGAAACCTGCCTGAAAAGATTGTTTAAAACCTTGTGAAAAAGGAAAAATGCTGAAAAACAATCTGGTAAATAGAAAAGCAAGAAATAAAATTTCTTCTTCAATTTCTGCCAAATATCAAAATCACGTTGTAAGAGAAGTTGAAAGTATTTTGACCAGTCCATGAGTTTTATAAATCAGTAATCACAAAAACTTCTAGTTCATTATGTGTCAGGTTCTGTACCTAGTGAAGTCAGAAACCTGAGGTTCCCCACCACACTAGGGATGAAAAAGGAATGTATTTAAGGAGGGATAAATGTTGAAAAAATTCAGTTCCAAGACAAATGCATTTTGGCCTGGCTCTTTTATAAGGTACAATCATTATCTTCTGTGCTCTCTGGTCCAGTGATAAACTTCTCAGTGGTGATTAGAAGAGACTCTTGTAATGGGGCCAAAGACACCCATCTGCCAGTCTGACCTTCCTGCCAGGACATAGGCTTCTTGTCTAATCCAAAACCTTAGGCACAGTGGAAAGACTGTTGGGGCCTATCCAGTCCCTGACTGTGACTCATGCTATTCATGTTACTCATCCATGTGGGCACTAATGAAATGACTGAGGTTCTGGGAACACAGGGGACAGAGTCCAGGTCACAAGTGATACTTGCCAATACGCCTAGTCAACTGTAGGGGCCCATGCTGGGTCATATGAGTCATGAAGTTGAATGTAGATTTTCACTAATAGTGTTGGCATTGGGCTTCAGCTTCCTTAAAAATAACATGCTCCTTTTTAAAGGTGGAATAGTAGGATGAGGGAGATTGCATAAGAGAAGTTCTCTGACACCAGTGCTCAAATTCTGGGAGAAGGACTTAGATCTAGAGTTAAAAAGGACATATATTCAGTCCCCAGAGGAGTCAGACATAGTTTCAAATGCTGTTTGAAATGTTACAGCTTATTCAGAGGATCGCAGAGACAGGCAAAATTTATAATCTAATCCTCAGACTCACCTCCAAATTTTTTTTCAGCAGAATGATTACAGATTAAACCATGACTTCAGGCTATTTAAAATCATTATTTTGAGAAGTGAAAACTGCTTGTTAAAGTCAATGTTTAAATTCAAGAAAAAAAATTTGTAGAATAAAAAATAGTTTTCTCATAAGTTCATATAATCACAAAATGAACTTAAATGAGACCTCAGAAGGACTCTGTCGAATCCCCCTGCTCAAGCAAGGTTGGTTTGAGCAGCTTGCTCAGGGCTGTGTCCATTCAGGTTTTGAGTGCCCTCAAGATGAAAATTGCAGAAAGCTTCCAGAAAAACTATTACAATTTTTGACCACTCACAAAGTAAAATTTTTTTTTCTATGTTTAAATGTAATTCCTTATATTTTATTTCATGTGCATTGCCTCTCTGACTGTCACTGTGTACCACTGGGAAGAGTCTGGCTCCATCTCTTCCATTGTATGTATATATATATATATGTGTATACATATCTTTTCTGGAAAGGTGTATGTTGGGGTAAAGAGTTCAGACTTTAATGTTTAGATGAACGTTACTTCTCTGCAAAAGATCTGGGAACTACCACACCACCAGGATGGTTTGCCCACACCTGAGCAAAGTGTTGAACCCTGTCCTCTGCATGTCATTGTTACTGAGTGAGTAGCAAGAATAATTTTCAGTGATTAATGTTATGCTGGAGTGGCACCTCACTTGGAGACTCATTTCTTCTGAGTATTGTTATTCATCATCGAATAATTAAATCAAATTAATACTTTTAGAAAATCTACAGGCAAAATGAAGGGAGAAGCTGCACCTACTTTGGTGACAAGTTCAGAATTAGAAGTCAGATGAGACTGAAAAATCAGATATTATCTGAAATTGAAAGCAGATGAAATTCAACAAAGACAATGGAAACAGACAAATGTAACATGAGTTACTTTGTACAGAAAAAGATCTGGAGGTTGTAGTGAATCACCAACTGGCTATGAGTAACAACACTATATTTAAGAACAAAAAGACCTCGGTCTAAGATGTGTTTATAAGAATACTGTATGCAAGCCTTGAGAAGTAATTATTCTGCTCTACTTGGAAGCCAAATGGATCTCAGACCGGTTTGTCTGCTGAATCTTAAAAACGATAACTTGGTGAAGATCCAGAGGAGGGTGAAAAGAATGCTAATGGGTTTAGAAAACGCAATCCATAAAGAAGGGTATCTCTGTTCCTTCAGGCTAGAAAAGAAAAGATTAAAAGGGATAAGTCTTCTAGTATGTGAAACAGACAATTATAGAAAGAATAATGATTAGTGTTTCAAGAGCAATGAGGAAGGACAAGAAGAAATCAGTTCAATTTAGAGCAGAGAATATTCACTACAAACCTTTTAAGAAGGAGGATTCTGATTGCTGAAATACTGGATTTAGCTCTCAAGAATACAGCTGAATGTCTTTTACTGAGTATGTTTAATGCCAGTTCATACCGATACCTGTTAAGGACAGTGCAGGGCCATGGTAGGGTTGCTTCTGGTAGTCCTTTCCAGATATTTCTGTGTTTTTAGGACAAGGAGCCTCTACTGTGAAATAAGTGCATCCTCTTCATGGCTTAGACAAATACAAGTTCTGTTTGCTGCTTCTGACCCAGAACACACGGGCATCCCTGAAGAGGGGAAAGTTCACTTTCACCAGCCTCTACGTGGGATAAAGATCTATAAGCAGGAACAAAAGAAATACTTCTTAATGTATAAGGGCAGTTTATAAAACCTGCTAATGCTATGCTGAAATCAGTCACAGGGGGTGCCTGAGGTAGACCAGACTTCTGGCAGCAAATGGAAAACTTTGAGCGGTCTCTGTCCTCTGATGTAATCCTTTCTTTCTGAATCTTCTAGCAAGGGATGTTTTCTCTCTGTGCACTTAAAAGTATTCCTTTTGGAATATGAGAGCATACTGAGCCCCAGATATTTTTTCTCAAGTGTCCTGGAAAAATACAACCTAAATTCTTCCTACACAGTCCCCAGATCATCAGCTGGTGAAAATCACCACATCACCATGAGCTAGAAGGTACAGTTTGTGGAAGATGAATGGCAGGAAAGTTCTGTAGGTATATTGAAGGCATCAAAGAAGTGATCTGAATCTAGCAATGATTTTTAAAATGTAAGAAACACAATTCTAGTATCCAGTCTGCAAGATAAATAAGAAGTTACTGAGTCAATTCATCCAATCTTTATTAGTAAAGCTTAAACAGCAAAGCTCATGTGAAGACAGTTGCTGCTGCTGCTGCTCTTGCCCTAACTCCTGGTTGCATTCTATTCCTTGGAAATCTGTGCATTCTTTAAAAACACACACACACAAAAAAAAAAACACCACCAAACCCCTGCAACATATACAAAAGGAAGTTGCAGTCCCAAATTCAGCTACAAATGTGCAAACATAAGAATATCTACCAGTTTTTGGCAGCCAGGTCTGAAACAAGTTTTGACTGAACTGGAATGACACATGCACTGATAAAGTTTCAACTCAGTCACCACCATTAGCTATACATTTTCACCAGCAATAAACAAAGAGCCTGCATGCCATGCTCATAACCATCTGCATCAGTGGAGGTGATCCACTGTCACTGTCACCAGTGCCTGAATGCACCACCCACTGCCTCACTGTGCTCACCTCCACTGCTTGGTCTCCATAAACATTCAGCAGGTGTTGATGAATGTCAGTGGGTACCATTCTTTCAATGACACATCTTTGCTTCTTATGCACTTCCATGACAGATGCCATTTTGTCAGACTGCCCTTCTGCTGCTATTACACAGCAACAACATGTAATGGGGTATTGGTGGGAAGGTTCAGCCTCTACTGCCTTCCCACAAACGTCCACCTCTAAAGTCACTGGCCATCAGAATATAACGGGAGGCATTATTTTTGGAGCAGCACTTGCAAACAATCTGAAAGGAATCTCTTTCCACCAGAGATTAATTTACCACCTTCTTCACAAACGAAAAGTTTGATTCAGTAGTAAGTTATCACAGAGTCAAAATAAAATTTACTATATGGCAAAACATACTGCCTGATGAAACCTGTGTTAAAAGTGCTAATGTTCCTTCAAACCCAGTCCATTCCAATAATTATGTAGTCATTAAAGCAAAAATCTAGAGGCAAAAATACCTTCACGGAGGAGTTCCTGTGAACAGTTATTTAATCTAATTTTCAGTGCATCTAGATGAAGGGCTTTGCGCTGAATTTAGGACAATCTATCATCGAACCTTTGCAGTCATTCCATTTAATTACTTCTGTATCAGAATCATTTTTACTCCTAGATCTATATATAAGGGTAGTTTAGAAGGAGAATTTTGATTCTCACTGTGAGCACCACTCATCATTTTCTAATTCGCTTCACACTGCATTTTCCTCACATTATCCAGTTCTAAATACACAGCTATTAACTTTGATGAAGCTGTGTCAGTATTATGTCTGAGGGATGATGCCACAATCAGATTCAAGCATTCAAGCTCTGCCTTACTGCCAGCATGAGCATCTCAGGCCAAAACAATGATCATCAAAACCCCTTACTATTGTTTAACTAGGTAATTGAGGATGCGTTTAGGCTTTATTGCTTATTTAACCCACACAGTGAGGGAATGAGTAGCCCTTCTCCCTGCACACATCCACTGCCCAATGCTCCAGCAGTGAGAGCAGGAGGTGAAGGTGTTCACCATGTCATGGTACAAGCTTATTTTGGTGCGAGAGTTCTTCTGGGCACACAAGAACAACTGATTAGGTAAAAAAGAATAAGAAAAAGAAATGAAAAAAGAAAGAAAACAGAAAAAAAGAAGAGAAAGCTAATGGTTTGTGCAGTCACCTAGGGGAGTGGTCCTGCTCAAGAGAACGTTTTTTTGCTTTTGTTGCAAGAACACAAGCAAGGACTAGACTGACTTTTCTTCACTTTTTTTTCCCCTTCATATTGCTCACCCACCTTCTCTGCTGAGCATCCTAACAAGCCAGAGACATACTTTCATACTTAATTCCCTTGTGAGCCAAATGAATATTCATTCCATGCAAATTGGAAGAGTTGGAGCAGAAATAATGGGACTCCTCACCTATGTGCCTTAAAATAGCCAACCTAGTGATCATCATACTCACTTGGATGTGGGAGATGTCAGGTCAGATTCCCTCAGGCAGCAGTAGAAGGAATTTAACGCAGACCTGCTATGTTCTGGTTGAGGTAGATAGGTCTTATGGTATGAACTCATTCCATGCCATATCTTTCCAGTCAGCTTAGCTTGTGTCTACATGTAACTGCTGATACCTCTACTAACACTAGACACTTATGAGAATATATTATCGTTGCTTTTGTGATGTTCAGCTGGGCTTCCTATCAGTGGAAATTTGGGTGCAAAGAGCCGGGCCCCTACTCTTGTCTGTATAGGACACAGGCATTGTAGCAGGACTCAGACCCAGAAATGCACAAGTGGTCCCTCTTTTGATGGTTTGGATGCTGGCATTAGGTAACCTGTGTGTGCTGGATGATGCCTCTCTTTCCTCATGTTCTGTAGAAAGCAGAGTTTCATGAACTTTCAGAACTGGAGAAATGTCAAACTTTTTAAAAAGAGGTTTGACTTGCAGTGTTGTCATAATTGTTCTCATTTATGAATACTGCATGTAGTTTAGGCTGGATTATTTGTTTCCACTTGAATTTTTCTCAATTCTCATTTCTCTGTGTTCGTAGCGTGTGTATGTGGTAGGAGAAGGGATTCAACTTTTACTCTTGCTTTATGCAAAACCTTTTGATGTCTTTTGTGCTGCCAATTCAGGGTTGTGGATCCTGTACTATGATAGCGCACCTGGAATCTTTCTGTTGCACTACCCAAATCTCTGTAGATTTGCTGTTAGTGATTCTCAAATGTTAGTGAGCTTGTCCCTGTATTCCTATAGGAATGGTTTGTGCTACTATCCCATTGTCAGAAATACCTGCTGCTTTTAGACTGCCAGCTTGGAATTCATATTTCAGAGCACTTAACCTTTCTATAAAATTTAATGCTATGGGAACTGGCTCCAGCTGGAGAACTTACTATGCCTGCAAATCATCCCCAGCTGTTTCTTATTAGATACCCAAACAATGAGGACTGCATAACTTGTGGTTGCATTTTGAAAACTGTGGTTTGGGTGACATTCTCAGCATCATACAGGACTTGAATAGAGAGGCAGGGACAGAATCCTGAGTCCTGCTGTCCATGTTCAGATTTAGAAGAAAATAGGCAGGTGTCTGGAGTAGCACAGCCTTCATTTAACATAGGACAACACTCATCTAATGCACCGAATTTGTAAGAATTCCTGTGGTATTAATAGCTTTTGACTCCATTGTTGCACCTTTTTATAAAATTGAAATGCTATTAGAAGTAGTGGTAGTCCAGGAGTAGCACATCTTGTACCTTCTGAGTGCTAGGTATCCCTATGCATGACAGGAGCTGTGACACACAATCAAGTATCAGCCTACCAACTAAGCTTGTAATCTAGTTCAGTTTGTAGCAGTTACGGGCAGGTGAGAGATAGCTAGGCCCAAGCCCAGTTTATGTACCTTGAACCTTAGAAACTGAACCAATTATATAACACATGGTTGTTCAGCCTTTTGGCTTGCCTGGGTTGCACTGAGTGAAGAGGAATCGACGAGGGCTGTGTCTATGGTTGCTCTTAAAGTAATGCTTCCTAATTATTTCCATGGAAACTACAATTGATACAAAAAGCACGACACCATTTGATAGAGCAAATTCTCAGCTACAACACACTCTTTTTCAGCATGGTCACCACCAGTAGCTGTACATTTTTGCCAGCGATGAACAAGAGCCTGCATGCTGAGTTCATAAACAACCTGCACCAGTGGAGGTGACCCACTGTCGCTGTCACCACTGCTGAAAAGCACCACCCACTGCTTCCATGTGCTCACATTCACTGTTTGGTCCCTGTAAATGTTCAGCAAGCATCCGTGAACGTCACTGGTGCCATTTTTTCCACATGGAGAAGTTCAGTGACACACTTCTCCATACGCACTTCCATGTCAGACATCATTTTGTCAGACTGCCCCTCTGCTGCCATCTGTCACATGGCAACAATGTGTAATGGGATATTAGTGGGAAGGTTCAGTCTCTACTGTCATCCCACAAACATGTAAACTGAAAATGGAGTAGCAAATAAACCAAGAAATTGAGGATTTTTTTTTTTGCAATCTTGAAAACTATTCTTAAATTCCATTATCAAAATGAAAAGCACAGCTGCATCTTTTTTGCTGTTCAGAAGGCTGTGCTTAGCAATTGCATCAAAATCCATAAACTTATTTGCCATCACTTGAGTTAGCACCACACTGCTCCCCGTGCCCTGGTTTCAGTGCAGATGGAGCAAACATTTGGTTGGTACTAAGTGATGGTTGTGTACCCATGGCCACGTTGGCCCACTCAGCGGGAAGAGCTGCTGCTGTGATGATTCAGTGCAGGGAACAACCATTGTGCAAGCTGGGCGCAGCCTGAGGGAAGTAGTTTGAGCATGTCTGATATAATGTATGAATTTGAACTTCTTTTTCTTTAATGGGAGGTATAACTTACAGGACATTTTAAGAGTAAAGTATTGCTAGACTCATTCTAAAGCTTGCTTCAGTCTCAACAAAAGGAGCAAGTAGGTGCTGTGAGACAGTGGGGATTGAGATGATCTGTGACTGTTACGACCTGCAGAAGTGATTTCATGGTGGCGTGAGGCTAAACATGATGGTACCAGAGTGGCTTAACCAGAAGCAGGCTCCATGTGTGCTTACACTGCATACATGTGAATGGAAGTTGAAGGCACAGTTTGAAAAGGGCCCATGAACATGACTCAATGGAAGCAAACTTCCGAGGCACAGAGCTGCCTGAGCAGGAAAACTTCCACATTTGTTTATTCTGTGCCTGTAGTAGTAACCTGTAGCAAAGCAAAAGCAATTTTTTGTTGTTGTTGTTCAGTAGGGTTATAACCCGTACTTTCAATTCCTCAAGATAATGAAAACAATCCTTCAAAGGCCGTGAGTGCTATATACTTGTATTTCTGAAGGTTTCCAATCAAAGCTTATTCTTTAACAGTTAAAATGAAGTCCTGAGAAATCATGAAGAATTACAGTTGGGAAATTTGAGAATCATGAATGTATATGTCATTTATGTAAACAGTGAAAAGATCACCAGTGCAAATAATGATAAAGATAGGACTGAAAAACATGTCCATTGTCAGATCACATACTTTGCCTTTATTTGCCATAGGACATTATTGACAGACTAAAAATGGAGAGGGAAGAAATTCCAGTAGCAGAATATAACCTTTAGGTCCTGTATATAGAACAGAGATCATCCTTGCACTGGTAAAATGTATATGAGATAAGAGCAACTTTTACTTACTCCCACCAAAGAGATGGCTGGTTTCTATGTTTTTCAGTGCTGATTTTTACTGTTGAAGAAGACAACTGATCTACTACAAAAAAATTAAATGAACATGAGAAGGTCTAGGAAAATTTGTTGTTGCATGGAGCTCTGTAAAAGAAAGCGGATGAAAATTTGATTAGAAGAAAAATTTCTAGAGCTAAGTTAGCACAAATATTAATCTAGCAGAAGATTGGTTTTATTTTGTCTTTGCCTTATATGTAGAAAATATATTCTTTTCTTAAATTATTATCCATGGATAATCCCAGCAGACATTGTTGGAGTGCTTTAATGAAAAACAGAGCAGGACTGAGCTTTCATCTCCCTTTTTGGAGTTCTCAAGCAGTACTCCTGAGAGATATGGACCAACTGGCAGTGCAAAAGATAGGAAAGGTATAGCAGGAGAAAGGATTTTTGAGATGAATGCAAAATTGTGAAGAAATAATGTGGATTAAATTCTCTCGAAGCTAAAAATAGTTCATCCTTTTCAAATGCAAATGATGCAAAGATGTCTTGTATATAAAAAGGTAAGAGTGCTCACTTACTAATGACACATAATATCGAACATATTTTAATTTAGGCTATCTAGAGTGTGAGAGCCGGGAAATTGATATAGGCAGCAGTAGAATTCATTAGAGATGTTTACAGAGGTTTCAAAAATAGGCTATACCATTTTTACCAGAAGTCTGAGAAGGTGGTAGCTAGAATTAACTTCAATTTCCCTGGTGACAGAAATGGCAGAATTAAAGTTTCCCTGTAGTGTGATGAAGTTGGCCCTACAGGAAAGAAGGGGACAGGCTGTTCAGCAGGCTCTGTAGTGATAGAACAAGGGGAAATGGCTTCAAGCTCAATGAGGGTAGATTTGGGTTGGATATGAGGAAAAAATGTTTTACAGTAAGGGTGGTGAAGCACAGGTTGCCCATTGATGTGGATATGGCCCTGGGCAACCTGATGTAGCTGTGGTGTCCCTGTTCACTGCAGGGGAGTTGTTCTAGATGGCCTTCAGAGGTCCCTTACAACTCTAAGGATTCTATGATTCTATCAATGTATGCTGTCATCCCTCCAAAGCATTATTCATTTTAACCCACTGCTCAAGAGCCCATAGATTTCCAATGTAGCGGAGATCCAACAGCTCAGCACTGCAATTTTTTTCTTTTTCCCCTCTGCAATTATACATTACTTTCTTTGCTGAAATGGTGAGGACTTTGGGATGTTTTGGTGTTGATTTTTTTTTTTAATATAAAATGATTGACTCATACACAAAAAGGAGAGAGGTAATTGAGGTAACAGTCATACGTAAGAAGTGAAAGTTTAAAAATTCAGTGGCTGACTTGTTTTGGCATATTCTGTAGTGAATCACAGGCTTAATTCTCTCTGGCTAGAAAATTAATAAACCCCTCTCATTCCTGACTGGATACATTCAGCAGGGGGTTTAAATAGCTAGCCTACAGCACTATTTGCAGTTGTCAGAATGTTCAAGTAAGCTATAAATAGGCAGAAATAAAGTAAAACAAGTGTATGGCTTCCTTCCTCCACAAAGTTGTATCCTCGTTCTCTATGGTACTTCATGTTTATCAGGAGATTCCTTTGTTATAACAGGGTCTCTGCTCTTCAGCAGTTAAAAACAACCGGAAAGAGTTGGGAGAGCAGGCTGTGCAAACATGTCCTTGCCATGTCACCACTGTGTTGCTCCCTCTGAGCCCACCTGCTACATCCACCCTCTTCTGTTGCCTGCAGCATGTGTCCTCAGCTTCTGTGGGACTAGTGTTGGTGATCAGGCACATGTATGTTGTACATGTACACCAGGAATTTTTGTGGTCTTCCTCCTCAAACAGTGGTGTTGATCAGGCATGCCAACACCAAGTAAACAAATTTTCTGTCCTTACCTAAAATTATCGGCAGTTGTAAGAAATCAGTGTTAAGACAATTAATGTGTCAATCTTGTCCGTTGTAATGGATCTGACCACTTTGAATTGTCTTCTAAGTTTCTTAGGATGAATATTCACAGTGGATCTTGATAACAATCCAAAGACAAGGACAGGGAACAGAAGCTGTGATGCTCTGCACAAAGTTCATCTGCCAGTTAGCTCTTCTTTGGCTGCCTGGGCCCTCCTGACCACAGATCCTCCATTTCTGCAATTTTAGAGCCTGATCCAAAGCCTGCTGAGGCCACAGGTAGATATTTCCATTTGAAAGATTGAGTAGTGTCCTCTACCATACCTGCAGTACCACACCAGTCTCTAGCATACCAGCAATACTTGTGTGCACCAAAATTGTCAGATATTTTGCTAAACTGAGGCAACACAGAAGTTTATGAGGCAGATTATCACCTTTTAAATCTATAACCACTACTAATAACACTATGATAAATTTATTTCCTCTTAGGAGACAGGAAGAGTAGCATTTATGCAGCAAGTCAATGTCTTTCAAACCAAGTGTGTTGAATTTTCATGCTGACTGGAGTCAGACTGGTTACCTCCCTCAGTGAGACTGAGTTATGTGAGGAAAGTTCCCTACAGGTGTTGGTAAGATCATTCATTTAAACTCAATTCCATATTTATTTTTGTAGCTAGAAGACCTTTAAGAGCACTAAGTAAAGGTGATCTCTGTTTGTGGAAAGGTGTGGAAACCTGTTTGCTAACTGTGACTAATGGCAAAAGAAGCCAATTTTGTTACTGTGTTTAAAGGGGATTATGCAGTGCAGTTCTTTGATTTTAGTAACCAGAGAATTTTAGAAGGAGCCATCTGCCCATGGCAGCTCTGTGTCTTGTTGGAGTTACGATATTTGACAGTATGTAATAGAGGTGTTGCTATGGTAATTAAGCATTTTTCAAGGTTTGGGGTTTTTCAGATTTTTTCAGTTATTAATAAGTTTCCTAAAACAGTTTGGAAAAATACTGGTACATTAAAATATCACTTGTTCCTCATAAATGAGCTATTTAGAGTTTAATCCTTGTCTTTTAAAAGTCCATGGCAAGTCTCCCACTGACTTTTATGGAAACATGACTCGGCCTGAAATATTTGGCAATATCTGTATTATTTCCTCCAATATTTTTTTAAAATCAGAAATATTGAAAGTGCCATGGTTCCTGACACATTAATTCCACCAGGGCTTTCACAGGCCTGTTGTTTCTGGCAGCACAGTTCTGCTAACTTAAGAAACTTAACGCTCATTTCATATCCCCTGTTGCTACAGAATTATCCTTTGTGGTACCACAGCAGCTGGCCATGGTCAGACTCTGCACGTCTTTTCTGAGTGACTCCAAAACTCAAAGTTCTGGTAGTGATCAAAAGATGAAAACAAATGAAGAGTTTACAGGTAAAAACATGCTGTAGCCTGAGAGCTTTCACCAGCTGTTTTCTCTCCTGAGCCACCTCTGCTCCAGGTTGTATTCCCCCAGGAATCTGCTGGCAGGATGCAATGGAGTGCTTGATCTATGAGTTGCTCCTGGAGGCAAAATACAGTGTTGTGTCCTTGGCCTCCTCCTAACTTGGCAACTACCATAATAATTAAGACACTGTATAAACTGTATAAACAATGATCCCTGTCACCACAGTTACTGCTGCCACTGTGCTTTTCATTAAATTCAGTGACTGTGCAATGTCTACAGATCAGGGCTCCATATAGGTCTCCTTCTGTGAGTTCCAAGGAATCTGAGATGGGAGATAGGTTCGTATCAGATGTTCAGGTCAAGCAAGAAAGTAGTATCTCCAGCCATTTGGGACAGCACAATATTTGGTGCCCAAATAAGTCTTCTGTTGAAGGCTATGTACAGACAGGCACTCAGGCATCAGAGGAGGGGAGAGAGGGAGGAGTTTTTTCTTTTTGAATCACTGTCTTGGACCTTCACACCTTCTGCCTGAATAGTTCTTTAGACTCATAAATGTTTTTCTTGGAACTTGTCCTTGAGAAATTGTGAGATGGACAGTCAGCTCAGTTTTGGCAAATACATAGTGGTCATGTCTTTGTGCAGTACTGGAATCTTTGTGTATCTTCTGTAATAAGGTAAGACAAATGCAGACAAAGGTTTCAGTCTTTTTTTTTCTAATTGAAAATTCTACCTCTTAATAAGGAGATCAAAGAAAGAACCAGATGACTTGTGGTTTCAGATCATTCCTCAACTTGAAATAACCTCCTTCTCTCCTTCTGTGGTAGATTCAAAAGATCCAAGGCACCTCATTTTTGAAAAGACTTCAGCGCATCTGGATCTTTCCAAGATGTCATACATAACCAGAGACAAAAATGATTCTTTGCCACAACATTCATTCTAGTCTTGCATTTTCAGCTTCTTTTTTGACACAGGGTACCTGCAGCATTTCCTTCCTTTTTGCAGATATAACCTGTATAGGTAGGGTGAATAAAATAAATAAAAAATAATAATATAGGTCGTCTTCCCTCTTCTCCTACACTAGTAGCTTGCATTATTCTTATGCACTGTTCGTAAACTGCCTTACAACATATCCCTTCTATAGCATACCAAGAGTTAAGGATCCCCATATTTAATTGCCTGCAACTTGAATTTAATTAATTAAAGACTTCAAGATTTAGTCTCCCAAATGATCACTCTTAGTTCAGCTTGTAACAGGAGAAGCCTAAACAAGCACTTTTCACTGAAGTGCGTCAGTAAAAACTGGCTTCAGAACTCAACAAAGAACTTGTGTAAATATATCACCAGCTTTGTGCTCAGTGTTTTCAATTGTCCCCTCAGCTGTTTGATGAAAAACATGGTAACACACGGTTTCTATAGAGAAGACAGTAAATCAGCAGAAGACAGTCTCAGAGATAAGAGCATCTCTTTGAGCAATCCATGAGTAAATGTAATTGCTGCAGAGTGACTGGCTCAGAGCTGAGGAAGCTCTTGTGTTTTTCTTTTTTCTTCTTAATGGTCTCCTTTATTTTCTTGGAAAATGTGGTTGCTAAGCATGTAATCTGCAATGACCTTATTAGAGCTGTTTTCCATGGTCAACAGTACTCTAGATAGGCTGAAACCATTGCATGAAGTGTAGCACAGTTTGCCAACAATGCCAGATCAACAGTTATTGTTGTGTTGTTCATCTTTCACTCACTTTTCAGGGAATTTGATGGTCTCAAGCTAGCTGGACCTCCACAAAATATGCTTAAAAGAAACAATTAAAAAAAAAAAACAAAAAACCAGAAAGATGAAAGGCTCCAAGAGTGTAGTCACTTCTTATGGATTATCTTATCCTGAGGATATTTCATGCGGTTGATAATTTTCACAAAAGATCAATTATCATCTTCTGAACTAGCCACAATTGAGAAGTGGCCAGACAGTAGTGATAGCACTGACCAATGCAGGTAAAATAAGTCATTTTCTGCTGAGGACATTCAGTGAAGGTTTTCGGCATGAGTAGTTAAGGTTTACATGAAGAAACATGTAGTATATAATGCTAAGCAAAAGGTCTAAGACAAAATGTATTGTTTCTTGCCAGCTTAAACTCAATGGTAGCTGCTGGAGATTTTAACAGTAAATTCTTATTCTTAGAGTAGAACTGTACAGTGGCTGTGACAAAACAGTTTCTGAAGGATTTTTTTTTTCAAGATTTCAGTGTCCTTGTCAGCTATGGCTCAGAGTTTTGACAAATCCTCCTCCTCCAGGAATCATTCATGATATGTACACTCACATTTAGAGTTCCTAGTTAGGAACTATTCAGATATTTATCTATTTGTTCATGAAGGCTTTGCCACAGTGACCATGGATTAACACCACTTATAACCACTTATAACAAAATCATTTTTTTATAATGCTCCTGAAACCAAACAGATAAAATCATTTTTTTATAATGCTCCTGAAACCAAACAGAACTCAGCAAACAGAAGAAAGCCCCAGACCCTCTACCCTTAAATGTGTAGGCTCCATTTTCTCAGTCCAATCTTCAGAATTCTTGGACTCATTTGAATTCTGCAGCTCAAGATTTGACCTTGATCAGCTTCTGTGCAAGGGTTGATATTTCATTTTCACAGTTGTTCAGCAGCAAAAAGTCTCTCGCCTTCACAGAGACTGTGGTGTCCAGGGATTCGTGCTCTGATCAATGGGCAAAGCCTGAGATATGCTAAAGCAGGCTTATGGGAATTTCCTAAGAGTGAATGGCATCGGTCACTGTCAAGCAGAACTGAGTGTCCAATGACTCAGTTGAACATCAATGACAAGAACTTGTACTGAAAGAAGCATGTCACAGAAGTCAGACTCAACTCCAAACAACACATTTTTCACATGAACCCTTTTTTTTCTAATGACAACTACTATATGTGAGATTCATCACAAGGATGCCTTTAGATATCTTCACATTAAAAACACGAAGCAGATTGTTTAGGGCAAATTTGGACATTTTTTAGGATGCTCATTGTGGTCTTGTGGTAATGGTTTGTTTAATACTGGTATCAGATAACATGATTGTTGCCATTAGGTTCAGCAGGACTCTGCAAAATCTCATCTTTTTTCTGGATGCTGCTAGCTTTCCAACTTGTTCTAATTGTGTTCACAGGTATAAAAGTTGCAATTTAGAAGTACTCAAAGGGGAGATAAATATTTATCCAGCTTAATAACAAAGTATTAGATGGTATTTTTTGTTCTTCAGTTATTTTGTTAACAAGTATATCATATCTTGGGCTTCCAGGCTGGTGGCAAAATGCCAGTCAGCTCTTTTCCTGCCCAATTTTTTCAGCTCTGACGTTCACTCAAACCCCTCAAATTTGATTTTCCACTTACTTCAGTTAGAAGCAGCATTAAAAATAGATCGTTCTGGGGTTGTCACCTTCTAAGCAGGAACAAAGTAGCCCAAGTCTCTGCATTTTACTGAGCTCTTTTGCGGACAATGTAAAACTTATTTACTGGTATCAGAGTTTCCACTGTTGTCCCATGCTAACACCATGTAATGGGTTTACTGTATTAAATAAATATGCCTTATATAAAGCTCCAGTATTGGATTTGTCGGTATTCAGGAGATGCTTCTTGGAAGAGAAATAACTGTAAGGAAGTGATAGAGGGTTTGTAGTTTATTTTTCCATTTAGAAAGAAAACAAAACATTTCCACATAAACATCATAGAAAAGGAAGGCTCCACTTAATAAATTAACTAACTCTATATTTACACTTCATTGAAGTAAGATGTACTGACCATGCTGTTGGTGTTGCACAATTTTTAGCTTGTATATTCTGAACTCTGTGTGGACCTTGTGTGGGGCTCAGGCATTTCCTTTCTTGTGATTTTAATAGCTTCTAGTTCATGGAACTTGGGTCCTTAAGAAACTCCTGGTCCTTATATTATTATTCTTTCACTGCAGGGTCAGTCACTCTCCACAGAGATCTTCTGTGGCATCCAAAGGACAAGTTGCTTAAGGCCTCTCTTCAGCTTATAGACATCTCTTTAAAAGCATGCTGTCATGGATCCTCAGGAATCCCTCTTCCCTTGAAGTCCTACTAACTCAAGTGCAGATGAGAGTTACTCAAGACGAGGCCCATGAAAGGCTCATAGGCAGTTGTCTGACTGCTGGAGGACTGACCACAAGGGAGCAGCCAGAAATCACAGCTCGAGCTTCAGGGAAATGTGACAACAAGCAGGCTAATTTGATCTCCCAAACATCTGACCAGAAATACTTTGACAAATAATTATTATTAATAATTACGTAATAAGTGTGTTGATTAAGGAACTTTCTCTTTTCTGAATGGAAGGCCTACAACTCACCATGGCAGCTCTTCCTATGAGTGGGCATGTGCTAGAGCATCAATCCTCCAGTGCTCACTGATTTAGGTAGTTTAAAATAGTCTTTCTGAGTAGTTATTACAGTGAATGCATCAGATATCCTTTTTGCTGTTGTCAACTTTATTTCCTTGTGAAAAATCAGTTACATAATGCATCGCCTCTGAAGTGTAGGAACATCACGCTGTAGGAAAATAATGAGGATAATAGTTTCTGCATAGCCAGAAACTCAGGTTTAAATCATGTCACACAATGTAATAACAGGTAAAAATGATGCTGTGTCAGGATTATTGATCTTCATGGCTGGTAGTATTTTTTATCCACTACTTGACTTCTGGAAGGAATAATTGCAGAAATAGGTAGACAGATTGCTATTTAATCTTGTTCCAAGCCCAAGCTTGAGGCCTGAATTAAAATTATAGAGAGGAATTATTATAATTCCTAAAAGGCTAAAACCTTGAAGCTTTTTTTTTTTATGGTAACCCTATGACTGTATGTTGCATCAGTACTCACACATAGACTTTAAGTCTTAGTAAATGATAAAGCAAAGAAGACACACAACAGTTCTGTGTAAAGAGGGCATTGTGAATGGCAAAGGGGTCAGAAAACTCCAGCTGTGTTTCGGGCAACAGGACTGCTGGTGTGTAAAAGGATCATGAGTTCCCAGTGATCTTGTGATTCACAGCACACCAGCATCTACAGATAATCTGCTATTGACATTGCATGAACATCGTGAGACAAAGATTCATGACTGAGTGCAAATGTGAGAATGTCTAACAATTACACAAAGGAAGAAATAGAACTGGTGTGGAAAGTGAGCAAGATGAAGTCATACAGCAGGCTAAATAAGTAAAACGATGACGGATTCCTGAAACTATTAGCCCAGTTATTGACTGTATTAGAGAAACAGATAGATCACTAAAATAAAAAAGAGGCTGAGCAAAATTAATATGGAGGAAGATACTCTAGTCTATGGAACATTCATCAGAATGGGATCAGAAGGAAATGTATCAGAGTTAGAAGGGAAGGGTCCTTAAGGAGGGGAGAACAAATGAAACAAGGTTAGAGACTGAAACCTTATTCATCACTGATCAATTAGTAGGAGAGAGGGTTGGCAGGTAAGAGAGAACAGATGAAATAGCAAATAAAATGTGTTGGAAATTATGGAAAGCTGAAAATATAAAATGTAGAGGGAGAAAGGAGTTACCTGAAGTTGACTTAGAGAAAGGAGTAAGTGCAATAAGTAACAGCATTAGCTGGGACTACCTTTTTTCAGGGTGGCTTCTCCTAAGTATTCTGAGATCCTTTGAGAAGAATTTTCCCTTATGTAGAAGGGAACATCCAGTGCCTAGATTGTCACAATCTCTTTTTTTCTCCTTCTGAACTTACAGGAGTATTGTGCTTCCCCTCTGGAAATCGTCCTTCTCCAGTAAGGTATTACGCATCACACTTTTCTTAGTGCCTGATAAAAGAGCTGAAACAAGCTGTTTCTGACTAAGGTATTTTTAGTGCCTCACCAGTCACTGCTGTAATAGGCTTTTATGGCTCAGCATGAATTCCCTGCAGGTAGATACAGAAAGCCTAATCCAAAATTGCATAAAGACAACTAAAAGAAGTAACATAATATTTGCAAGTGGATCTACAATTCCTTTGTCCTGCAGGAATACGACAAGAGGCCCAAGCTAAAAATACATTTGTTGAGTATGCTCATCTTAGTCTTTTGAGGGAAAAAGCAAATAAACAAAGGCATAAAAATAGATATAAAAGAGATAAAGCAAGAAATAATGAGGATGAAGTCTCTTGTAGCCTAACAGGAAACTATTAGTAGTAGCAGAAGGATGTCAGGTGCTGCTAAATATATTTTCAGTGCTAGATAGTTTATAAATGACTTCTTCTTGTAGGACAACAAGTCTAGTGATTCTAGAGTTTAGTTTTTGTCTTGGGCCACATTTGGGTAGTCGATAACATCAAGAAACCGTGCTTGAAATGTTCAGATGCACCTCATCTACTTTAAACAGAAACTTGCTTGTCAGTCAACTTTTTTTTCTCAGCAGATGCCTTTTTTTATTTAAACTTTTGGAGGCAGCTACCAGCTATGATAACTTCCAGAACCTGTTAGATTCTTAATGGACAAAACTGGTCAATTCAGAATTTTAACTTGATTTCATGGCACCTCAACTAAGAAGAGAACAGTGCAGTTGTGTATTCCTACTTCAACCTCACTGCTTGCTCCACTGCATTTTCTTATCTTAGAAAAGTCTCATCCTCCAGTCAGGTGGTAGGGCCTGCCATAGTGATGCTCCCTGCAATCAAAGCTCATTTATCTCCTAATTATACACATACTAAATCTATCACCCAGCCCTAGAGTATGTGTGCAGCTCAGCTGAGTGTTTGCTACCCAAGATCTCCATATCGTCCCAGGGCAGGAGAGAGAGGTGGTCTCTCAGTTGATCTCTTTTCATAGTAGTTGAAGGTTTGGGGGTTTCTCCTTCACACTCTGGCTATGCCTTTCTTCCTTCAGCTCTGTGGGGGACCGCCTACCCAGCATGCAGCCAGAGGAGCTGGACAGCTCAGGAAATAAGAAGAAAAAATGTTTCCATCCTTCCAAAGCAGAATTTTTTCAGGCTTTGTCTCCCACAAAAATGTTCTGGTTGTTAGCTTTTGTGACCCGGTTCAACACAGCATTTCTTCTCTTGAAAGAAAAAGGAAGGAAGGAAGGAAGGAAGGAAGGAAGGAAGGAAGAAAGAAAGAAAGAAAGAAAGAAAGAAAGAAAGAAAGAAAGAAAGAAAGAAAGAAAGAAAGAAAGAAAGAAAGAAAGAAAGAAAGAAAGAATACATATATAAGGAAAAGACAGTCATCTGGATAGCCCTAGCCTTTTTATTATTCCCATTTTCAGGTCATACCTCGGTACACACTGGGATACCTTGAACCAGGAATCAGAAGTATTAGGCTCTCTTGGAAATTGAGGCTGAATTTCTGTCTCTGGACAGAAAGCCAACCCACAGAGAATTTAAATGACCTCTCTGGATCACAGTGAGAGCTTGGACGAGCTGCTCCGCAGCGCTGTGTGAAAGCAGGAGCTTGAGCCAGGCAGTATTTGGGAGGTGGTATTGAGCTGTTTGGGTCACTCTCCTATTTAGCTGACCTAACAGTGCTGGGAACAGACAGTTACTTCAGATATTGTCAGACAATAGGCACTGCAGTCCATGCTCGTAACCTCAGAGAGGGAGAGGAAAAATGAGAAAACAGTGAGCCATTAAAATAGAAAAACTGTAATTGATATTAGTAAATATGCTGTCAGAAACACGTTAATGGAGCTCACTGATAATATTCAGCAACAGTAGCAGTCCAGGCTGCAACTGAAAAGCATTAGACCCAGGTAAAAACGATGCTGATGTTGTGGAACCTTTATGGAAGTAAACATTAGTCAATTATATTTCAAGTATATTGAAAAATAATTGCTAAGTGCCTTACACCAACTCTAGATGGTTCATAAAATCAAACATTTCTTTCCCTCTCACTCCAGGAGTGGATCACAGCAGTCATCTTTTGAGGGGTGAGGAAGCTTTTCTATTAAAATGTCATTTCTTACAAAATATACCATAATTGTATTCTAGTGGCTGATCAGCAACTCTGTATTATCTGAAATTACATTAAACAAAAGATATCAAATGAAAGCAAGTATGTTTTGAGAAGTATTGATTTTTGCTGTTCATTGCTTTCATGCTCATGAGTTTGAAAAATGTAGTGACTTCCAGTGAGTCAGATTTTAGTATAAAGTAGGCAAGGTTCAACTGTGCTTCAAGAGCTAATTACTTTTGTACTGGAATAAACTTGAAAGAAGGGAGCAAAATACCAGGCTGCATGTTTTTCTTTTAGTATTAATTCAGGCTTTGTGGTTGTCCAAAAGCTTTGATTTGTCACAGTCAAATCTTTCTACTCAAGCTTGAAGTGAAAAGTACAGTCTTGTGTTTCTTGTGGAACATAGCAGGATAGAAATGAATGCCACTAATTCATCTCAGGCTGGGGTAGGAGCAGGAGTGGGCTTACTCCTCAACTAAGTTATTTATATAAATGATACTGCTACCTCCCTCTTCTTGTGTTGTATTTCCTCTCTCAATCTGAAGTATTTTATACCTTAAGTCATAAATCCATGAGATACCTGAGTTGGAAGGCTCATGAGGATCACTGAGCCCAACTTCTGATCCCACATGTGGTTCAAGCACTAATGTTCAGATAAAAGAGGACCAAGGCAGTTGCCTCCCCAAATCCCATAAATCCAAAAGTCTAAAAGAATCAGACCTGACTTTTTCCCAACTTAGAAACTTGCTCCCATCTCTAATTATACATCATAATTCAGCACAGTCACTGGCATAATTGGCCATCTGTGTACTTTCATATGTGTGAAACAAACACCGGGAAAGGTTACACAGGGCTGGTGCCACTAATGCTCATGGAGAGGAGATGGAGGCTAAACTTTCAGAGCTGGATTTGAGATCCATTTTGCAAATGAATTTTCTTCTTGATTTTGAGTGCTACAAAAAGCCCAGACAGCATGACAGGAGAGCTGAATGGCAGGTAGAGAGGCACGGGTGGGACCAGAAGGCTTTGCAATTTGTTTCTGGGGGAAAAATAATTGTGTTTCTCATAATTTCTGCTCAAGTTTGATTTACTTCTGGACATATTCCACTATTAATCAGATGACAGTATTTCAGAGGCTGCTGCAGCTCTGGATCCCCAGGTCTGGACAGTGAGGAGTTGATTCTGGTCAGGAACACCCACACACAACCAGCTTCAGGGATGAATGCAGTGTGTTACCTGGATTAATTCCAGTAGCTGGTCCCAGGTTCCTCAGTTTCCTCTGCTCCTGTATAGTATGTATGAAGGTTCACAGTCTTGCTGGTACACCCATCTCTTATCCTGCTTGCCTACACGTCCAGCTTGAAGCACACTGGCATTCACACATTCCTACTCAGAACAGAAGATAGCTATAAATAGGATTTAACCAGAATAACGGTTAGGCTGCGGTGATCTAGCACGAGGCTCAATCAAACAAGTGCACTGCCTGCTAACCCATTTACGCATGGTTAGGCCCTTTTGTCCCTTCTTACCTCAGTTTTCCCAAGCTTATTTCTCCCCAATCCACCTTGACCCCTTCCTTTTCCCTACCTTTGTCCCATCCCCTAAGTATCCCATAAGTCTCATACATTTCCAGAATCTCCTTAAAACTTATCTTAGTAGGTTTCATGCAATGGACTAATACTCATCCCAGTACCCTGTAGTGAGTCCTGTAGGCAGCCACCCCTGGCAGCTTCTGAGGTGTTTGGGGGCGGATGGTTTAATTGGATAACTCGCCTTGGTGGTTTTGCACCAGACACAATGGGTGAACACTTCTTTGGGCAGTCTCAGGTGCAGCAGATTCAGTGTACTCCACTTCCCCATTACTGGGTTGCTAGGGCTCCTCTGCCTCACCGTTCATCTGCTCCTCGCCAGACCTTTGTGGTCTCAGTGATTAGCCTTTAATCACATGGACTGAACATCTCCTCTATAGCTGTCTGAGCCAGAAAGGCCAGGAGTGTCTGATAATGAACTGGGTGTGAAGATGATAGCAGTCCTATGGTGCTGCAGAACTGGAGAGAGCTGGTCTTTTATAATTGGTTTTGACATTCTGCCAAATAAAGCACTGGGGAGTATATATACTCCTGGGGAGGTATTTTCTGGAACCTGCAGTGCTGGATAGAAATGACCCTGCTTATAATGTAACAGGGTCATTGTTCTACCAGGTCCCAGATCCCATGTGAGTTAAAGATGTATTACCCAAATTACGAAAGTGAATTAATACATGATGCCAATGAAATACCTTCTACTGTCTCACTGGAAAAAAATAATTATCCCTCATTTTCTAAAAGTAAGTGTAGAAGTTCGTTAAACAACTCTCACACTTCACCCTAGGCAACAGGAGATCCTGGAGGTGGAGTGGTCTCAGATGCCTTCCCGAGGCAGCCCAGGCAGGCTGACAAACTTTGGGTGTGCAGCAGGACACTGCCCAGACCCTGCAGGCAGGAGCTGCTGGCTACAAGCCACCCTTAGTATCAGTGCTATGATGTGCCCAGCACCTGACTAAAGCCCAGAATACCCTCAGGGATGGGGAAACAGAAGCATGGGAAAGCGCTGCTATCCTTGAGAGGTAAACAGCTATATGCATTCTCAAGGAAATCCCTTTGATTTGGACAGCGCTGCTGTTTTCCTCTGCACTAATCTTCAGTAAAAACTTTCATGAATGGAAAAATACCAATCTGCAACAACGATTATTTATTTATTTTTCCCATGCCACTGTGGAGTACTGGTATATAAGAGCAAACTATTAATTAGAAATTTACTGGGTAGAAGTGATGGTGCATCTCTCAGGGAATGATATGCAAAAGATGTAGCTTACAAACCAAGATGGATTTTCAAAAGATCTTTTGGAAACCATTTTGAAAGAAGTCCATTAGTCACTCACTAGTGACACTGAGCAAAATGGTTCTTAAAACACTGAGCAAATTGCTTAGGGCAGAGTATTCTTCTTGAGAGCTATTACAGAACTTAATATTCAGAGACTGCTGATTTACAGTTGTCTTCTTTCACCTAAGTTGGCACTGTAATGACTTTTTTAATTAAGATACTTATTTCACCTATTTTAACACAATAATACACAGTGTAGGCTCTGTTTCTTTAACATAAATTTGAGCCATGTGAAGATGTTTTCCTTAAAGAAAGCCCACATCTTGTCTGATACAAGAGATATAATGAAAGTGCATGTCCCTGTTCAGTGTTTGTGGATGTCTGGATGTCCTTTGGATATGAAAGAGATAGGCTTTGCCTAGAGGTACAGCAGTTTCTGCTATAGCTGTGTTTGGGGATAGTTTCTAGTAACCCGGGAACACTGCAGGTACAGTGACAAGTTGCACTGCCCATGCATGCTTGCACAGAGCAGTAGGAAATGGCAATCCAGGGTTGTTACCAGACTGGTAAACAGGGGCCTCACTTTCCCTTCATCCAGTACCGACAGCCCAAGGTGTTCTGCCAGAGGGGTTTGGCAGTCTGCGCTGAAACACTGTGCCTGTGGATCTCAGTCGCCCCAGTTCTTGCACATGCATCTTGTCCATATGCAGGAACGTGGTGTCTGAGAGGTTCTTTATTCTGCTGCGTGCCAAGGTTTTGTGTACAGTCAGCTCCTCTCCAGACCTCTCATTATTTTTTCCATAAATGTCGCTTTTTTATTTAGAATTTTACTTTACATTGTGCCAGCTGGAGGTTTAAATATTTCTCCAGAAACTGGATCATGAAGCCAATGCACCTGGTGGTGAATAAATCAAGGCTGCAGAGCTGCCACGTGCCTTGCCACTTAACTGAGTGATTGTGCAGATATAACATCAGAGCTGGGTGAACAGTCTGAACACTGCTTATAAATAATAATCTGAGTCCCAGACAGTGTTCTAAGTTTATGACAATTTCAATTTCACATCTAATGAAGATAGGCTATCAACTTGCATGTTGGGTCTGAAGGGATGTTTCAGCTGGCAATAAATTTCAAGAGTTCTATTTGATGGTGGCAATGAGAATTTGCCATCTGCATTCCATTGTATTCTCTTGTCCTGAGATTAATCCAGCAGCACAGGAGTTACTCCACCAACAAAGCCTAGATAACCAATTCTTTGTTACAAAACACTCTCAGGCTCTGCACGTAGGAAACATTCTGTAAACCAATTTGAAAACCATTTTGAATAACGAGCATATCTGAGGATGTTGCAATCTGCCCTCACACTTTTCTCAGCTGGAGGAAGAGGTGAAAGAAAACCATTTATACATGATGGATTAAACAATGAAGATTTAACTTGTTTGGTGATGTGCATCTCTGTGAAGCTTTAGGTATGGTTCTGCTGCTGACTTATGTTTCCCTGACAGACATAACGATGGATTACGTTTGGGGAGCTGAAGTTTTCCCGTTGTTAAGGCAGCATGTGCGATCTGTTTTGTGAATCAGCTCTTACAATGATAAAATTCTCAAAACACTGCATGAGGATAAACCAAAATGGGAACTCACCTACCTCCATTTTTTAGCTGAAAACTGCAGTGGATGAGAAACAGCTGCCCAGTGTCAATCATGGCCACAACAGAGAGGGTAAGTGGGGTCAAAACCTTCCAGTCAACCCTCTTGCCTCAAGTGCAGTTGGAGCCTTTATTTTCATCAGCTGTTGCTCCTACTCTTCCATCCACCCACCAACCTGGTCTTCACACCAGCTGGCACAAGTGCATACGTATAAGCTTGAAGCCAAGAACTGTGCCTTTTTTTTTGCATTGATGATTCACCCGCCTTGCAATGAGGTTGCAGGCTCAATCACACTGGTGTTGGTAACTCTCTACCTGCCTTCCTACAGCTTTTTTGGTATCCAGAAGCACAGTCAAATTCAATGGTATTGATCAAAAATTCTCAGTATGGCTGTGGCAAGAACAGCAGTCTGGTCCATATGCTATCAAGAACCATATACAATGTATGAGATGTAGAAACAACCCTGTTGAGGCAAGTCTAATGCAGAAGCTCAAAAATGAACAGTCACTTGGCCCTGCAGTCAAGATACCCATGAACTTCGGCATTATCTACTTGAAGATCCTGCTTCTGTACAGGTGGGCAAGATGGTGGTCAACCCTTCTGAGCTGAGGAGCCCACCTGCCTCTCAATGTTTATCTTGATAAGAAGTGCTATCTTCTGCCCTCCTGGCCGCCTCCTGAGGCCTGGGAGTGGGGGAGAAAGAGTCACCACCACAGTTCCAGCTGCTAACTCAGGTCCCAAAGGCACTGAATTGTCTTCTAGAAATGTTTTCGTCTCCTTGCTGATACAAGAAGGCTACAGATAAGCAAGTGTCTGAAGCACCTGCACACCTAAACTAAAGTAACACACGTCTCCCACAACTCTGTCCCTTCTTTCCCAGCAGCCATTTGTCAGATCTTTATATATAGCGGTCTTCTAAAAGAAAACGGAGATATAAATTCAGAGGGGAAAAAAAATCAGGCTGAAAACACTTTCATAACTGACACTCCCACAGAGAGGTAAGAACAAAAGAAGAAAAGCCAGGACAAAACATTTCGAAGAAGTGCCAGGGAAATGGAGGAGGGAGATACATGCCTACGTTTCCTATTGCTGAACAACCAGAAAAAGAACCGTATCATATATAACTGGAAGAAGGCACATAGGGTTGTGTTTTTTAGTTTTATTTTCCTGTTGTTTTTGCTTTGACTCTAAAAACTATAAAGTTGTGATATATTTGCAGGAAACGTGAAAGCTGTGATACATCTACAAAAGAAATACCTACAGAATACAGTTTTGGAAGATATTAAAGAAAAAAAAAATCTGTGTAAAAAGTTAGTAAGTATATCTGGTGAGCAAAGGAGAAAAGATGAGTATGCAAACAATGGAAATATTTATTATTCTAGTTGTTTACCCTGAATGAGACATGACACTACCTCTTTCTGGAAGGATTAGAACCTGTTGCAAGACACTGCCGAATTGCCCAGCTATGGACTTTTAGAAGAGGAGAAAGGAGATTCCTCCTTGCTTATTGCAGTTCATGTGTGTGCTTCACATTCTCATCATGGTGCTTGCCCACTTATCAGTAATATAATTTTCTAATGTATACCTGTTACCCTTGATCAGCCATCAACTTCTATCATAAAACTGCAGAATATAAAAGAAGGACTGACTAGCACAAAGAGTAACCTTCACAGCCTACATGGAGAACTTGGTATAGCAAACATCAAGATGTACAAAATACACTGTGATCCCAGATGTCAGAGGTGGTAAGACATAAAGGCAACCAGACAAACCAGTGAGCAGCTTTGTTCTGCCCTTGAGTATGATACTCTGGGTAATTAGGGCTACTTTTAATGAAACTATTGAAAAAAAAGTAAGGTACATTTGGGTATGCAGCACCACGATTTTGGGATGGAAAATAGGATGAGGATGCTTACTGCTTGCTGCAGCATCATTCTTAGAAACCTAAATACAAGACTAAAGAAACAGGTTCCATGAAGATCATTATGAGTAATGGTGCCCCCCTACAGGTTATACCTTTTCATGTAAACAACTGTCAGAAAGTTCTCACGTGAGAACTGAGACTGGAATTGACAAGCACAACCTGTAAATAGCATCTCTGGAAATATAGAAAAAAAAAAAAGACAAATTGCTCAGAAAACTGATTTTTAAGCATCACTGGAAAGGCAAAAACTGAGAAAATGAAAAGGTGACAGGTAAACTAGTAAGGAGGTTTTAATCATAGTTTGGATATATCACAGAAAGGAAAAAACAAACAGACAAACAAAGAGGCATGTGCAGTGCATGCAGTCATTCCCACTCCAGAGACTGTTTGCACATAGACTTTCCCTCAGAGTACAGAGGCAGCTTGCCACAGAGAGAGGTGCCACTCAACAGCTGTGCCTTTCTTGACATATATTCAATGATTTGGAACAGGAGAGTCTGATTCACAAAAAAAGAGTGAATAATTTGAATCTAATAAAGCACAGAGTAAACACTGATTCATGGCAAAACATTATTATCAATCAACATTACCATGATAGTGACTTACAACCCAGTCAGAACCAGTATAGTTGTTTCAGAGAAATCAAAAAGAGATGGTGCAGCTTGGAAATGCACAAGATCCAACTGAAAAACAGAGTGGGGTAAAGTTTGATAAATGTGTGACTATGTGGCATATAAGTTTTGAAATGTACATCATAAACTCTGTAGTTTCAAGCAGGCCTCAATAAATCCTACCAGTCAGTAGCCAGGTGATAACATATTGTTATCATATGTGGGTATATTGTCTTGAAACCTTTGTGAGAGGACAAGTTGTGTTTAAACCCATACAGCCTTCATGATTATTGCTTTACACAGCAGAAGTCCAAAATGGCAAAGAGAGAGCATGCTGACTTGGATGGGAGCATGTAGGACAAAATCTTGCAATGTAGCTGCTTTTGCACAAGAAGTCTTAATTAAAATAACTACCTGATCAACAGTACACTCAATGTACTCCCACTGTATTCCAAGAATTTAGTGGTGTGTATTCTTAAGGTCTTTTGAGAAGAGCAAAAAACTGTTCCTAACCAGGTCATTTCTCATTTTCCAGTTGTTGGAAGCAAAGCAAAAAATGTTTAAAATTTAGAAAATGACTAATGGTGTTGCTGTGATTTTTTGGCATTGGTGATTTTCTTATGATTAATGACTTCACTGTTTCCCCAGTCTATAGTATCATAAATTAATATCACAAAAAGAAATATTATAAACCAGTCCCTACGGGAGAATTAACAAGTAAACTAAAGCAACATACTATCAACACACCAGACTTTCTGCACAGGCCATCACAAATCTGGCTGGAATTATTAGCTAAGATGTAGTGCCACATGAGTGCACATTCATGCGCATATTGTGTCTGTTCCCACAAATTCATGTAACACTTTCTCAAAAAAGAATCTCCCTTGAATCAGGAACATGGAGTGGAGGTAGATCACTGGGGGAACAGCTCTGCCTCAGTTATCCTTGTCTTACCACTAAACTGTCTAGGGGAGAATTTACCTGAGATAATTTCCGTTACTTTGTTGACACCAACAAATTATCATTCCATCTTTAAGGCATACAAGGCAATGTGTACTTTTTATGCAGCCAGGGTTCTAGATTTTTGTAAAGCTTGCGCTGTGCCTTCACTTTTGCCTCCATTTCAACAATAAAAAGATAAAACACATCAGTTATTTCCTTGATATTCTCTCTTTTTGAATACTGCATTCTGCTATTTCAAAAAATAAAAATAAAAAATAAAATGCACACCTACATATGTTTTTGATGGGGGTAAGGTCTACTACATATTTAATGCCATGGTGGCCAAGAAGGCCAATGGCATCTTGGAGTGTGTTAAGAAGAGCATGGACAGCAAGTTGAGGGAGGTAATCCTCCCCCTCTACTCTGCCCTGGTGAGGCCTCACCTGGGGTACTGTGTTCACTTCTGGGCACTCCAGTACAAAAAAGGCAGAGATCTCCTCAAAAGAGTCCAGCAGTGGGCTACAAAGATAATAAAGGGTGTGGAACACCTCCCTTATGAGGAAAGGCTGAGTGACCTGGGTCTGTTCAGCCCTGAGAAAAGAAGACTCAGAGGGGATCTGATCCACATCTATAAATATCTAAGGAGCAAGAGGCAAAGGGATGAGACTGGACTCTTCTCAGTGGTGTGTGGCAATAGGATGAGGGGAAATGGCCACAAACTGAAGGTCTTCCACATAGGAAGTTCTGCACAAATGTGCATGGGAACTTCTTCACAGTGCAGTGACGGAGCACTGGCACAGGCTGCACAGAGAGGTGGTGGAGTGTCCGTCTCTGGAGACGTTCCAGACCCACCTGGACGCCTACCTGTGCAACCTGGGCTAGGGAGCTGCTTTGGCAGGGGGTTGGACTCAATGATCTCTAGAGGTTCCTTCCAACCTCTACAGTCTGTGATTCTGTGATCAGCTTGCTCCTGGACTTACATTGTTCTTATTAGGGTCTAGATGGTTTGAGCATGATCACAGCCAGGGAGCCATCTTTCAAGTGCTTCACGAACATTTTCATTCATATTTTTTGTCTTTCCTCCCTTTTCTGCAATTCTTCATATTTTATGGCACAATTATATGACCAAGATTTAAGGTAATGAAAAGACAAACAAATCACTGTTGTTACAACAATTAATCACAAAATAAATAAATAAATANCACACCTACATATGTTTTTGATGGGGGTAAGGTCTACTACATATTTAATGCCATGGTGGCCAAGAAGGCCAATGGCATCTTGGAGTGTGTTAAGAAGAGCATGGACAGCAAGTTGAGGGAGGTAATCCTCCCCCTCTACTCTGCCCTGGTGAGGCCTCACCTGGGGTACTGTGTTCACTTCTGGGCACTCCAGTACAAAAAAGGCAGAGATCTCCTCAAAAGAGTCCAGCAGTGGGCTACAAAGATAATAAAGGGTGTGGAACACCTCCCTTATGAGGAAAGGCTGAGTGACCTGGGTCTGTTCAGCCCTGAGAAAAGAAGACTCAGAGGGGATCTGATCCACATCTATAAATATCTAAGGAGCAAGAGGCAAAGGGATGAGACTGGACTCTTCTCAGTGGTGTGTGGCAATAGGATGAGGGGAAATGGCCACAAACTGAAGGTCTTCCACATAGGAAGTTCTGCACAAATGTGCATGGGAACTTCTTCACAGTGCAGTGACGGAGCACTGGCACAGGCTGCACAGAGAGGTGGTGGAGTGTCCGTCTCTGGAGACGTTCCAGACCCACCTGGACGCCTACCTGTGCAACCTGGGCTAGGGAGCTGCTTTGGCAGGGGGTTGGACTCAATGATCTCTAGAGGTTCCTTCCAACCTCTACAGTCTGTGATTCTGTGATCAGCTTGCTCCTGGACTTACATTGTTCTTATTAGGGTCTAGATGGTTTGAGCATGATCACAGCCAGGGAGCCATCTTTCAAGTGCTTCACGAACATTTTCATTCATATTTTTTGTCTTTCCTCCCTTTTCTGCAATTCTTCATATTTTATGGCACAATTATATGACCAAGATTTAAGGTAATGAAAAGACAAACAAATCACTGTTGTTACAACAATTAATCACAAAATAAATAAATAAATAAAAAACCAGTTTGCTCACTCTTTCTTCGCAAATGCATTTCAGAGACTGCTTTAATTTCCCCAGATGCAAGAATGACAGTTCTAGGTATTTCTGTTTTTACCTAGAAGAGGCATTTTTTCAAAGAAAATATATTTGATATTTTGCAGTAAGTGAAAGTTATGATTACGCCAATAAAATCACAGTGCTTTTCACAGAATGAAGTACTGCATGTTTGCGATGAAAGCTTCTAAGAATGAAGCCTCTGGAGCCACAGGTATAAGGAATAAGAGTTTGGGAGTAGAAAGAGTTTGTTGTTACCTACAGCCAGAGTGCATGCTCATGTGAAGAATGTCTTTACTAGGGCCTGTGCAACTACAGACAAAAGTATTGAATGGTGATTATTCTTCACAACTTCACCAATCTTATTTTTGAGTACAGTTTGTGTGTTTTTGTTGAAGGGCTCCTGTGCTAGCGTTCATAAGACAAATAGGATTTGCATATCACTTAACACACAAAAGCTCACTACTACATGGGTGGAAGCAAGGGATTTTGCATCTTCCTTGTTAGTTCACTTGGGATCTCGTCTGCACTCCTTAGCACAGGGTCACCAGTTTGTCAGTCAGGAACTTCTTCAGCTTTCAGACAATGTTTCCCCATTAATGTTCCTCAAAGTATGAAGACTTGCTATAATTTTAACCAAAATCTGCTTTTACACTTTTCTGAGAATCTGTAACACCACCAAAAACACATTAACAACATGGTTTGGAAATTTGAAGTATCTCTTACAGGCTACTTAGCAAAGCTGCCCAGCTTTGGGTGACATTATGCAAAAGGACACCTTCATTCTTCAGTGATGAGCACAACTGGCTACTCCAGCTGTTCACCACCTCTTTAACTGATTTTTCAATGCAATAGTTTTCCAGTTTTATCCTTCTTTTGGTTCAGTATAAAGGTACCTGCTATTTCTTTGCCCATATTGAGACATTTGCTCTGTAGTTTTTGTCTGTTCACAATCTTGTGTAACAACATAGGATTATAGAGAATTTATTCTGTGAAAACTGCGTATGGCCTCATCAGTAAAAATAAGTGTTTAGAACATAAGTCTGTATGAGTTTATAGTCCTAGCTTAATTGGTGGTTACATGGGGAGAAAAACAGGGAAGCAGCACACAGGCTGGTGAAAGCTAACCCCTGAGTAAACAGGGAGGAGATGATTTGCCTCCTGTACTGGAGGTCTTCCTCCAAAGCCAAGAGCTGGTAGGCCTGTGAAGTAAAACTTCAGAGCATCACTATGCAGTTTGTAACTAATGCCAAAAGAAAAAAGGAGGCACCAAGGGTTTTATCTGGTTAGGGAAAGAAACAGAGGCTTTGTAAGAATGGTTTGAGGCCACCCTGAGTTGCAACTGAGGTAAGTGAGTGTATATAGCCTATTTTGAGACCTCGTTTCTCAGGGAGTAATACTTGGAGACAGTTGGCTGGTTTTGATTGCTCTTGTAATTACACCTGACGAGAATAGAATTGCAGGCACTGAAAATAACTCAGCCCTGCCAAGGTAACCACTGTGCAGCTCTGTGTATTGGTTAGTCAGGTGACTTTGCTTGGAGGTAAGTGATGGTGAGAGAGGCGAGATCTAATGTGAGAGGTTTCAGAGGCTGGTCTCTGTGTCCTGAAAAGGAGGCTGGACCATGGCAAAGTCCTCTTCATTGCTACTGTGGTGGCACGGGTGCTTGCAGTTTTGTTGCCAGAAAACCAGAGAGTACTTCTAAAAAGTCTTTAGATGATGGGAAAAGGGCATAGTCAAAAGAATGGCTTGCTCCCTGTCCTCTCAGAATGTCAGAAGGACATTTGCATGCCAGGTTGCAAATGGAGGCAGCATACACATCTTATCCTCCACTGTGGTAGGTGACATTAGGACCCACCTAGGGCAGGTAGAAAATGCTGAGGTTGCAACCAACCTCTGTACCTTTAAACAGGCACTAGGTGTGTGCTATTACTTGACTATATGATATTTCTTGAGTTTTCCTGTACAGGATTGTCAAAAGTCACCTCCAGTCTTTGTCCAGACACCTACTTGCATTGTCATAGTGTTGCATCACCATAACACAGTTTCTTTATGTTCCTCGGAAAGGAAATAAGATATTCCCAAGGTGTGCTGAGACAGGCAAAATTATTACTTTCTAGGGAAGCCTAAGAGTGATTCCTCTGCACATTATTAGCCATGTGAAACTCCAGACAGGCAGTCCTGGGCACTCACTACAACTAAGGCCATCTGTGGTATCTCCGCACCACAGGGAGCAATGCAACTAAGTCTGGGCTAACATTTATAGAAACAAATCCCTACTTCTCTTATTCCACTGTATCATGTAGCTCATTGAGGAAGAGAGCTGATGTCCAGATGTGACAGAGATTTGCTGGATAAGTAAGGATTGGCCTGTTTTTGAGGAAGTTGGAGGAATGAAAAGTATGACTGACCTGATAATTGTGTCAGATATTTCTTTCCACGGGGCTTGTTCCATAGACAATAGCATTTTGGCTGAAGCAAATAGGAGGTGTTATTATGGCTTTGTTTTCCATTTTGCTGATAGATGCTGCAGTGTATTGTACAAACAAACACGGTAAAATAAAAGGTGAATACATGTAATTTGTCTGCCTCTGTACCTGAGAGAAGCAGGTTCACACAAGAACATCAACGAAATTGTTTTCCCTTGTGGAACTCAGTTTCATCAAAGCCAAATGCACTGCAAACCTGTCCATTTTGACCAAATATCATTACCATGGGAAAATTTCCAGGAGCATCCCTGAAACAAACTCAGAAATAAGTTAAAATTTCAGGGCTCCATAGTCTTCTCCAAATCAGTTTTGTATCTCAGAGGGTGAAGCACAAGAAAATACTTATTCCTAAATGGAATAGGGTCCACACGACAGCACTTGTTTGAAGTGGCTGTTTGACACTGTTGGAGAAAGATAGCTGGCATGAGTGTGCTCTGCCAGCTATTTAGGTATTCATCTCAGTGCTCCCCTGTTGAGCCCCATCTGATAAAGCAGATCTACACACAGCCTGCCATGGCTGCTGGTGCACAAATAATCAGAAGGAAGAATGACATGTATATGAGCATCTTGGTCCAGAAAGTGCAGCAGCCTGAGCAATGCACATGTTGCTTCACTGCAGATTAGGCTGAACCCAGGTGCTCCTATAAATCACAAAAGTAAAGGCTTATATTTCTAATTCTTTTGTGCCAAGTACCGAGTATCAAAGCGCAACATCCACATCAAGACAACGTATCTCAAGACAAGAATGCCATGCTAGACAAGGAAAAATGTACCTGCCTGTGCTATCAGTTGACCTTGGCTATATTGTAGTATCGGCCTGATGATGCTTTCCACTGGGAGGTTTTACAGTTACTACTGCTCTAAAGAAAATCATTCAGAATGGTGCATTCAGAAAAGAATTAGGCTGCAGTTCCTCATTTATTTTTTTTCTCTCTAGGTGCCATATGCATAGTCTACGTAAGAGCTATGAGCATTAACTACAGCTCTGTATGTCTTTGTTCAAAAGTCAGGTCAGACTAAGAGCAATTCCTTTGAGAACATTTCATTTACTTTACATGCAGGGTGTTGTTTGAGCAGAAGGCTGCAATTAATGACTGCATTAATAGGCTTAGCACAAACAAAGTACATGTACTTTCCTCTCCATTTGCAGAGCATCTGGTAGAAAAATTAACTGACCTTCTGTGATTCCTATGTATTGTCAGCGAGCGTAGTATCAGTCTGTCACTTCCTTATGTCTTCTGAAAGCAAGGCAGATCTACTTATTTGTAGTCATTAGCTCTTATTTGGAAAGGGTAACACCAAGATCACGTTGACAGTATGCAATACCTGATTATCACATTTCTGCAAACTTCAGGTTAAGTTTAACATTAAAAAGAATATCAGAGCTTAGAAAGAATTTAATGACCATTGAGTTCAATCTTTGCAGATTTTTCTTTAGAGTAGAAATAAGGTATGAACAGGTACTGTTGATTAGTGAGAACCTGAGATTGTTTCTCAGCAATGACAACAGAATGAAGTAGAAAGTAGTTCTCTAGCAGCTCTTAAAGTAATGACCTCATCCAAAATCTCAATCAAAACAGCAAACACTGCATAGAATTCTTTCTCTGTAAGTCAGTTTGAAGGGTGAAGTCCTGGCTCTGCCGTAGGAAATCATCAAATGGGTTTTCTTATAATTCTTGTTTGTTGACATGTCTATATTCTGATCAGGTAAGCAGAGGATCCCAACTCATTCCAGTCATGTGAAACTCTTCAGTAACTGGAGAATTAATTTTCTTTGGAGCTGATAAAAGCATTAGTATATTAAAAAAAAAAAGAATAATCAAATATGCATGGATTCCAGCAATTGTACTGTGGTGTTTACAGGAAAGTAGCACCCACAGACCTGTTCCTGGGACCAGCTTGGTCACAGAAGAAGCTCATGTGCTACTGGGAAATGCTTGTTTGGGTACAGACAATTTCCAAATGAAGATTAAACTTTTAAAACTTAAAAATGTTTGTCATGTACAAACACTTCACTTCATATCTGCCAAAAAGAATATATTTCTTTGTGATTTCTAGCAGACAAGCAAACAACTGGACTATTAATTTGTGTAGTCAGTTAGCTTTGAGATGTCAACTTTTTGTTTCTTCCAAACATTGTTAATTTGTGCATAATATTTCCTGGAATAAAAGATGTATAAGCCCATCATTTTCACTGAAGTATAGGTCTCCTCAGTTAGGCCTTCATTAACCTCCAGTGATGCTAGTATGGATCAGGTATTTTTAACTCCTCCAAAAGGAACTTATTTACACCAGTATGAAACCAGCACAACTGAGAAAAGGGCAGAACTCCCATTCAGGTGAGAGGTTCCCAGATCAGAACTGTTCCTCTACCCTGTTGCTTCCTTTTCTAGTTTGCTGCAAGAGAACATCTAGATTTAGCTTTCTTTTTGTCTGTTGATCTATTTTCTTTCCTGATTATCTTATTTTTTTCCTTGTTACTTCTTCTTTATTAAAAAAGTGTGAGACTGATACAACTCTTTAATTTAAGCATCTGATATTTTTGGAATAAAGTCTGCATCAGCGATACTCAGTAAAATCATAACAGGTGGCCCTAAATCTCTGGCAGTTAGGAAGACAAGAATACCAAGACCACATCAGAAGCAAACCTGGGGCAGAGGAAATGAGGAAGGGTAAACTGTAGGAGGGAGTGTAAGGATCTGATTCCAGTGTCAGAAACAGAGACTGAAATTATTTTGAAGATCCTTGGGGCCTTTATTTGAAGCCAAATGGCACAGACAAGCTGCACCAATGTTATTACACTATTATACTCCAAGTAGAGCAACAATATGCATAATTCCTATTGCAAATGATCCTTGGCTTGTGCTGGTTCCTGAACCATACCTGGGAGAACTTCAAAATCTATGGGCTGTTTGTGAGTTCTGGTTTACCCAGATTTATGCAGAAGTCTGTTCTAAGGAATTAGCAGCATGGAAAGCCAAGTTTCTGAGTCTAAGACTGTTTCCTGGTGTTACTTCTTCTATTACTACTGATGTAGCCTAAGTTCTGAACCAAAGAAAGCATCTGAAGTTAACAGCCACAATCCTGCCTCTATCTACCAATACGTGTCTACCTCTATAAGACAAGGGAAGGAGATAAGCAACAGATAAGAAGGTGTTTGTTGCTTAGCACCAGGTCTGGACTCCCAGTATGTATAAGAATCCATCAGAGGGATCATTTTAAATACAAACTGATAGGTACAAAGTCTCTGGTACACTCTTCATCTGTATCAGTGTGATTACCAACCACTAAGGTTGAGCATTTCTGGTCAACACGGAATGACACAGTTGTCACAGCTGTGTTCTCCCACATGGGCAGAAAAATCACTCTTATAGAACTTAGCAGATGTTGCAGGAAAGCTTCATACCTCGGCACTGTAGTAAAAATCACATAGGTTTGGAAATTCTGTCAGCAACAGGAGCAAGAACATACTGGAAGTTGCTGCTCTGAGCTGGGGAGCAAGGCTGTGGTTTCATGATACAGAGGTTTTGGAATCATCTGGGGAGCATGTAGATCTGCAAGCTATTGTCTGAGTACAATATTTGATGGAGGGAAATGAGCAGCAGCAGAACAAGTTTATCTTGATCTGGTGTGGCAGCCAACCACTCTGTGTGGTGCAACTGCACACTACCTCTGATGGCAGGGACCATTGCAATCACCCCAACTGTCCAGGCAAATAAAGAACTCAAAAGTTTCGTTCTATTAAAAAAAATAAAATACAAAGTGAGTCAAGACGTGTGTGAAACCGCACTTTTATTGTGGAGTGTGAACTGTAACTGCTGCCCTCATCTCAGAGGGCTGTGCACAGGAAACAGAGCAAAGCTCAACAATCCAGAGGCGGTGCTGGCTGCAGTCTTCTCTAGTAGCCATCCAAACAAGTTATCCTGCCTTTCCCATTCAATAGGAATTAATCTCTACTCTCTCTTGCTATTGCCATCCTTTCCATGCCACCATTTCCTTCCATCAACATCACACCAGCTGTTGGCCTGACCTGTATGCAGAGCTGCTCTACACCACAGTCAGCAGCTCGTTCCTGAGCATCCTCAACATCTGCTTTGTGCTGGCAACCTGTACATTTTAATGCCTTCTGCATTCATTCAGCAGCTCGTGTTATGTTTCACTTAGTCCCCTGGAGATACTATATGAGGAATAGTCTAAGTCGCATCCTCTAAAATCATACTTTTATCTGCTGTCACATGGGATTTTAACTAACAGCTGGCACTGGAACAGCCAACAGTAGATTTTTTTTTTAAAGAATTTGGAGCTAAAATTATCTAAGCAATGTAGAAATGAAACAAGGCATGTGGGCCAAAACAAGAAACGGCAGCAAAGTGAATATGAACTGCCAAGCAAGCCATTCATAGAAAAGAAGGGCTAGAACATATGAGCCTAAGAATTATGAAGGAAACACACAGTTGCCTCTAGAAGGGAAATTCCTCACTTTCCAGAATGGAAAATTGATAAGCTGATCATTTTACTTCAAGAGATGGTGGAATCTCAATCACTGGAGATTTTTAGCACTCATCTGGATAAAAACCTGAGCAACCTGCTACAACTTCAGCCTGGCCTTGCTTTGAAGAGTTGATCAGATGAGGTGACTTGTGAGGTCCCTTTCAACCTGAATTATTCTAAGCTCAACCTGCTTGGTGGATGTCCAATCTCCCAGCTACCTAACCACTGTGCAGAGCTGTTTATCACTTCTCAGAGCTGTGCCACCATTCCCCATGCCTGTATACAACATCCTTTCTCCCAGTGCCAATTCTACTTGCCCCCGTGTGTTGAGCAGCAAGTTTCCACATCAGAGATCCGTGTTCAACAGATGGGCAGCATATTCAGAGTCATTTGGCTGCCATCATCTTCAGTAGCTGAGATCTCAGAGCTCTGAGTGGGTTAATCCAGAACACATTGCAAGCACATCCCCAAGCACAGTGTGCATCTCTGCATTGGCCAAGAGGCAACACGGGGTGAGGAAATTCCCAGCTCACCTTGCTGTGAGCTTGGGCTGTCTCAAGGCCCCGTGGGCTCCAGCTGTCAGTAGGAAGGCTGCTCTGTCAACTTAACCCTTTGCTTCAAGGCAGCTTCCTCTGCAGGACAGACCCCAAATGCTGGCATGCCTTGTGGCTTCTCAGAGAGTCAGAAAATGGTTTGTTTCTGCACAGAGCCTGAAGCCATTCTGGATGGCAGGCAGCAGAAGAAAATGCTTTGCTCACTACTGCAGCTGCTGTCAGAAGTCACAACACTAGCTAAACATGCCATAAAGTGTGAAGGTTATTTTCAGAGGTGAAGAAACAGATCTAATCTACAGTTATGAGATTTTTTAGAAAATTTTTGTTAATTGCTGTTTGTTTCAGACCTCAAACACTTGAAAAGAAGAAAGGAATAAAGAGTAAAACCAGAAAAATCACAGGTTAATAAGCAAATCAAAGAAGCAAACACATGAAAGGTTATGGTGGGGGCAGAAGGAGATGAAAAATATATTATTATCTGTTCCAGCTCCTTCAAGCAGGGTCTTGTACTGTATTAATCCTTGTAGGCTTTTGTATCAGCCAGCTTTTAAACTCCTTCTGTGATAATGATAAGCCACCTCACTTGGCAGTGCACTGCACTCCCTCACTGTTCTCTCAGATCATCTGGAGAAAGTAGGAGAAACCAAAAAGCTAGGGTTTTGGGACACATAGCATGCTCTAAAAGGGCAAATCCTTGCACAGAAAGCAATGCTGCCTGAGTGCTAAGCACAATACAGATCTCAGAGGGCTGCTTGTGCAGCCATGAATAGCACTTAACTGCCTACCCAAAGCACCATCAGCACAGTACGTGTGCCACAGGCAGGGTCAGGTCCCAGCAGCTCCTGCAGTGCCCAGCCCTCACCCAAGTGGAGCAGCTGTACCTATGATGCTTTTAGAGAAATGGCTTCTAATTCACATCACAGCCTGTGAATTCACTCTCTTCCTACGAGCTGGCAATCATTCGCATTTTCTAGGAGCAGTAAGATAGTTAATGAATTTGTTGAAGAATATGTGGCGTAAAAATGCATCCCACTTCAAAGGCCTTACTCCAGATTATTGCTGCTATAGCTGAAAGCAGAGTTTAGTCCCTTGTTATTATCTCTAAAGGAAGATTAAGGCTCAAGATGCAATTATTTTCAGTTTAGTGAAATGGGCAGGACAGAACAAGTATGCTTTCAGTCAAATATTTTCCATAGGAGACCAAGGAACCAAACCCCTTTTATGTTACTGTCTGGGCTATACATGTGTCTCAAAGTTTTGTCTTAACCTCTACTAAACCAGTCATTAGACAATCAGTGTTCTTGAGTTTCAGGTTCATTTTTGAGTAGAATGATAATCACCTCTTTAAAATGCCTGGTTTAAACACAATAACATTGATATGAAAATGTTTTTGTCTTTTTTTTACCAATAAAGTGCATTCCCTTCCTGCTTCAGAACATATTCTACTTACACAGGCACATCGATATGAGGTATAAATATTTTTCCCCAGATACAGCTAATGCAATTCAACTCTTTTTGTGAAATAGAGCTGAGCCATTTTTCTAATCCTGTGTATCCCCTCAATCAGTGTGAGGAGGAGGAAGCATATGAGTCACTAGAAATATGTTTTCACCCTCCAGAGGAATTAGATTTAGGAGGCCTAAAAGTGTGCTCAGTTTCAATATAGTGTCATATTCTGGCCTGGCAATTTATTCAAAGAAGTTGTCTGAGCTCAAACACTTTTCTAATGCCATAAATCCAGAATGAAGTAGAACTGTTCTTTGTTCCTTTTCTGATCATTTCACAGTGGTCATCTCTTCTTTCATCTGCATCAAATCAAAATAAGAAAGAAAAAGATATAGCCGGAAATGTAAGGAAAATATTAATGATTTTGCTGCTATTAGCTGGATGGAGCTTTGGGAAGGGACAGGTTCTTACTACAGAGTTGCTAAATTTTCCAGCACTGACAAATATCCTATTTAGTTGGGATATCTACACATTACCATGGCCTACATGTTATGTAATAATGTTTCATTTGCAACTTAATAGAGTAGCATAAGAAGAAAGTAGGAATGGTGAGAAGAAATAAGGAAGGATATTTTGAGGAAGTTTTAGTATAGCCATAGTAAATATAATGAAGTAAACTTTATGGTATGTAGCAAATCATGCTTAAATATAAGATCTTACTGGCACTATACTTTGAAAATAGACTTTGGGATCTCTCATGCAGTAACTGGTTGGCAGCTGCAAAGGCAACAGAGAGGAGAAGTCTTTATCAGAACACTGTTCATGGCTGAAAATTCAGGCCCTAGAATTCAGGTTCTTCAGACACCAGAGCTTCCCATAAGGGACTTCAAGGTATCTAAGGCCCTTAATGTAAGAAAGATAAAATGTCTTCCCACCAGAAAGCATGAAGACTGCCTTCTTCAGGAATCTTTTGATAAAAGCTTTCCTTTTCCTTGTAATCACATCTGTTTCTATGGTAAGAGCGGGAAGAGTAAGAGTTCAGCACTACCTGTTCCACCACAGCCTGACTGATGCTGCAATTAGATGTCCATCACTAGGCTGCTTGGAAGCAGAGCTCATGGTTTGTGTGCTGCAGTGGGTTACCATGCTCTGAGATTTGTTCCTCAGTGAATTATGAAGAAAATTACTTGTCTTGCTGGGTGTGTGAGAGAAAGGCTGGAAAGCTATCAGCACTCGTACGTTTGAATTGCATGTCTGTTTCAAAGTGTGCAGTTATCACCAGCTGAATGTGGCAGCCAGTTTCCATCCTGTCCCAGGGGACCAGGAGACTAGCCTATTTAGAGCACAATGTCAAGCTCAAGTTCTTTGATTTTCAGCATGTACGTGATGGAGGTTTGAGACACACATCAGTATAAACCTGAAATATATCTGCAACAAAGGCTTTGAGAATGCCAAGTACAACCTTTTCCTTTTATTTCTTTTCTTGTGTGTTCCATGATTTTTCCTTTCATTAAAAATGAGGTAAATAATACTTTTGGCTTGGAAAATTAAAATTATTTTCTGTATCTCAAATGACCAAATGTATCCTCCGCTATATGGGATTCAAGTTATGTGAGGGCATTAGATCTCAACTATTTGCCAGCTTTTCTCAAGCACATTGGTGCTTCCTATTTAGCCCTGCTCAAAAATGTCTTTTGCATAACGAATTAGGAAATAGGACAAAACAACAACAAAGTAATCATTCAAACCTCTTGAGAACTTTTCAAACCATCATTTATCATCCTCATGGATTTAATTAGTTCAAGAGTCTGAGAAGTAGAAGTATTTATAACATTAGAGTAGCTCAGAGGCAGAACAAGCAGTGTTCGATATCCAAAGATGGAACTCAGCAAACTGAGGTCAGCCAAAGACTTTCAGAGAGCTGGGAAGATTTCTAGAATGACATACATACAGCTGGATAATCACCAGTGGAATACCTTAGTAAAAAACCTAGAGCAGTCTTTGGCAAATAAGGTTATTTATGTATGATGTGTGGTGTATGATACATGGTAGGAATTTATGTGTGATGCAGCTGGACATAAGGACTGATCTGGGAGCCCATTTCCAGACAGGAGAACCTTGCTGAGCCTTACGAGTGAAATAGATATTAGGAAAGTGTGTACTGTGAAAATAAACAAGGTAAATCCCTTTTCAAACATATTCTTTCAAGTGGATTGTACAACAGAGTAACAAGTAAATGGAAATAAAAAAGGGGAGTACTTGTCAGAAATGAGCAGGATATGAAAAAAGGTGTAGCTGTGGGATTACTCAGATTTACCAGTTTGAGAGAAGATCACAGTTAGCACTGGAGAAAAAGAGAACAGAGGACATTTGTGTACAGCAGCCAGACTAGGGGCACCAGGAGACATGCCCCTTTGCACCTCAGCCTCCTGTGTCTGATGGGGAGAAGGCCTTCAAGCTGGAGGGCCTGGATGGACAGCTGGGAAGTGCCAGAACTTCTCCAGGCAGATGTCCCACCTCTGCTCTATGTCCCTGCCAAAATCAACCTTTGGTTTCCTCTCCCTTCAGCCTTTCCTTGACTTAGCAAGCTGTGAGAGAAAGGTAGCAGCAGCTGAGTCTGAATTCCCATTGAGAGACCCCTTGGAGCAGCCCTGTAAGCAGACAGGTGCCCTTGCTTCGACTGCTTGTGTGGATGCACCAACCACCCAGGCTGCTTGTACTCAATGCAAAATGAATTTCCCAATGGACAAAATCAAAGAGGATGCACAGCAACATCCTATTTAAAGTTACTCTGCTACCATAATTTTTTCCTCAAGTGATGTACCTAAATGGCTAGCAATTATAGATAGCTTCATGGGACAAAAGGGTAAGTCTTCAACATTAGTGGAAAATGATACGATTTTCTTCAGAAAGAAGGTGAAAGTCTTGGACAACTGCTTGAGGTGGCAGTGGTGCCTCAACTCAGGTTTAGTGTGTTGTCTCCTACTACAGAGGTCCCCTTAGGAAACAAGACCATCTTGCAACCCAAATACGAAATATTATAAACACAAATTTCTTATATAGTGAATGCAGTAAGGCTCAGAAATGGTTTATGTTATTAAAACATTATCCTAGGGGAAATTCAAACTTGTATAACTGCTATGCATTCATGTCAGCTGGGCAATCTGAAAAATGACCACTTCAGATGTTAGGTAGGAGAGTATACTGACAAACTAGATTCAGATTCAAACATGGCCTTAGGTTCATACCTCTAACATTCATTTACGATGAACTTGGAAGAATATTGCATTAAGAAATGCAGTTCATACTCTGATGGAATAAACGATGTGCCACAGATGGAGAGATCATGGGGGGATCAGCTTAAATACATATATTTTTCTGATACATTAAGACAAGGTACTGACTACAGAGTAGTTTCTCATGCTAAGGGATTTTTGGTATATTTTTCCTTAGGTTTGATGGTAAAGACAGAATAAATTGTCCCTGAAACCTGTAAACATGTTTTGTATGTCAGTGTCCGTTCTCTCTGACATAGAAGGAGTGCACTGGGGAAGCTGCGCTTAGTATCTGCAGAGTGCCAAGAGCTAGAGAGCTCTGAAGCGGAAGCTCTCCCCTCCAACAAATTGCTTCAGGGAAAAATAGATAATACTCCCCTTCAGCCTTCAAAATATTTGTGAAGTGTAATGCAGTTTGGGAAAACAACATTGGTAGCATTTTTGTATGAATCTGGACTTCTTATATTATTGTGCATCACAGAAAGAGGAAGTACTGAATCATCCAGATTATTTTAAGTAATAATATATTCACAAGACTGCATTTGTTTGCATATGTATATGAGTTTCGTTGTAAATGATTATGTGTCTGTACATTATATACCATCACCGTCAGGAAGCTGAGGTCCTACTCCAGCATTTAATGATGCTCTCTGCAGCCTTCCCCTTTTTCTCACACTCACTTTAAAGCTCTAATGTGTAGTTCTTTTCTTTTTTCTAAGACAGTCTTTGGGCTGATGCTGATTTGTCAGTGTCAATTGGTCACACAGGTCTTTCCTGCAAAATTCCCTCTCAAATTTTCCCTTGTAGTCCTGCTTAACAAGAACTCAAATATTAAGGCTGGTGATGCTCAAAGACCGCTGCCTGTCATGCTGACAAATAGGGTTGTGATGCTTCTTAGGATGTCTCTGCCTCTCTGGATTAGCCTGCTGTCTCTCATTTTCTAGTTATACTGGATTTTTTTTCTTTTGTTTTGTGTGGTGATTTATACAGTTCTGAGGACAAAGGAATGTTGGTTCTTGTGTATTAAAGTAATGCAAATAAATAATAATAAATGAAAACTGAACTCACTAAAAATGCATGCAAACAGGAGGAAAAAATGAACAACAAAGCCTAAAGGAATTTAGGTAAATGAAATCATACAGACAAAAGGAGAATATTAAGCTCAGGAACGATTTTTTTTTTTTTTTTCAAGATAAAAAATGTAATCTGTTTTCTATTTGAAGAGTAATGGGATTTTCACAAGGTCTTTGTTGGCTAACTTAGATTCATTAGGGTACCAGAATTCTATTATTTTTGCTCTTCTTTCAAGGTAACAATTTGAGCAGCAAATAAGAGACTCCTAAGCAGCTGCCTATAGTGATTGTTTCATGTAGGCTCTCTGCACTTGAAGAGGCTTTGGAATATGAACAAAATTAGAGCTCTTACAGAATATAAGCAGCATCAAATGCCCAGGGCAGGCATTCTTTGCTCACAAAAACTATTGTGCTGAAATACTGCATGCAGAGCTGTGCTGGAATGCGCTCTGTGGTCCAGCTTGCAATGCTGAATTGCAGCTAAAAAGGCTGAAACATACCCTGCCCTTGCATTCTGCCTTTCTCTGTTACACTGTCAATGGAAATGCAGTACACGAAAAGCAGCCTGTGGTTCAGCATGCCTTCGTTACAATATCACTGAAAATAACCTCACTGATTCAAAAGAAACCTGCAGGCAGCTTTCTGCTGTGAGCGCGGGTGGGCAGAGCACTGGGTAGTGCAGGGGCTCAGTGGGGGCTGTGCCCAGCCCATGGGGAGGTGGGCAGTGGGGACTGGCACCATGTACCTGCAGTATGTCTGCAGCATAGGTTGTGCAGAAAGTGGGACCCAAACTCTGCTTCACTTAGCCCAAAGCACTGCGTATGAGATGCCTCTGCAAGCTCTGTTTCCATGGAAATGAACATTAGCATCAGCTTCCCCCGTAAAGTGAATCTATTAGGCCGAGTTCAGCAAAACAGGTATTTTATCCCATTGCACTCAGGAGAAGATAAGGATTAGATGGAAATCTCCATGTGGCATTATAAGAGCGTGATCTGATTATTCCTTCAAGGCTTTAGAAGATTGGGAACTACTCGGCTGCATTATGCAGGTAGAACAATACCTCTTTATACTAAAGCTGACTCAGATGCAAAACTCTGCCAAAGCCTGAAAAATCCTAAACCAAAGGAGGACAAAATACATTTGAATACGTCTGCACTCAAATTAGACTTTATTACTGACATGATCTTCCAAGAATTGAATGATTCTGATTTCAAGAAGTAGAGGAGGTGTTTCGGCTGCTCCACAGGTTTTCTTATGAATTGGATATATTTCCTGCAAATGAATTATTACAGACTCATAGAATCATAGAACAACCCAAGTTGGAAGGGACCCTCTCCATGCAGGGTCACCCAAAATTCAAATCCAATGTCTGAGAGCGCTGTCCAAATACTCCTTGAACTCCGGCATCTTGGTGCCGTGCCCACTGCCCTGGGCAGCCTGTTCCAGTGCCCTATCGCCCTTCAGTGCAGACCCTTTTCCTATCCCCCAGCTTCCCCTCCCCTGACACAGCTCCATGCCGTTCCCTTGGGCCCTGTCACTGTCACACAGAGCAGAGCTCAGCGCTGCCCTTCTGCTCCCTGTGAGAGCTGCAGCCGCCATCAGGCCTCCCCTCAGCTCCTCTGCTCTGTGCTGAGCCAACCCAGGGACCTCGGCCTCTCTATACCCTTCCTTACAGTAACTCAAAATAATTAAGTCATGTAAATCAAGTGAAAGCAGACCTTTTCTGTAACAATATTAACTAATTAATTAACTCTCTCTGAAATGTGGGAATATATTGTGGATGAGAGTGTTATATGGATTTGTTTCCCATTCACATTATAGAAATGCTGCCTGATGGATCTGTCTTCAAGCTGCCAAAGTGGCAGTCTCCAAGGAATATTCTGGATTTCCATGTACCAAAAGAGGCTACAAAGCATGGTGGATCACGTACATCATTTACTCATTTTTAATAAAAAGATCTCATTTAAAGTGGTCAGTAAAGGAGCTAATGCAAGAATATAGCAAAATTTTTCTCATGAGGCCTGTTCCCTTTTCATATCTGTAAGCACTGGAGAACCAGAATATCTGTAGGACAGGGAGGGCCATGTCATGTCCCATGCATCTAATTACCAATATTCTTGGTAATTAGAAACGAAGCTTCAGAATCATTAGTTTCTTTCCTTCTGTGAGACAAAACTAAGTAAGATTTCAGATCCCAAGCTGGATTTATGGAATTCAGTTCACAGTTAAAGAAAAAAAAAAGACATTAAACAAAAATCAAAGACAATCTGGCCCCTGAGACAGAAAAACAATTAAACTCTTATTTAATTCTAATTGTGTTATAGGCCCTTTTGAGTCTTGATATAAAATAAAAGAAGACTGAGCATGGCCTACTATGTTGATATATGTGAGTTTTTCTCCTGGAGTTTATGTGATAAAGTAAGCAGAAGAAAAGATTCCTCCACAGAAGTGCTTTGAGAGAAATCAGAAACGCCCAACTGCCCCTCCCATGAAATACTGCAAGGCAGGGGTTGGTCATCATCCCATCCACATTATCAGCATCTTACAGAACCAGGCCTCCGGCAAGTCATACTGTCTCAATAGGCAATAATTATGAGTACTTATATGATAATCTATAACAATTAATGCTTTTTCTGTTTAAAGATGAGGAAATTTCCCTAGTAGCTCCAAATTTCCTAGAATCTTTCCATGTAAAACCCATGTCTGTAAAGTTTATAAGTAAACCTACACAGTCTCTGTCACATGTTGATATCTCCCCCCCCTTGCAAACCAAAAGGTGTATTATAATATAAAATCATAAAAATGATATTATTCTGTCAGTTTAAGACATAGGAAAAACAGCCATTTAAAATTCCATGTAAGAAATAATACTGCTGTCAACACAAATGAGGTCTTACCCTAATTCAGTTAATTCTACTGGGGCATAACCTGTTCTCCTACCCTGCAACAATATACTGTTTATAACCTGCTCTTTTAAATCAGTTCCTGAACAAATACATCCCCACTTCATTAAAAATTATTCTACAAGCGTAGCTAATAAAAGAACTAATTGGGACACAAGCCAATACCCTCAGTTTCTTGATAGAGTCCTGACATTTTACACTTTTAATTAAGTGTGAGGGCTGATGTTATGATGAGCGATGAATTGTTCAGTAATGGTATGGAATACATTTCAGAATACTTTTTGGGGAGAGGACAAATTTTTAGTTTGATTTTGGAACAGATGGACAAGGTATTCTTAATATTATGTGTACCAATTTTCGAGAGCTTCTGTCATCCACTTGGTCCAGTAATCCTGTAAAATCTTCATTCTATTTCACAAGTTTTCCAGATTTTGTTGTCTGTAATAGAGGAGTAAGGCTGTTTCATTCATTTCTTTTTATTTCATTAATGATATTCTGGTCAGAGGTCTGAAAGTAAGTATGAGATCTCGAAAAACATAGAACTTTGTTAAGTTTCCAAGATCAGTTCATATTTTGGTTTCCCTCTTTCAGCTCACTGTTTAGTGGAAGCAGAGCATATTCTTATGATACTCACTGAAACCTTTGTTTCCATTACCATTTAGGTCAACAGAAGTTGCAATTGACTTATATGCAAGCAGACTCAGCATAGAACACAGATATGTTCAGGACATGACTCAGATCTTGTACCAAAAGAGGGGACTAAAATCACTGGGGACAAAGTCTTTCTTCCAATTGCAATACATCTAGAGATCTTATACGTGCCCCTTCCATCCACAGACAAAAACTTGCTTGATCTTCCACTTGTATTCACGCATATGGAGATCAGGATAAAATTAGTACTGTGGATTCACCTGGGTTAGTAAAACAAGTTCAAGGGACAATGTGGAAGTTTGATTACATGTCTGTATATATCTATTTCATTGATGGGAAAAAAAAAGTGTCATGGAATGCACTGTCTGCAGCAAACTTTTTATGAGCATTTAGGCTAACAATAGGAAATTCAGCAACGTTCAGCACTGAGCTGAATACTTCAAAGACCAGTTTTAACCAGTTTTAAAATTGTTTGCATTCTGAACAAGGATAACTTACTGAATTATCATAACTCAGTGATTTACAGTGAAACAATTAAAGGCAGAAATATAAATTATGGATCTGAAATATTTTTATCTGTTGATTGTTAAGAAAGCCACTGCACTAAAAATCCTAGACAAAAGAAACAAAATTTAAACTAAAGAAGATGTTAAAGATATTAACATCTGATCGGGCACCTATAACAAGTAAAAACAGCTTTTTCCACAAAAAGCTTAATTACTTTGGGAGAAAATCCTTCTTTGCGCACAGAAGAACAGATCATGTGCTAGGTCTAATTTTTGCTGATCCTTATATATATTGTACGGTAGGGACCTGCTTTATCCTTTGGCTGTCTCTATGTGACATGCAATTTTTCACAGTACTTCCCAGTGGTTTTCAGCATCCAGGAGGAGTTTGTCATGGAGAACAATGGCAAACAAGGCATGGTGAGTTGTGTCTGCTCATGGCAATTTAATTATTTAATTGTCTTACAGTGATATAAAAAAAGATTGCATGTTATCATGATTACCACTTGCTCTTGTAGCAGCTGTAAAGTGGAAAAAAATTTCTACCTCATCTTTCACAATCTAGCCATGTCTGACTTCTAAAGCAATTTCCATCTTTTCTTTCACTTCTGTTACTTCTTCTGTATATACATCTTAATTCATTAAAGTGATGAAGCCATGTAACTCCACATCAGACACCTAGCAGACTTGCTTCATCTAATAAGAAACATTTCTTCATTGTAACTTTTATGTTTATGATCTCTCTGAAAGCACTACAGAATCCTTGGGTGATACTCCTGGTACAGTGAGCATGACTATTTTCGGTATATGTTCATATTTCAAGATTAACGGGAATTTTTTTTAATCTGGCAGTTACTATAGTGACAGTGACAGTTTCAGAGAGGAAAGATGGTATTGTGATAAAGATATTGTACTGGGATTCAGATCAAATTGTCGGGAACTCTTTAGAAAGGGTCGCTTAGATCTTCTTATTTTCCAGTGTTTTTTTTTATTGTCATGGCAGCATTCTGGTAATCTGAATTGCAGGAGCAGAGCTACCTGAGTGTGTTTTTTTCATTCTGCAAAATCCTTCCCCATTACAAAAAAAAAAAAAAAGGTTTTGATTCTGCATCAAAACAAAATCTCTTGAAAGCCATTCTGTGAAATAAAGAAAAATAATCCTAGGCAAGTCAAATGCTAAATACCTGCACTTTGTACAGAAGAGTGACTTGAACCCAGGCTGCCAGCCTACCCCAAGAAGGCCTATACTTTTAAAGCCTTCAGGAGGTTCTGTGATTTTCCTTATTTTGAAAAATAATTTCTGAGAAAACTGAGAAAACTTTGGTTAGCAAGAGATTTTTCAGAAACTGACTATTTCTATGAAATGTTTAACTTGTAATAAATAGGTACTTTTGCGAAGATTTTTTTCTCTTCTTAAAGATCAGCTGTAGTTTGGGCTTACTACACTGGTCAGTTTGCAAATACCTAAATGAAAGAAATCTTTATTGATGTAATACTACAGTTTATGAGGCTAAACTCTAATTCAAGCTCAGTCAGAACCTGACTGCTTACATTTCAGCTATTTGTCCATAACTAGCAAGATGCAGAAAGCTTGTCTTCACAGACACGGCAAAACATTTTTCTCATGTCTGCCCAAGAAGCACAGTGAGAGCTCTGTAGTCCAAAACTCTTCAACACCCACTCTGTAAGGATGCTATCCTTCATAGGCATGGCAATACCCACGGTAAATATCAAGCATCCATGGTGATTGCCCAGGTGGTCCACTCTTGTTTCTAATGCCAGAAATGAGCTTGTTTTAAAGTGTGACAGAGCCTTAGACACCCTAAATTTACTGTACACGTGGAATCGTTCATGGCTGTTGGCAGCTGAAATGTTCATGGCTAAAGTCCCAGTGACAGCTGAGATGAAGTTCAAGCTGTTGATCTTTAGTCTGTTTCAGGAGCTGATTGCCATCTTGGAGTTGGTAATTAGCTACATGAACCATTGCTGTCTGTGTTCTGCAAACATAAACTATCAGGGGAAAACAGCTGAGCAGAAGAGTGCAGAATGCTGGTCATCAACCTCAGCTGGGGAGCACTGGAAGTCATGATTTTGTTGTTGATTCCAAAAGGAGACTAGTGTGCAACTGAATGAGCTGACGGTGATGTTGCCAGTTACAGATGAGAGATCAGTAAAAAATCTTTTTTCATCCCTTCATCTCTTAGCAACCTGTGAATACCAGGGAAAGTTAAACAGCTCAGCTTACATCTCTGTGGTGACCACTGTACTACTTATTGTTGCCCTGGAGGGTCTGGGAGCATTAAAAAATCAGTTACTGTTACTCAGAAAGGAATCGCAGAGCAGTTTTTTAGGCTACCTCTGTAATGGAAGTCTTCTGGATAAAGTCTTTGTCCACTCTCTGTGCACCCACTCAGCAAGAACAGTAGGTTTGCAGAGCATTGTAATGGTAACTTCATAATAAAGCTGTATCCAGAATTATCATTGTAACAGGAGTGTTCATCTTTGGAAATAGGAAAAGCTCATTTTCTGTAGTTTGTTTTTCTCCTGTGTGGCTTTGGTAAACCTGCATGTAACAAGAGAATTATGATTGAGTCTTCTACTGTGGGACAGAAACCTGATTTCCCCATAGACACATAGATAAGTCGTAGCCTTATTGGCAGGGTACGATGACAATACCATTTTTTCTTATTTAGAGGTGATTGGGTTCATGTGGACAGCATTGGCATTATCTCCATTTGCATGGAACTGAAAGTCCTAAAAAGCTGATTATGCTGTAGTGTTTGAAGCAGGGATTTGGGACATAGTCTCAAGAGCATTCTAATCCTACTCAAGCACAATGTGACTTCAAAGCCCACTGTTCCATTTCAGTTGCTTCCTCCCTGTGCCTGGAAATCTTCACCACCTTTCAGACCAAACTACTTCATGTTTAGAATAAGGTGATATGAAGTCTGAAAGAAATATTGTTGTCACCTGGGCTTACTCCACAAATTAATTTTTCAAAGGCTTACAGAATCAGAGCAAGTCTCTGCTAGTTGCACTGGCAACAAGCAAAAGAAGTAGTATTTAGGTCTAGAGAATATAATTCCATCTGAGCTGGTGCTTCAGCTGGGTCTGCAACATTTAGCAAAATGGATTCACGTGGGTCAAATGAGTTGATTCACAATGGGACCTTGTTCTTTGTATAAGCTAAGCAATCCATCAATAGGGGAAGATGGACGCTCAAAATGGTCAGCTGTTTTATAACAGACTTTGATGTGTTATAAAGGGTAGGTGAGGGCCACAAAATGGTAAAGAACTGTAAAGAAAATTTATGATGCAATCATAGTGAATCACAGAATCATAGAATTGGTATACCTATATCATGTTTAAGGCCCTAGAGTAGTGGCAACATATACTGTCCTGCCATGAAGAACTTGTCAGTTTCAAGTCCTCTAATTTAAACTTAAGAGCATAAGACTCTGAAGCACAAGCTTCACTGTAAGTAAGTTGCAGAAAGTGCCATCTTACTGTCACTAGTGCCCCAGAAATCTCCCCTCAGGAATCTAGTGGAGAGACTTAGTGTTGCTCTTTGAGTTGCCACTTCTTCACACTGCTGGATAGGGGCTGAGGGAAATGTTTGAAGGCTCTGGAGGAGCTGTGCCCTACAATCCTGTTGTGGACTTCCTTAGAACTTCGTTTTCATTCCATTGTCTTATGTTATATTAGTATGTTTGGGATGATTTCAGGTTTGGGATCATTTCAGGTTATCCTGCAGGCAGACTTGTTGAACAGTGTGCTTCTAGGTTGCAATACTTTTCTAAAAATTTCTGAGACATTGTTTCAAGGAAAACACTTTCCAAGTTCCTCTTTCCTAAAGCATCTTTTCAAAAATTCCAGCTTTGCTATGTGCACCAGGCCACGGTACAGGACAAAGAGAGTGTCAAGAGTGTCTGACTACTGTGCTTGCAGTATTTTCATTGACTCTCAAATAGTAAAATGTGTGAGGACTCCTAGGAGCACCAATGGATTTGGGGTCTTAACCAATGGGATTCAGACTTCAGCAGTTACATTGGTACTATTCTAATTTAGTTTCTTTCTACCTTTCACATTCTAGATCCCTAGTTGCATGGTGGCATTGCTTAACAATGAAGGTGGTAAATAACCCTCACCAGCACTCTCATCATTAGAGCAACCACCCACAATTAGGAGGTGGATTGGAAACATTTCAGGTTGAGGAATGCTCATAATAGAGCTCTCTGCAGACCAAATATTTATCCTAACAGGCTGAGTGACTGCAACCTGCTATTCTCTAATTTATTCCTAGTTTGACATCTATTTTCACAAGGGATAAGAGAAGATCCTGTCCAGGCACAACTTGTGCCTGAGGTTTCCTATGGGTTAGTCTTTGGTATCTCCCTACACATCATTCAAGATCATTCAGTTTTGCAACCCTGCAGAGTTAGAAGAAAAAGGTAAAGATGCCATCTAAGGTCCCTCTCTGTTTGCTGCACTGAAGTGCTCGGCTTTTAATCATTTCAACGTCAGATTTAGAAGCGGAGAGTTGGATTAGTCTCACCCACGTTAGGCCATCTGGAGGTGGAGGTTCGGTCCTGACTAATCTTTTCAGTTATCTATGTGAAGTGACAGGACAGGTACCTCTAGGGATCAGATCTCAGCTATCTCAGACAGCTAGTTTACTGTGATCTTAATCTCCCTCTGCAACTGTCCGCAGATTTAGATCCAGTTTGAATTGCATCATTAATTCAGACTGGATCTCTGCTAAGGTGGAATAAAGTAGGTGGGATATTATTCATTTCTACAGTACTCCATTGCAATACGGTCCATTGTAGTCTGTACCTGATCCACAGGATGCACTGCCTACCACCTACCAGACTGACAGTGAACACAGAAAAAGAATTCAGAACAACTAATAATTTTTCAGAGGATTATTCAGTTAAAAATTCACCAGTATTGATGCTATATGCATAATGTGGAATGATGCCAAATGTTCATATTCAAATTAGATGGGAGTTGAAAGGAAAATGAGAAAGTGGTGGTCTGGGATCTACACATCAGCAAACACAGTACAACGAACAGCTCTCTCCCAGGGGGAATGACGTAGCTGTAGCTTCTGCAGTGTTTGAAGTTTAAAAGAGGGTATTTTACAACACTTTCCAGATATAACTCCACGTCTATACATATGTAGGGCATTGAGAGAATGTAATGTTTTACTCAAGGGCAAAATGATATCCCACTTGCATAAGCTGCTCATCCCTTAGGCACCATAAGATTATGCTGTCTTTTCCACTGAAGCTTTGCTTGTGGCATTTAACCAGATCTAATACGCTTGCTATTAGACAAACATTGGGAGATACGGCGCCATAAAGATGCAAAGGAGGCTGCTGAAAACTGAGGGATCTTGCCATATTAGGAACAGTTGTATTCACTGCAATATAGCTCTCTGCATAGAACTGAGTAAAATTAGCAGATAGTTTTTGCAGCTTTAAAGAATATGCACAAGTACTTTAAAACAGTATGCTTTGTGCCTAAAGAGAAGGGGATCGCGCATGCAGTTGTGTCAAACTCTCAGTTTTCAAACATCTCCTTACTTATAAAGCAGTGTTTTAAAGGACTCTGATGTTTGAGGCTGGGAAGTTAATCTATTAACCACATTGATTATCTCAGAATGGAAACTGCTCATCCAGTACCTGAAGGGCAGAAGTACAGGAACAGCCTGCAGTGGTGGCTGCAAGCCACGTCAGGGCTGCTTGGTCCTAGACCAGCTGTGCGGTGATCTACTTTCCACATTCAACGTGGTAGCCTGAGGGCTGCTCTTGCTTGGACCAGTTTCACAAATCCCAGATATTGCTACTGTGACTGCCCAGAGCAGGGGAAACACATGAGAGGCACAGAAGCAAAGGTGCCCTCACCACAAGAGCCCACATTCTGGAGCATTCCTCTAAGATCTGTGCAAAGTAGCAAAGTCTCTACTGTATTAGACTAGTGGGAGTTGGTTAGATTATACAGGTTTTACACATTGCCCTTGGAGTGCCGTTGAAGGCTTATTATGTGATTATTATTTTTTATTTTTTTTGTAAACGGTGTTTCATATGTTTTCGTACACAGTGAGGTTGCAGTAATTAATATTGATCAGTGTGTTCTCTAATAGAGTTCAGTTGTGACAGAAAATCTGGCATAGAAATAACTTTCAATTGCTATTTGGATAGTTTGTATACAAGATACCTTGAAAATATTACTTTGATGTTATTCTAAAAAAGAATCATGGAAATGAAGGTTTTATTTTTCTTCTGCCAAGTCTTCCTTTTTTCTCTGATGATCACCAATTAATTTAGTTCCCTACATTTTGCAGCAAGAGGTGATATGGCACTCAGTCTTGCAGAAGGACAGGCACTGCAAAATCTTAATGTTTTGGGGTGCATATCACTGATGATAATTCAGGTCTTGGAACAGGACAGGTCAATCACATATGGAGTTTGCTTAATGTAACGTAGGGGAATATCTTTGTCACTTTGGGTCAAATCTATGAAGCGAACTTGTACTGGAAATGGACAAGATATTTCTGAACAAATGAGATCCTCAAATGCAACTGTTTTACAAAGATGTATGAAGAGAATTTTAAAAGGAAGAGAGAGAAAAATAGAAAGATTTTATAGATATTGTCAGTGAAGTAGTGGCCCTAGGAGTCAGAAGGTTCAGAGCCAAGGCTGAATTACTTGCATTGCACTGCTCGCAGATCTAGATTTGAGGCTCTGGCCCACACATTCTGACCATTTAAGTATCCATGTCCTTACTGGAATAAGGTCAGTATTTTTCCACACTTATATATTAATGTTTCCCTTTGAAAGATTTTAGTTTCATTCCACCAAAGCTTTTTAGAGTGGATGTAGCCATCTCTGTGTATGTAAAACTCTTTCTTTTAGACAATCCAAAGATTCATACCTCTATCTGTAAATCATATCTGCTTATGTTGCAGCCCTAGTAAATAGGAAACTCAGGTGTGTAATCACAGCTTGTTTCTTGCATTATGTAATAACTATTCTTTCCAAAGAAAACATTATTTTTCCCACAGACACACATGAAAGAGACACGCAGCAAAAACAATGATCTTAGCAGTAGATTTTCTATACATAAAGTTAAGCAGATTCTTAATGAAAAAGAGTATAATACATTGTGACATTTCAGACCCAGAAATGCAAACTTTACTCTTTTGATTACAAGTTTATAGACTACGAATGAACCCTGTAGCTAGTTGTCTGCCTAGATCTCAAAATGAAGTACTTGGAAAGCATAAGGCAGGTTATATTCAGATATTTTATGCCGCTTCAGCATCTCCTGCAGCACTTTTATAGACACATCATCTCAGTTTATAAGGAGAAGGATATGAAAAGTAGCTCAAGTGAAACTCCCCTAAAATAGTCTTCTTCCACTGTAGCGTATGTGACATCTCTCAACATCATACATTCTGCAAGGACATAAGAATTTTGCAGACGTAAGTTTTGAATGAGTTATGTCACTTACTTGTGGTTCGCAACCTACAAGTAAATAGCTATCTGAAATCCTGCTGATGTTACTTCTATGTATTATCAGATAAAATTATCTCCAGTTAAATATAAATCTGTGTTGACCTACAAAGCCATTAAGAGTTAAAAAAAAGTACCTAGAATGTATAACAATATATGGCGTGTGTTTACTCTCTTTTAGGCTTTAATTTTGTTCATGCATGTCCTTTGGCAGCAGTTGCATAAACATCTATCAGTAAAACTTCTGCTCCAGATCACAAGAAAACAACGTGGGAACCTTCTGGAATTGAGCAATTTGTATGAAGATAAATACTTGTATCTAAATCCTGACAGTAGCCTTTTAATCATGTTTGGAACAAAACTATCCAGAGGAAGAGAAAAAGGGTTAATGACACATCTTCCCTGAAAACAGCTAGGACAAACATGGTTCACTGTATAATTTAATTTTTAGAAACCAGATTTATAGATTACATCTCACTGAATCAATTATTCCAGTACAAATAGAGAAAATAACTATCTTCCCAACAAGAAACAGCTGTGTTTTTCCAATACTATTAAAATTTGAATTAATACTGAAAGGAAAAAAAAATGAAGGGAATAAGTGGATTATAGGCATTACTTGTTCCAAATGACATAATTCCACCACAGGCTCTGTACTAAGTATTTATGGTAAAATGATACTTCAGCTTTAAACTATTATTGCTGTGCTCTTATTAGTATTTACTGTAAACTCTTCCTCATGGAATTGGTAATAACTCTCATGAACAAATGAAATAAGCAAAATTCAACATGAATAACAAGCCTTTGCTTTAAAAACATGGTTAATTAAATCTCAGCTCTGCTCTTCACAGATTGTGGTTTTCACAACCTGATTTACTGCCAGGTTCCTTTAGATGCTCTGCAGTTTCCCTGTCCATATTCAGGTGGCACTGCCAGAGTCAGTAACAGCCTTCTAGTGGAATTGCTGCTCCTGGAAATGTGTTCCGAGGCAAATTGCCCTCCCAGGTTACCCCTGGTAGCAATATCCTTGGTGCCTATCCAAGTGGTGCCTATTCAATGGCTTGGTCCCAATATCAAAACAGGTCAGTGAAGAACCACTTTGTTTTTTCTAGTGACTGCTTCGATAAGTATCACATTGTAAGCACAGCTGATGTTCATTGTACCCAAATACACCACGTAGCACTTGCCCCTGTTAGACTACATTTTGCAGGACTGTGGTTAGTCATCCTAGAAATTCTATTCATCTGTAGCAGTAACTTGCCTCTAATCTCATTATTTACTGCCTCACCCATCTTGGTGGTAACTTCGTTCTATGGTTAGAATAATAAACTTTGATCTATGGTTCATTGATAAAAGCATCGGAACAAAAAGATATAGGCAATTCCAAGAGACACACCAGGTGTTGGATATAGAACTAATTATGAAGTGAAACCACTACATTGATATTTAAGTATACAGTTCTGAATGGACAGTAGTTTTTTTTTCCTCTCTGTTGGCTCCCACTGCACTTTCACGGGTCTTTGTTCCTGTTAGAGTTTGTAGAAGTTTCTGGAACAAATCTCAGCTTCCACTAAAAAAAAAAAAAAGGTGACATATAGATTGAATCTTTTAACCTAACTTAATAGATTGCTTAAACCCTTTCAGGTAATGACAGGCTTAATTGTTAAAATCCTTAGCTGAGTGCAAGTTGGCAATGTAACTATTAGACATGGAGGAAAATAAGTGCACAAATGTCCAGGGAATCATAACCCAACCACCTTTATATCATTCCAATTACCTGCCCATGTCAGAGATAGAACTGACCATTTTCTTACTGTATTGACAATTATATTCTTTAAGACTGTTGGGTACTTATATACCACGAGGACTGTTGTAGAGTTGGGATGAGACCTGGGAGTAGACCTCCAGGAGAGGGCAGTGTACCAGGATGATTCAAGGAGATAAGTTCAGGGAAAAAAACCAGAGGTGTCTAATGTGAAATGCAAAAGGAAGAATGATAAAAGAGGGAGCCTCATAACGCAATAGCAATTAAACTACTCTAGAATGTCAAAGTTCATGAGATACTAGAAGTGCTGCAATTTTCAGTATGTAGAATGCACTAAGTTTTGAGATTCAGATCCTCGCTAAATCAGGATGCATGTTTCACAGATAATAGCAGTGCACTGTCCTGCAATGATTGGTCAGATTTAGAATAATGGCCTTCTGTCTCTAGCAAGGCAATTCTCCATGCTTCAAGTCTTATTAATAAACAGGTAAAATCTCTCATGAAGTAATGACTTCAGACTATAGCTGTGCAGTGACTTATGAATCAGACAAAAGAAATAGGTACGTGACAAGTGCTGAGAAAGAGAATATGAGCAAAGTTATAATATCATCTGAATATCTGCTGGAATCCCTCTCCTGCTTCTTTCATTAATTGTTTTAGTCTAATCTTCATGTTCATTATATGGGCAAAAACTCCCTTATATTTCTAATACTACATGGATTGACTACAGGATATGATTTAGCTGCATTGGTGTCCATAAGGCAGTGATTTTGCAGCCAGAAATGCAGGAAGGAGCTTCTCCTCCCCCTTTAATATACATTTTCCACCAACACGGAAGCTTGTGAAGCATTTTCCCACTCCACCTCAAATGACACAGATGCCTGAAGCTTAGTCTGAATTTACCTCTTGTTTTTTTTTTTTTCTTCTTTCCATTTTTCTCTCTCTATGTAGGATGAATGATTCATTTTGTTCTCTGAAGCTATTTTGAAAAACTGTTGCTGCATAAGGGCACTGAGGCCTTCTGCTTTTCATTCAGCCTTGGGAATTCCCCATGTTTGCCGTCAAGGCCTTGGTAGAGTCAAAATAGGGGTGGTTTTGTGTCACATGTGAGCAATGAACACCTTTTTCTATATTTGTGTTAATTTTCCTTAAGACATAATTTATTTTCACGTATTTAACAGAGTCATCACCTTGCCCATAAGAGACCTAATTTCTTACTGAATTAATATTTTCTCATCCTTGGTTCAAGAAGACCATCCTGTTCAGGAGAGAAGTCAGGGGTCTGTCTAAATCACAAGACTATCAATGGGAAGAATGTATAAAAATTTAACAAGAATGGACCACAGTGGGTGTAGATTACTCCTCATAATAATATTTTCTTTTATTGTCTAGTCTTATAGAGAAGGAAAAAAAATGAAGCATTTATTTTAATTTTCAAGTTCTTGGTCTTAATCATCTTTCTTCTACTCAGGACTGTTATACATGTGTATGGATTCAAAAGTACATAAATATACATCCTTCAATGAGCTCTGCCTAGGCTAGCCCAACAAAGAGATCTCAGCATGGTAAGTCCTCAGAGAGCAGTGAACTGGCCTGTGTGGAGATGGGTGTTGGCCAACTGAGATTGTTTTCTGTCTCCTGAACCACATTTATTCTCTTTGAAATACAGTGGAATCATAGAATCATAGAATCATAGGGGTAGGAAGGGACCTCCAGAGATCATNCTGTCGTCCACCAGGACACCCAGGTCCCTTTCTACAGAGCTCCTCTCCAGCAGGTCATCCCCAGAATGCTACTTTGCCCCATCACAACAATGAACTGTTACTAGCAGCATGAAACTTTCCATTTTATTAACATTATTTTGACCTTGGAAAGCCAGTCATTAGGATATGCTCAAGCAGTTATGAAAATACCAGGAGAACTGGAGCACTATTGAATTTGATTGAAGAAGTATTAATAATATGCTTTATATAAAATCAAACAGGTACTTCAGTGCACTGTGAGCACTTTCTGAAACAGTTTAAAACACTCGTCACAGAATTCTAGATATCATTCTCTTCCCTGTCAGTGTGCTATTTAATAGTGTTGTATATATGACAAATGTGTTTTCCATGCACTGAAACGTTTTGTTTTGTTTAGGGTGGAGGGGATAAGCAGCAAAACAGCACTATTGGGCCATATTTTTAGCTACTGCAAATTAACATAGTTCCACTGGGAGTAGTGCCAGGAATTTAAAATGAATGTTGAACTTCTTACAGTAGAATTGGCTACTGTGCCACTTCAGTGATACAGAGGGCTGGGGTGTAGCAAACATTTGGAAAAAAAGCATAATAAATTATCTCAGGATAAGCTTTTCTTCACTGCCAGGTGAGTAGAATAAATCATATCAAGCTGCAAAACGTTCAGTGCCTGTACTGTGTTTCAGTACCAGCATTATAAATACCCTATACGGGCAAAGCTGGTGCATAAAAGAAAACCACACCTTCTGAACAGAGGAGAATTCCCTGTGTGCAGACTCTGAAGTAATGGCTGAAAACCCCGTTGTTTATATTCAGCATGGGGATTTGCACATCCTCTAATCAAATCCCTGTTAAAGAAGCCATATGGTCATTATACTAGGGCTGGTAGCAAGAGGAAAAGTGTTATCATGAATCATAAATCAGATAAGGCATAAGATGAAATGGTTAACAAATTTCCTTATTTAGATAGCAAAATGAGATAGCAAAACTTGTATTTTAGAATCAGTTATTATTAGGAAAAAACAGTTTGGAGACATACTATTCCTAAAAATGCTAAAAAGCAAAAAAAAAAAAAATTAAAAAAAGAAAGCACAAAACCCAGTATGCAGTAAATATTGAAAAAAAGGTGTTTATCTGTTCATACAGCTCCACTGAATATCAAATCAATCACATCAGCTCTGAAAAAAAAAAACAATTGGCACCATGGGGGAGAGCTCCATGGAGACATTGCTGTCCAACATGAGGTCTTAAAAGCAGACAAAGTCAGAATATTGAGGGAATTAAGTAGAAAACACAACTGGAACTAATCTAATATTGTGTAAATGAACCTTTCCTGGAATGCTACATTCAGCTCTACTCATCTTGTCTCAACAGAGATATAAACAGGAAGCAAAAGGGTTCACAACTGGGTCAGTTACACCACAATCACTAGAGGAACTCATCAGCACAAGTCACCATTAAAGATGAGATTAAAAGAAGAGTTAATGTTATGGTAAATGAATGATGAAAACATCAACACTTAACAGCAAACAAAGCACTAGCATAACTCTGTCAGAGGTCTGCAGGGGAAAACCAACCAAAGTATTACGATAGCTAACAAGCATTCTTTTCAAAGGTCATTAGCAATTTGCCCCAGCTGCTTTCAGCTCTCTGAATGCCCTGTGTTCTGGTTAGGCAAGCCCCAGCTCTGTAAACCCAACTCTGTGTGAGAATAGAGATCTCGGTAGCAACACTCAGCTCTGGTTGCAAGACTTAAAATACTTGAAAAAAAATATTACAAAACATGGAAACTGAGGCACTGATGTAACTCCTTGCTTTGAGCTGAGGATGGTTCGTAGTAGAAAGACATGTGAAGTGTATGGGGTGCATTAAAAAGAGCAGGCTCTCCAGGTCAAGGGAAGTGAATCTCCCCCTCTACTCCACCCTGGTGAGGTCACACTTAGACTACTGTGTCCAATTCTGGGCTCTTCAGTTCAAAAGACTGGGTTCTCCTGGAAGGAGGTACTCCAACAGAGGACCACAGAGATGATGAAGAGCCTGGAGCATCTCCCATATGAGGAAAGACTGAATAACTGAGTTTGTTCAGCCTGGGGATAAGAAGGCTGAGAAGGGATCTGATAAATGTTTATAAATACCCAAAGGGAGGTGGGAGGCAAGTGGATGAAGCAAGGCTCTTCTTGGTGGTATGCAGAAATAGGACAAGGAGGAATGGCCTAAATCTTGAACATAGGAAGTTCTGTACTAACATGTGCAAGAACTTCTTTTTGGTAAGGGTGACAGAGCACTGGAAAATGTTGCCTGGAGTTGTTGTGGAGTCTCCTTCTATGGAGATATCCACAACCTGTCTGTATGCCTACCTGTGCAACCTATTGTAGGATACCTGCTTTAGCAGAAGGGGTTTTTATGCATTGCCCTTTCCCCCCAAAAAATATGTTTACATCATAGGATTCTGGTTTTAGCACTTCAGAGAGCAGGAATGAAATGAAGCATTTCCTTCATTTAAGGTGTAGCATTAATGTGCAGCCTTTGCTGGTTTCTCTTAACATGCAATTATTTCTTCCTTGATAAGATTCGGTTAGTTGGTGAGATAATGAAGCAGCTATTCCCTAGGAATTGTTATGTAACTCATAATATCTTTTCTTAATACAGTGGGAGATATTAAAATTAGCAACCTTTGTTTCTCTGCTGTTCAAGCTCTCTAGTGCATTCATTTTATAGACCAAACAATTGTCTTATGTACTGGATGTTCTCCTAAACCTCAGGCACGTGGTGCTTTAACAGCACATCACTTCACAGATCTGCTCAGCAAATGTTTGTTTTGTCCTTATTAATTAAAAATATGCATGTAATGATACACTGGCTTGATTTCATTACATTTCATACATTCTAAAGCCTTTGCTGAAGGAGTATAGTACAAGCTGGGCAGAGTGGTTTTACAGATTGTTCTACATTAACCTGTAGTTCACGCATCACTGAGTGTTTTCCTCCCCTAATTAGAGACAAGCCAGTTTCACTATTTATAATTACTTAATATGATGAGGATTTATATAGAGATTAAATAAAGAGATTTAACAAAAACACCAAGCAATGCTAAAGATTTAATTAGCAAAGCAATAACTTTCAGGGCACTACTGTCTTCAGAATGTGCCTTTTATTAGTTTGCTCAGAGACTGCTGTCTCCAGGTGGAAAACACATCGGCATAGTTAAAAAAACATCTTGAAGTCTTATGTAGAAAACACTGACACCAAAATCTGATTTGAATGAGTGTGTTGATGCTGAGAATGGTATTTCAAGATCTAGCTCATAAAAAAAAAAAAAGGAATAATTCTTCCATATTGTAAGCTGTCATTAATTCTGTTAAAATGCTGGACTACGTAGAGGAGAGAATAACTCTCCCTTCAGATCTCCCTGCATCAATTTCTGTGAAGGGAACTCCATTATTTATTCATATGGAAATCTGCAAAAAGTCCTTGCAAAAAGCAGCCTTAGCATTTTAAAACCAGATCCTATTTCTAACCCAGTCCATTTCAGAGTTGAGCACTTCAACTTTCTCGTCTTTTTTTAATCTTCCTCACTTCCTATTCCAGGAGCTACAGCAGCTCTCAATAAGCCCCGTTGCTTGAATGATTCCTCCAGTAGCAAGTTTGGATTCAAGCATTAATAACCCCTGCTATGATTATGCAAGTAGCTGCTTGCTCCCTTCCTCTCTGATGATCCATCTGGATGATCCAGGTAAAATAAAGAGTGCTTAAAAGCTGTGCTTCCCCTGAAAACCATACTGACAGAGTGAGCTCAGGGTGCAGCTGTCTGAAGTTGAGCCAACAAAACAGAGAGAGTGTCTGTGTGTGGGGGGGGAGATGGGACACCTCGAGCAGCTGCAGTAACCCAGCACAACCTCTCACCAAAGGAAACGTCCTGGTGAAGGAAATATTTCTGTTCTCCAACTTTTTGGGGCTCATCGTATCTGCAAAGTAAATCAGATGATAAAAACTATTTTCTATAAAATCTGATCTGGGAGTACCTTGGGAAAGACAGAATAAGCTTTTGAATTCAGTGGCAGAAATATAACACATAAATAAAGCTATGAAATTTTAAACCCTAGCTAAAGAAAGATGGAGAAGGAAAGTGTTTTGGCAGAACCAAGATAACAAACACAAAGAAATAGTATATTTCCAAAAGGAGAAACAAAAAGCTCTGAAACATTTGGAAACAGATGAGAAATAAAAAGCACAGCTCATCTCTTGCCAGTACCTTTCTGGAGTGCTTTCAAACACTCCTCTGACATTGGTCAGTCACTAACACACAAATACATATGGATGAAAACACACCATTGTGAAGCTAGGGACTGCAATCCCCATGTGCTGTGGCTGGCCTATGCTACCTCTTTCCAGAGGTGAGAGACAGAAAGGGACCCCGGGTAAGTGCCTGGAGGACAGTTTGTAAAGGAGATGAAAGGGGACTGTGATGAGTTGTGTGGCCCTTTGTTGGCTGCCAGCCCCAGTGCCAGGCATGCTCTGTCCTCACTGTTATACTGTGGAGTCCCACACATTCTTCAGGAGCTGCCCACTGAGACACGGGCATGTTTCAGGTGGATACATCTCACTTATGCAGAGGAAAGGAGCTGCAGAGGAGAAAGCCTGTACTCAGCAAAGGCATGGGTGATCTAGAAGTACAATTTAAGTATAGTTTGAAGTACATATCAAGAAGTGTAGTGCATTGACTTTTGGAAGGTGCATCTACATGCTTCTGAAGACAAGACGTAAAGATTTAGGCAGAAGTGGGCAGACTGTGGCTTCACAAGGGTGGGGTGTACCCTCTGGTTTTGTCAGAAAGAGGAAGGTGTGACATTGTCCTTCACTAAGAAGAGGGGAGGATGGCTGAGAAATGGCACAGGGTACGTCGTGAGCAGTAGTGCCACCTGCCCACAAGAAAGTGAGATGAGGATATCAGTATAGCTGCACTGTGTTGCTTTTAAAAGCTAGGGCTGCTTGTTTTATTTCAGTGGCATTGCAGTGCTCTCTGGTCAGTATGTTTTGCAATACTATTTAGTGCAATCTCTGTCAAATATTTCTAGTCTACCAATTCATACCACAGAGAAAAACCTTCATATACTTTAGTCTCATCCAGCTTGCTAGAACAGCAGACTTCTTTCAAACTTTCCAACAAACATTCAGTTATCAAAATAAACAAAATCTGCAGCGAACTGCTACCGGCACTGTTGCGCTGCAGAGCAAAATGATGGGACAAAGCCAAAGGCAGTTGGACTGCACTGGTCCTGTGAGATGATGAGGGGTGCTGAAAGGATGCACTGTGGGGAGACAGCCAGAGGGACTCAAGTGTGGGCTGATGGATTCCAGAAGTCTCCACAGGTGGGCTCTCAAAAGGTGTGAGCTTTTGCACCTTTGGTTGATCTGAAAGGAAGGTCCAGCACTGGATAGGAGATTTAAGACAATGTTGTACCAACAGAAGACTAAGGGAAGAAACAAAAGCTCTGAGTTCTGCTTTCTAACAGTGTTCCCTTCCGTTATGTGGACTCTCATGAACACTGTGACTTGCTTTTGCCCTACTCTCCCTCTCTATCTCTTAATCTCCTTCTGTATAGATTAATAACTGTTTTATGGATGCAACAAAACATTGGTGAAAGTGGCTATATAAAGAAAAACTAGTATTTTTAAATAGTGTTGTACACAGTATGCCACAGATGTTGGGGTAACTGGAGGTCCCATTTTTATACTGTCCTTCTGAAGTCTCTGATGTTTCACAAGGGTAACCAAGATCCACATATAGTTCCTTTGTGAAATCCTCATGCTAGAAAGCTAAGGGTTTGTTTTATATATTACAAATATAACAGTGATTTATATTGCTTTTGACAAAAAAGATTTCTTTAACAAAGCTTTATGGGTTTGGTGTGTTATTTGCCACCCAGACTGGTCACTTGTAAAACCTCATGTACATTCCTAGAAGTGCTGGGAATGTTTGTGCCCCATATGCCGTGAGGCATGGCTATTGTTCTAAGTACCAAGTCTCACTTCTGAAAAGAGCCTTTCTTTTTTAGAAGATAAATAATGGTAGGATAAAGTTACCCTAAAGGTAAAGTGAGGTCAAAGCAGTTCAGAGCCATCAGATAATCTGTCCTGGAAAAAGAACACTGGCAGGCTGAGCTAATCGAACACTTTGGATGACAGACTGCTGGCTAACACTCTACAGCACCCTATTGACTTTCCAGAACTTGTCAATCCATTCAACTGCCCATGCATTCATGAAAGAACATCAAATGTCAGGAGTTCTGCTATGGTTCTAACTGCAAGCAAGGTAAATATTTCTGCAGCACTGCTTTAAACCTTCATCTTTTAAACATTCACACTTCTTCAAGCTGACAAATAAACTTTCAAAGACTAGTAAGCTACTTGGAAAAGAAATTCCTTTACTTTCGTAAAGAATCTCTGGAAAGTCACGTGGTGTTGATGTGCCTGTGCAGTAACATCTGTTCTGAAAAAACCTGTTGTTTTTTTTTCTCTCTCTCTTAATCCTGTCAATTGTTCAGTCGTGGTTATATGTTTGCACAAAAGGGAAGAACATTTGTAATGTAGGTCATAAGTTATCTATACAGCTATATTCTTCCAAAACAGAAGTGCCTATCTATTAACATCAATCATTATCTATCACTTCCCTGATGGTTTACAAATAAGAACTTCATTCTCAATTTCTGTTTCAATTTTATTTCCAAAGGCCTTCACTTGCTAGCAATCCTTCGCAGCCACAAGACTTTCTCCCATCCTTCTGAATGAAGACCTTGTGCCTTTGCTCTCTTCTCTTCATGTGAGATACAATCAGCACAAACTTTTACGTAGTCCCTTCAATTTAATGAAACAACACAATGTCAAGTACTGTACATCTTATGAAGTAATTAAAATATGCTAGATACGGGATCATTGTAGTCAATCGCAGGGATGAGGAAAGAAATAACAAACTGCATTCAATTGGAGCCAAAAAGAAATCCCTAAAAGCTCCTGCACTCTCAGAGAAACCAGATGGTTCAAGGCTTACATGGTGTGTATAGCTGTCCTTCTATGCTGAATGTAGAGAATTTATAGAGCTGCTGGGCCAAATCCTGCACTCACCAGAGCATAAATCTACAATAATTCCATTAGGCTGTGTGGATTTATGTCACCACAAGGGAAGTCAGAATCTGACTCTTTGTTTTCATGACTTCATGTGATGAGTAATGTGCTCATCATAAACACAGTTTATCAGGAAAATCGAAGGATTTCATTTTAAGGATTTGAATAGATGTCCTTTAAAGTGACTGGGCAGCAATTAAAACAGATAGATATTCCTGATGAATAGATATTCAAAAGTCTAGCTCCCACTCTTCACAAAACAGAATGCAACTTTGTTTTCAAGTTTGAGTGTTATCAGAACTGAAAGAAACCCTGGTCATTTTTCAGTCTGCTTTTCCCAAGGGCTTAGCCTCAGGCAGCCTTGAAATGACAGCTTAGAGACAGCTGGAAGAATTAAAGAATTTATAATCACATTTTTAATTTCCATTAAAAATTTTAGAGTTTTGTGGGATTAAATTGTTGTAGGCTTATGATCGCAGAATTACAGGGATTGGAAGGGACCTCTGGTGATCATCCAGTCCAACCTCTTGCTAAAGCACGTTCCCTACTGTAGGTTACACAGGAAAGCATCCAGGCGGGTTTTGAAAATGTCCAAACTCTACACCCTCTCTGGGCAGCCTACTCCAGTGCTCTGTCAACCTCACAGTAGTTTTTCCTCACATTCAGATGGAACTTCCTGTGTTCCAGTTTGTGTCCATTGCCTCTTAACCTGTTGCTATGTATTTCTGAAGAAGTCTGGTCCTATCCACTTCACACCCATCCTTTAGATCCAGTGACAGGTGTTCTAGGTTTATCTGAAGGCAAAGACTTGCTAAAGGGTGGAACACTATGTTGATGCATTCATCTTTGTCATGGTCCTGGATACTAATTTGTTTTTGATCTATACTATTTTCTATATACAGAATCTGTATGTCTATTAGTACGGAATACAAATCAGCTGTGTACTAGCTTATGTGCTAGTATGGAATGGCTGGGGCCAATCGCCTGTGTTTTGTCCATTTGAAGGCTGCAGATCACTAGGGAAGTCCCCAAGCATCATAGCTTGATGCAGTGACATTTGGGAAAAGAACTGTGAAGAGATTTAGCAGTGGAGGTGGTAGTGGTTGTGGCAGGGCGTCAGGCCTGAGTTTGCATCTGGGCTGACCACTCACAGACCTCCAGTTCCTGAACAATCTAGACCTGAGAGCAAGTAGGAGATCCTCAGAGTGCATTTGCTGAAAACAATACTTCAGCTCAATGTCTAGAAGCAGAACACAGCAGTCACAGACTCCGCTCAGCCTCACTGTGCTGCTGCTGGAGATCCAAGGTGTGATGTGGGGAGGAGCAGCGATATTAGGAGCACTGCATTTACTGCATTTTTTTTGTTTAAGTAAAACATCATAAAACATGTACAGATTGTCATTGCCACCAGGTTATTCTGATTTGTGGCTTTTAGTCTGAGTGTGTAGAGCAATGAATCTTTAGGATATCAGTTCATAAACTCCTGCAACTTCTTGTTTACCTAGCAGCCAATTATTCCAATTATTCCTACTCCTACCAGCCATTACAAAGCCAGCAACCAACCATGATAACAGGAATCCTAAAATATCTTTGATGACATCTACCATCACCCAAGCAAGGATTTACTGGATGGATTACATGGCTTTTCAGGTTTTTTTCACAAGACCTACACATTTATTTACGCAATGAAGAGAACCCTCATATTTGAGATCATATGTAACGCCAACGGCGTAACATGAAATAAGTATTTGAAAGTGCCCTTCATATACTCTCCCAAAAGACTTTTAAAAAGAAAATGCCTTTATGCAGTTAGCAGGGGTTTGTATGGGCATAAACTGCAGAGAACAGGTGTAGTGACAGGTGTCCTAGCCATGGAGTGCATGTGCAATGTTTGCAGAAATCTCTTCATCTCAAACAAAAGTTATTTATTTGTTTGTTTATCTAAATTTACTTGAAATATTTCTAGACTTTACAAATTCTGAATAAAATTATGGATGAAATGTAGAAGCAAAAATACCAAGGAGAATCTTATTCACCCTGCCCTATATATTCAAAATTGGAGTCAAAAATCCACATGTACCAAACATTGTCCAAGCAGCTATGTTGCCATTTCTGTTGGATGGATTTCCAAGGGGGAAATCTTTCTTAATCTTAAAAAACCAACAACAACAGCAACAGCAACAAAACACAAAAGAGAGGTGTAAGTGTACGCACAAGAGGATAAGAAGGCAGATGAGCTTATTTTGAACAGAACATTTAATATTTCACATTCAGTTCTTTTCCTTAACAAATTATGCAAGTCTGTTCTATTTGCTGCATGTATCTAACACAATTCAGAAAACACTCTTGAGAAAAAGTTTCTGTATTAGAAATGAAATCTCAACAAACCCAAATATGGCTTCTTTCTTAACTGCTTGGATGTGTGACATAGTGCTCATGATCATTTGTTTAGAGAAACATCCTTCAATCACTCTACATGATAAGCTGACAGAAAAGTGATCAGCACGGCTATTGGAGTCACATCTTCGTGCTTTGAAGCAGTGATTGCCATTTTGCGTCGATGTATGGAAGGCCTGAATTCTACTCTGCTGCATACTATGACAACCTGGGTCATCAAATCCATTTCCTTTTACTACCAAGTGACTGCACAAGGGATGCTGACTCCGGAATGAGACAAACAAATCTGCTCCCTGGTAGAATAGTGCTGATTTTTTGTTGAGAACAAAGAGTAAGAAAATAGATCTATAACAGCCACAGAAAGGTAGCAGAATAAAAATATTGCTAATACTGTACATTTCAAAGGGAATGATTTTAGCAGGGGGTCTAGGAAGCAGAAGGACAACAAAACATACAAGAAACTTCCCAACCTTTCCACTCAGCTCAAGTGAAAAATTATTATTGGTCCTAAATCTGGCTACCAATTTAACTTTGTTTGCTTAAAGTGGCACAAGGAGCGGTACAGCACTGTGCTTTAACATCCTGTCTAGACACATGGCCTGTGTCCAGTTGGCTGGTCATTGCAGGAGCACAACAAAATTCAAACCAAAAAAAACTAGCAGCCAATTCATGCATCAAGAGAAAAGAGAAAAAATAATTCTTCTTGGCCCAAAGGCAACCAGTGAATGCCCTGAAGCACAGGATTAATACAATATGATACATGTCTCTAGCAAGCACTGATCCAATTTCCTTTCAAAATTGCCTGGAGACTTGGACCCAAAGATTCGTGTCTGTCCAAAGCTGTGCTGGGAACTGGAAAGCATAGCTTTCAAAACAGTTATCTGCAAGTATGAATACTCTTTCTGGAGGAAAACGGAAGGGAAGGGAAGGGAAG
>VXAB01006317.1:6488-45415 GCA_013399175.1 Odontophorus gujanensis
ACAAATTGTACATCTAGAATACTATGATTAAAGACTACAAGTTTTTCAGAGGAGATAGGGAGGGAAGGAGGAGTGGGGGCTTGTATTCTATGTTAAGAACTGAAGAGATTGCAAAGAGTTTACTCTGAGAAACTTTGACAGATTGAGAGCTTGTGGATAAAAATTGGCACAGCAAAGAAGTTGGCAAAGAAATTGGCTTGATTTTTATGTTTTACCATCAAGGAAAGGACATGTAGCATATAGAAGACTTGGGTGGAGTCTGCTAAGTGTCAACTATAGATTTAGAGCAAATTTTGATCTTTTAACTAAAAAAAAAAGTCCAAAAATAATCCTAAGCAACAATCAACAACCCATTCCCTTCCCCGCCTTTTTTTTATCACCCACAATGTTCTTAATACTTCTCTAAAAACATAGTTTATGTTCAGAGAGCCCTGTTATCACTATATTGGCACATGGTGACTAGCTAATATTGTGTGCTAGTAAATGAAGTATCTCCACTTATAAATTGGGCAATTTAGAATTTCTTTGCTTCTCAGATGAACCAAACAGGTAAGTTGGTTCACTTTTTAATTATCACTACACCCAGGAGGACTCAAGCTATTTGTGGAAATGAACAAAAACATAACATAAAAATAATTCTTCCAAAGCATGTTGTAGGCAATGGAACAGAGCATTCTACGTGTTACAGATCATTTCACTGCCATTAATTCCGAACATAACTGTCACAAATTCTTAATTATTTATGTAATTAGAAAAAGAGATCAACAATGCTTAGAAAAAGATAGCTACTTGCAACTAGAATGCTTAATGTAGCATGTGTATAAGCCTTAATCTCTGAATGGAGAAGAAAATTAAGCCAGATGGATAAATAAATAGTGTTTAATGCACTATATATTTTGCTTCCCCGACTTCGTTTTTCGCTAACTGCATATGATTGGAGTACTAATTTCCTCTTGCCCTTACTGATTCCAAAGGACCAAATGGAGTCCTCCTTCTTGATGTGCAATTATAAATACAGTATTTGAATTAAAATTTAGAGTCACTGTATATCCCTAGGCTTTTATTATTTTGTCTTGCCCTTTCCTTTATCTCAATGGCAATCACCAAACAAGATAAAAGATAATCTTTGAAGACTACACATTGAAACACCTGGCTCTTTCTATTCCCAGCTCCTCATGAACCACCAGCATCCTCCCTTTTAGGGTCATGTGAGCAAAAATCTTAGTGCAAGCACTACAGCAGTAACTGAAACATCTATATGTTATCAAAATTATTCTTATCTTATATCCAAAAATCAGCACTATACTAGGTACGAGGAAGAAAGTTAACTCTATTGCAGTCAAAATCAGGACAACACTGTAGATGAACCAGTCATCAGGGTTATCCTGCTTTTCAAAGATATGAAGTAGTGGGACTGTAGTAATATCCACCACTCCTCTTAACATCCTGAAGTGGATTTTGTTTAGAATTTATATGAATGACAGACAAGCCTTTCCTCCACCAACAATAGCACAGATTGTTTTAGCTAGTGATACAGGGTCCAGCTGCACTGGTGTAGGCATTGGTAAGGAATGTACTAAGGATAGCTACCTAGTATGTTCAGCATACAGGGGTCTGTGTCTTCCTCAGGTCTCTGTTTCTTCTTACCACTCTCATGATTGAAGAACTCTTCTCTACAGTTGGTTGCCCTGGAAAGCATCAAGAGGATTTTGAATATCTCCAGAGAAGAAATCACAACCTCTCCATGCAATCTGTTCCAGTGTTCTGTCATCTTCAAATTCTTTTTCCTCGTATTCAGATGGAACTTCCTGTGTTCCAATTTCAGTCCATTGCCCCTCATTATGTCATTGGCACCACTGAAGAAAGCCTGGCCTCATCCACTTGATTTCTGCTCATTAGTTATCCATAAGCACTTATAAGATCCTCCCTAAGATTTCTTCAGGCTGAACAGTTCCATGATGCTCCAGGAACCCAATCTAAGATGTCAGTACTCAGAAATATTTTAAATGAAGATTTGAATGATAATGATGTCAACATCTTACACTGGGGTTTCTCCAAGATATTCCTAAATATGTTGAGTTTCTTCCAAGAGTGAACCTCATTTCCAGGACAGGAAGAAGACCATATCTTGCCTTGTGAGCTGTTTAGAACATTTAAAATAATCTATATATGCATAGACCACATTTCAAAGATAAGCAATATAAATGAAGAGTATAATCTATTTCAGAATATTTCTCATCTAACTTGATAATCCATTTAAATCTTAAATTATTAGCAAGTTTATTCCACATTTGAATGGAACAAAAGGTCAGTTTTTCACTTCTACTTCCCTGACTCATTGTTTACAGAAAAAAAATCTTCAATAAATTTCATTTTTGGCATAACTTTGTACTTATTATATCATTAATGAGGGGTTGATTTCATTTCAATGATATACCCTAGTGTTTCCAACAAAACAAATGTATAACAAAGGTAACAAAGTGAGACGTCATGTCTAGTAGTTTGAGTAAAGTGATAAGTGATATTTGACAATGGAAAAATCCATTAATGAGGCGTGTAGATAGGTGAACAGAAGAACTCCATGGAGAATGAAGAAACAGAAACAGCAGAAGATCTGTGACAATTTGACACAACAATTCCACAAACACATCAAATACAGAAGTAGCAGTCCTAACTATGGAAACATAAACCTGTACAGCTTGCTGCTGTTAAGCTACACCTTCACACATACTACTATCTTTGATCTCTGTAACTCATCTGTAAGAGTAAATTGTACTAATGTGGCTGTTGATTAAAATATGTTTCTAACTTATCAGGTGGTGGCATCTGGGTTACTGAAAAGTACAGCCTTCATAATGTGAACTGCAGTCCTTTTAATTGTTACGACAGTATGGCTAGTGAGAAACAGTCCAGAAAATAACTGTAATACAGGTAAGTTCTTAATTTAAAAGAAAATTAATTAAAATATTGGATTTGTGCCTCTGAAGAGAATAGTTTGAATCAGAGTAATAACTGTGTAGATTACTCTGAAAGAAATACCTCATATTTATGTCCATGGAAACTACAACAAATACAAGGAGTACAGTAAACCTATTTGACAGAGCAAATTCTCAACTACAAAAAAACATTTTTCAGTGCAGTCACCACCATTAGTTATGCATTTTCGCCAGCAGTGAAGAAGAGCCTGCATGCCACTCTTGAAAAAATCTGAACCAGGAGACATGACCCACTGCTTCATGGGAGCTAGGAAAATGTTTCCACACAGCCCATAGTTCACTCACTCAAACAGACAGCAGTCAGAGGACACCAAATCTGAATAGAGTGACTGTGGTATGACAGTACAGCTAAGACTGGCAATGTGCTCCATGGTCTTCAAACTGGCATGGAGCCTGGATTTACTATGTTTCAAGAGAAAGGTTGTCTTCTTCTCTGGACTGACACTGAACGCTCAGGCCTTCAGTTCAGTCATTGTCATAATGTAGTGGTTGGAGTTGATGGTTTGTCCAGGTTCATGGAAATCCAGAAGGACTACCCGTTTTCTAACCCACAAACAGTGTACATCAGTTTACCTGCTGAGGGTTGCATCTTGAACATTTTCTTCAGTGTGGCATTCACGTCATCACATCCATCCAATGACTACCATTTTGACTTCAACTTATAGTGGTCACACCGTGTCTCAACACCTGTAATGATGCAATCCAAGAAACTGTCACCTTCAGGCTTATATTGGTTCAACAAGTCCTGACAAATCTGCATACAGTGTTCTTTGTGTTTCTGCGTTAGCATTTGTGGGATCTAACGGCAGCAAACTTGATGATATATCAATGTTGCTGCCACTGTAGCCAATACATTGAAGGCAATACTCAGTTGCATGCACTGTGACCTGGTCATAATCCTCCAAATTGAGTGGATGAGCTTATTGAGATACTTCATTTCTTCATTTTGTGGTGTAACAACTATAACACAGCTTGTCTTTCATGTCACTGTTACCACTGCTGTAACACATCACCCACTGCCTCACTGTGCTCACATCCATTATCTGGTCTCCACTAACATTCAGGAAGCCTTGGTGAATGTCAGTTGATGCCATTTTTTTTGCATGAAGGAATTAAGTGACATACCTTTGCTCCATGCACACTACTATGTCAGATGCCATTCTGTCACACTGCCCCTCTGCTGCCACTTGTCTCCTGGAAAAAAGAATAAAAAGGAATACTGGCAATAATGTTCAGTGTCTAGTCCCATGCCACCAACATCTGCCTCTGAAGTTGTGGACCAACATAATTAAATAGGAAGGCTTTTTTCAGAGCAAATCTTGTTCAAGATAATTTTAAAACAAACAAAAAGGATTTTCATATAAAAATAATGCAAATAGATACTGTAGGAAAAGTGCAGAGGAGATATTCTTTTTTTTCTGGAGGAAGACTCTAGCTCACCACAGAGTACTTGATAAGTTGAAAAAGCTCCTATTTAATAAGAAAACATTATTTTTTCATCTCCTAGAACATAGTTTTCTGCTTCTTGATTACCACGATATCTCTTTTTCTATGTCACGTAAAGAAGCAATTCAAAAAAGAAATACACTTACAAAATGAAATAAAATATGTGAGTTTGACTAATAAAAAGTTAGAAGTGGAAGTGATCTCATTGGATATACAGCCCAACTTTCAATTAATGACAAAATTTATCTATTTCACAGTTCAGGATTTTTTTTTCAGTCTATTTTTAAGTCTACTTGAAGCACAGTCAGCCTCAGCTGACTGCCGCTGTGAGTTCAGCTCTTCTGTCTTTACAAAAGGAAATATACTGTGAGCAGGACTCATACTGATTGGTTAGGGGGTAGCTGAAGAGAAGCTGATGTACCTATATTGTGTATAATACAATCACAGAAGCCCATACTGTGCAGATCCTGGTGTCTTTCATCTCTACACCTATGATATCTAGGAAGAAGAGTTGGCATAATGATGAAGAGATCACGTTATTCACAGAAACCACTGCAAACTCAAAAACAGCTGAAATAACTACTGCTTGGCCAACCTCTACAGAGTTAAGATAACTCCTGCTTTACTCTTGCTGTAAGTAGCTTTAACTGAGAAAAACATTTTTTTGTATTTAGAAATTCTGTTCTTCAATTTCCAGTTTTATATTTGTATTTTTATCACATTTATATTCCATGCTCAGTGATGTGGAGTGAATCCTGACTGTTTTAGTATGCTCCAACATTATCTCTCAACAGCTGTGGAAGCAATACCTTTTTCTACTCCTGAAAAGAACATGGCAGAACATTTTTAAAAGGATAGGTGAAGTAAATCAATACACAATGTGTGCTATAGGCATATTCTATGTGTCTTATTTATGACAAATGACTGTTCTGAAAAAACTGACATCAAATTCCAAGAACTAAAGGTAATTAGAATGTATTTCAGAAAGTGTGTACAAATGTAGGGGGTTTATATTAAAAGATTTTTCATGCAAACATTTGTTTATAAGTAGGTAATATTTTTCTCAGAATTTTCTGTAAGTTCTGCGTAGAATTTTAATCAAATAACTTACAATGTTGTTAAATTAATAGCCATATTCTTGAAATGTATTAATATAAGGAGTCTAAAACGCTGGTGCTTTGCTATCACTGTGTCATGTTTTGAAGAGTATGTATCTGCTGCTAAATCACTTTTCTTTTAAGGTGGTTATTTCTAATAAAAACTTGTGAGTTTCTTTTCTTTGTATTTTAAGTGAAGAAAATATCATATTTGCTATGTTTAAATATAATGAAAATAATTAGACATGAAACAACCCCAAGAGTCTCTTAACCAAATAAGTAAGATTATATTCTGAAATAGAAATAATCTGTTCTTCTCAGGGAGCATGGAAGCTCTTTACTGTCTTTTGCAGTACAAAGAAAATTGAAATTTTTTTGAAAGAGTTGTTGAATTGAGTGTGTTTTAAAATGACAAACTATCTTCTAAATTGATCCAGTTTCATTCACCTGCAAGTATGCAGATAAATACAACAGACAAAGCAATCTGTTTAAAATGTTGGAGCACTGGGAGAGCCATAATATATGAAAAATATACCTTAATTTTTGCCTCTAAATTACTAGGAATAGTACAGTTGTAACAGCAATACTTTTTCAGAGTGGATTCTCAGTGTGGCTGGTCTGATCATATATACTTTAAGGGAAAATTAGCACAAAGGGAAACTACAAGGTTGATGAACTGTGCTGGAAATTGGACACGGTGCTTATGTCATGGAAGAGAAGACAATGTAATTTAGTTTTATTTTCCTTTTCACACTGAGAGTTTTCAGTCTTGCTTGTATGAAAGAATCAGCTTACAAAAGTCAAGTCCTTCTGTAATTTGCTAAACTCTGAAACAGTTATTCCAAAAGAAATTGACAGCAGAACATTAAAAATAACATTTTGTGTTCGCTGCACATATTTTATAATGGAGAAAAATACATTTTGTAAGACATTTATTTCTGTTTGACATCTGACACATCCATTGGATATTATTGGTGAAAGTGGAATAGTGTGAGTCTTTAGAAATAATAGTTTATTTGTTTTTCAAATGTATACACATATGTATTGACCTCAACTACTTTATTGGCACCTACTACATTACTATATCACTTGGATATGCCTTTCTGCATTGCAGTTAGACATGAATTAGTGACTCATTTGCATATTAGTAGGTATCAGGATATTTGAAACAATGCATTGATTTTTCATTTCTGCTGCTGACATACACTGAAAGATAGTTTGCATTTTAAAATAATCTTTCTATGCAGAGTTTTAGCCTAAGGGGGAAATATGCTTCATGTTATTCAACAAGAATTTTCATTGACATATGCTAAAAATGAAATATTACAATTCTTATTATAAGTCTAAAATACATTTTCTGGATAAGTATGCCTGATACTCTCATGTCTTAATTATCTGTCATTCAGAAATCTTATACTTTGCAAATCAAGGCTGAAATGGTACAGGTACATAAACTGGGACACCATTCTAATATTTTTCTTCTATCTGTTAACTAGAGAAAATACGTAGCATTCACAGCTAGAGAGAATTTGGATTATCATGAGATTTCTCATTTCTTTAATGATAAAAGTATTGCTTAATTATATCTATGCATGTAGTCAGAAAATGAAATACATATATACACACATACAAATATGTTTCATGGTATCTTTTATGTAATTAATTATTGGGAAGTGCTTCCACCTCTTTTAATANACAATTCACCAGACTAGTCCACAAAGGCTTGTAAAATTCTTGAACAACCTTCATTAAGTAGAAACATAGAATTGTAGTATAATTGAAGTTGGAAGTAACATCTTGATGTCATCTGTCCCAGCATACTTCCCTTTAGTACAGCCCAAGCACAGCGACATTGTGTTGCAGTGGCCTTGTCCCACTGAGGTTAGAACATCTCAAGGGAGATCCCAACCCCCCTCTAGAAGCCTGCTCTGATGTGTTGCTTTCGCACAGAAAAAGGTTCTATTACATCTGCTACTTTGACACACAAAAAGGTTCAATTACATCATAGAATCATAGAATAATTTGGGTTGGAACGGACCTTTAAGATCACCTAATTCTAGGTGATCTTAGGCAGGGACACTTCTCTTTAGACCAGGTTGCTCACATCCCCGCTTGGCTTGGCCTTGAATGGTTCCAGGGAGGGAACATGCAGAAACCCTCTGGGAACCTGTTCCAGTGTCTCACGATCCTCACAGTAAAGAATTTCTTTCTAATATATAGTCTAAATGTGTACTCTTTCAGTTTAAAACGATTTCCCATATCCTGTTGCTACACACTAAGTCCCTCCCCACCTTTCCTACAGGCCCCCTTCAGGTTCTGGAAGGCCACTATATGGTCCCTCGGGAGCCTTCTCCTCTCCAGGTTAAAGAGTCCCAGCTCTCTCAGCCTGTCCTCATAGAGGAGGTACTTCAGCCCACTGATCATCTTTGTGGCCCTTCTCTGGTCCCACTCTTAACAGCTAAATGTCCTTATGTTGAGGGCTCCAGAGCTAGACACATACTCCAGGTGGGGTCTTACAAGAGCAGAGTAGAGGGGCAAAATCACCTCCCTTAACCTGCTGGTTACCCTTGTCTTGATGCAAGTCAGGATATGGTTGACCTTCATCTAAAACCTGTTCTTTCAAACTATTTCTGTTCCATTTTCTCCTTCACTGTGCTTCTCCAATAAGAGTCTGGCTTCCCCTTAAGCAGTTTTTTGAAGTCCCTCTCTTACATTCCATACTTTGGCACAAGCAAGTTATTGTCTCTCAATGTCTGCTTGTACATGCAGAGATTCAGGCCTCCAAAGATCTCTGTGATGCTTTGATGGCTTGCTCTGGTATATCAGTATATTTCTGGTACTGCAGATGCCAATACTGGATAAAGAAAAATGTCATTCTTAGTGAACAATTATCATTATCATGCACACTTAAACATTTAAATGACTTCAGGTCAATAGTAGAAAATTGTACTTTGCTCTGCCTAAAACTCAGTATGTTAAAACATATTTCTGTGACATATATTTAAATAAAATATATCCCATTTTCTCACTGTACTGTGTATTTAATTTCTTTAAAACATTTTTATGTTAAAATCTGTACTCTTATTTCATACTTGAGTAACTAGTGCTCTGAAGTAAAAGCGTTAGGTACAAAAATATTAGCAAGAGAAATGCTTCTAAAATTAGTGCTTCACTTTTTAGTTGAGACAAGAAGGATAATTGATTAAGGTTTAAATCTGATGCCTTGATTTATTTCTTATAAGTAGAAATCAAAACTCCTGTCAGAAAAATCATGGAAAGTCAGTAAAATTTTCCCATTAGTGGCAAAGGGGATATGAGTTTAAACATTCAGATCTTGCATTGTGCACAATATTTACAAGACTATTTACAGATTTACTATTTACAGATACAGACTTTAAACTGTTAAGTAGAGCAAATCAAAACAAAGTGTTTAGAGGTCATTTACAGTGGTTCCTACCTACTCTGAAAATCCAACATGATAAAACTTTCCATGAGTTCTTTCTTTCTCATACAATGGAAAAATTTTCTAGTTCAGCATCTTAGACAGTCAGGTCTTAAAACCTCAAAAGAAGCAAACATACTCTGGTATTCTGTGCAGCAGATTATCTCAGCCTTTTCAAACATTTTATGCACACTAGTTTCTGGTCGTGAAATCAGATTCTGTGAGAAGAGTAGCTAGTTCAAGATTACATGTGATGAGGCTGCTCTAAATGTCTGCATAATGACTAGAACTAATTCATAGTTGATTAGCATTCTTGCTGCTAAGAATAGATCTCATAGCTCTTTTCTTACTATGGTGAAATTTATTAGTAAATGAACTTTGACATGAATGCAAAAGAACTCTATGATGCAGCTTAAAAAAATACAATATGCAACACTGTATTTGCTGTCATTGTTATCCTTACCCAATATTACAAGCCTTTCATTCCACAGACCCAGGTGGGAGCACTGAGTAAAATTATATTTTTCCATAAAATATAACAACTTCAAATGTAAGAAATCAAAGCTATTTTGTTGTTTTTGAAGAAAAAATATTGTTAGTAAAAGGTGGGCTCATCAAAAAGAAAATGCCTTGTAACAGAACACAGGTGGTAGGAGTTAATAGCGATATACAAACGATTAAAGCTATAACAGGTTAGCAGCCTGACCTGAGAACCTGATGTTATTGAAGGCAATTTTCTAAGTACTCAGTACAGGATAAAAGGGAGAAACTACTACTCAAAGCCTGGTCCTCTGACAGAATGTTTGTGTGCCACATGAAAACTGAAAGCTACCAGAAGACCTTCAGCTGTATAGTTCACACTACAAAATAATGTTTTAAGAACATATAATTAGACAGTAATTTACTTTTAACAATAGTTCCTTATGTTCTTTTGTTTGTTTTGTTGTACTTTTTTTTTCATTGTGGTTCCATGGTTACATAGTGAAGGATTGTTTTGTAGACAAAGAAAGTTCCTCAGATAGCTCAGTATGATGTTTACTAAAAGCAGTTCCTCAGAAGAATAACAAAAATAACATTTTTCCACTTTTTCCTAGCTATGCTTTGTACAGGACGTATAGGCCTCTTGTGAAAAAGTTTTTCCATATTGGCACAACAGTTAAGGCATAAATGTGAATGTATATCCTTATCAGCCTTGCTTATTAGAAACAGGACATCATTTTGTAAGTAAATGGAGTGTTGTGACTCTACTCCTTAAACGCATAAGTTACACGAGCTGTTAGCACCCCATCTGCAACATCTGCTTTACTGTTAACGAGTTTCTCTACGCTATCAATCTGACTTTTTTCCTATTGCTCTTCATCTTCCTGACCCCCACCTCAAATGAATTTTATCTGTATTTTTGTGTGTACCTTCTATATGTAATATTTTGTTCCAGTAACTCAGTCCAGTGTATTTCTTCTAGAAGCTGGTTCACATTATAGAAAACATTTCCCCTGAGTGTCTTCCAGGCAGACATTATAGACCTTAATTACTGTTCAAAACAGCTCTCCTACAGTATCACAACAAGCCTTAAGCCCTTCAATACTTCAATGTGTTCTGAAAGTCATAGGTATGATCAGCTGCAACTGGGTCCTCCCTACCTACTCCCATGGCTGGTAAATATCAACCTTACCTGTGACCAGAATTACTCTGTATGTTATATGGCTCAGCTTGTAGAACTCCAGCAGTAGGGATAAGCATAGAAGAGGGAAAGAAATCGCAGCAGGTGGTAACTTACTGCTATGTGTAGTGGAAGAGCAAGATTTATGTTTCATTTCTTGGTGTTATCCCCTTAAAGTACAGAGAAGATTTGGAGGAGTGAAAGAAGTTATGAGATTAGCCATTCTTCTGTCCTGGTTTCAGCACACAACAACCTGTGAGATAGAGCCTGGAAGGCTTGGGTTCACTCTTCGACTCACATCACTGAGATAACATCATGCAGTCTCATAAATTTATTAGAAACCTTAAATGAATGTCAAGGGAATGTTTATGTTGTGATACAAAAGTAAATAATGAAAAAGCTGGAAGTTTTAAGTGATTTTTAGAATGAATTTAGAAGGATGGCTTTCAGGCTATGAAGTATCATCTAACAGCACCTTGACAATAACTCAAACATTGGTTTAAGAATTACTCTTAAAGCTATGTTCTGTATTATTTTCCCATAAATGTCCTTATTAATCTTATATCCTGTGTTCTTAACGCAACTAAAGATTGAATAGCACATGATTAACAATCATCTTGGTATTTTTATGTAATTGTGCATGTAATTTATATGGTCTCAAATCATGACGTTGATAGTGCTCTATGTTAATCCGTGTATTTCCTGCATATAAACTTCAAGAACCAGTTGCCAAAAGTCTTCAGACTTCTTCAAGGGCATGAAAGTATGCAACAGATATTTTCTGAAAGTGTTATATTTCGAGTCATGTCAGTTTAACTCTCATATATGATGACTTTTTCTAAGTAATTTATAAGTTCTCTTCCTAAATTCTCTGTAAGCTTTTTTCCTCAACTGCAAAATCAAGACAGCATGTATTTCAATTTGATTTTCATCTCATGTTTTTCTGTTTACAAGTATGTTTGGGCATGAGTTATTCTTCAATATGTGTATGCAATCTGATGCCGGAAAAAAATGAAATAATTTAAACCTAACACAGATATGGAAAAACCCTTCATATGGAAGATGAAACACTTGAAGACATGTAAAACGTCCCTCCTAAAATACAACATTCTCTCCTCTTCCATCACACTGAAGAGAAGGAGTTTTTCTAACACTTTATCACTTCAGATTCCATTAGCTTATGCTTTTCAGCTGTGGCAGGCAATCCCTAGCATGTACTTTTGAACGTGAAATGCATTTAGCTCATTACCAGAGTCATTACTAAATCATTCCCTTCTCTAGATACTGAGAGAGAAATAGAGTAACATGGATTTTTCACTTCACTCCTGTAAGCATTTCTTTTTGCAGAAGATAGATTATTTGAGTCTAAAGGCTTTTAAAATGTGATCACAGCCATGTAGAAGTTTATATTACACTGTGTCTGAAAGCTTAGTACATATTCTACATTCTAGAGTGATTTATTTTTACAAATAGTACAATAGTGTGTCTCTGATTTCAGAGATGATTCATAACCTCCTTAGTAGTTGCTTAACAAACTTCAGTTTCTTGATTTACTATGCTAATTCTTTATGAAGCCTCATTTTAAATTTACTTTCTGAAATTCCTTTACTCTTATTTCAAGCACATGTGCCATTAGAAAGAACTCTTCTACAGAAGCCATGAGCACTCCTAAAGTTTTTTTTAATCAATTAGTGAACAACAAAGGTCACACTTGTCATAAAATTTCAATTTCTGGTACCTCAGAATGAGCTCTTACTTCCAAAGAAGGGAGAAATTCTCCAAAAGATGTTTTTACAAATGCTGAGTTTCATATAACTAAGTTGCCAGATAGTAAATCCTCATTAATAACTGAACCTTTTATCATGCACTATGATGAAGCAGTTTAAATCTGCCAATGATAAGTACTAAAACTTTCAGAATTTTTTCCTAAACAAGGGAGTCGTCAATTACTTATTTTTATTGTTTCAGGAGGTTGCATCACGGAATATTATTATCACTTTACTCACAGAGACTTTGAGTTCTCACCACTTCTCAACCATGAGAGTGATACTGCAACAAGCATTGGATCAGTGTCAGGGTCTAAATAAAAGAATAATATGAAAGAGATAATAATAATAATATTCAGAACTGACAACAGATTTGAAAAGGGAGAAATGATTACTTTTTCTGCTGCACTCCACCTAGTTGTTCTCTCAGTTCCCAACAACAATGCAAAGTTTCTCTCTAGCATGCATTAGAACATAAAGGAAATATAATACAGCTTTACAAAGTCACTAAGAGATACCTGACCTCTTTTAAATGAAATCTTTGCATGATGTTTTATGTAGGAATGAAAGAGGAGCACAACACTCAAAGTTTCAATGCCTTTTATTTTATGATTTTTTTAAGTTGTAATAATTCATCCTACTCCAAACATTTAAACCACTCATTCAGTCAGCAAGGCAATGCTGATACACCAGCCAGCAATAAATGTAGTTCTAATTGCTGTGCCCTTTGCATGCTAACCTCAGTGTATTTGTTTTAACATTCATGACTAAGCATGTAGTAGCTGTAGTAGAAGTTACATCTTGTGCCTGTATCCAATTACACTGTTATCAGGTCTTCATTACCATCGAAGTTGCCTCAATAAGACACACTGGAAAGAATGTGATGTTAACAATGGCATCAATAGCGTGAAACGCACACAATTTCATTTATTCAGGAAACAAAGATTTATTTAAATAAAAATAAGCATACAATAAAAGAAGATTATCAGAGCACAGTACAATTAATGCGTTTCTACATACACTTCTTTGCTACATCAGGATTAGATTCACCTTTTTATCATCTGTGAAATGACATCACATTAGTTAAACGTATTTTGCTCTCAGTTTAGAGTCAAGAAATTTACTTTATGTGTAGAACAGAGACATTCTCATCACAAACTATAGTGTCATTCCAATGTTGTGGAAATTGCCAAAGTCTGATAAATGTTTATGATCAACACGTGTACAATATAAGCTATGATTCATCACTGCGCAGTAACTGTTTTGAACATTACCAGAAGTGTGATAAACATTTCCTGGCAATTTGTTGGCAATAGGATTTATTTAGTGTTGACATTTATTTTACTCAACTCTTTTAAAACTCTGTATGATGTGCGTGCTACAAACCAATGAGAATGGCAGCAAGAAGACAGAGCTTGGACAAAAGCTGTGTAGCATACATCTGTCTGCATAGCTGTGTGCTGCAATGTAGTTATATATATGTTTGACTCAAGTAGCTTTCCTCTACAGAACAGAAGATACTCACTGCACTGCAAGATTGCAAAACCTACTTTGATTTTTTTTCCCATTTCCCCTAGTATGTTTGTTTATGGTAAAAACCCTTATTTGCTTGTAGGTAGTTCTTCCCTTCCACCAAATGTTTGGCTGGAGAGTATTTTAACTTCCTCAGTCTCTCTTTTCCAGTTTCTATGGACTAGCGATATATATTCCATGAATACTGTAGGAAAAAAAAGAAAAAAGATTATAAGAAAATTGCCTAAAAAATAGTCCTAGATGAAGCTGTTGCTTGAAAGTTCTAGTTTCAAATTCTGTTAAATTTGAACAGATTTAAAAGAATTTGATATGTAACAGCACTCTTCTTTGTCTGAAATATCAGTAATGAAGAATGCTTTTTCAAATGGAAGATTACAGGTTTGATTTCCATCATATTGAGAAGAGAATGATATCTATATCCTTCCCTTTGGCTGAAATAGTTCATCATACCTGTTGCAGAAAAGACTGGGAGTAGAATTATGTTTTCATGGCATGCATTATTAAAAATATATATATATATTTTGAAGAAAGACCAGAGGACACCTTCATTCACTTTGGGCTTGAGACACCCTCAGCTGGAAGTGCAAAGTCTGGACAGTGGACATTTCTGTCTGTACATTTACTATAAATTAACATGAGAGATCCTTAACTTTCCCTAAGTATTATACAAAAAGCCTATGAAAATTTAAGTTCTGAATTGCAGCATGGAGACCAGGTGAACGAAAGTTTTATAAAATTTACAGTACATGAACCCTAAGGTAAAGCAATCATCTAGTTCGTCATTAACCACTGTTTTATGCTCTGGAGTGTTTAAAATATGAGATTTTCTCTACACCTAACATTCAATGATCAAAGGCTATTTTAAAGTTTATTTAATGACACTAATGATCAGTTTATTGTATTACCTAGTGCATATTTAGGATTATTCGAACACTTGATAGGAAAGAATTGTCTGTTAATTTTATTGTGGTGAGAATGTGTAAGTTTAGTCCGTATCAAAAAAGTTCTTACACTGTACTTGCAGAGTCACAGATGAAAATTCTATCAAAATTAAATGAAATGGGATGAACATTAAATTTAAATGAAGCCAGAAACCATCAGCATTTCCCGCACATGGTGTTAAATGTTCATGACTCAATTAAAATGCAAATAGTGTACAACCCACTGATTTTTGTAATTTACCCTTGAATAAACTGTGACTCTTTTCTGCTTTAATTTGCAGTACTAATAAAATTAATAGTAATTAGTGAATGCTCAGACAAATACTTAGACAAATAAGGGAAAGGTAGGTTGTTGTTTTGGTGCCTTCTAATAATAATATAGGTAGGATCAAAATTTTTAGCATTTACTGAAATATGGACATAGAAATAAAATTTATGTCAACCTGTAGTGCTAGATGCTGCCTGCAAAACTCATTAGCTAAAATAGAATATCTTGAAGCAGCACATAAAGTATAAAATGTGAAATAAAAGGAATCTAAAGACATAAAAAGTAACATATATCTTTGTTTGCTGGGCAAAAGTATATGATTTATTTTGGGTTGTACTTTCTTATGCCAGCTATAAGATCAGTAGCAGGAAACATCAAAAACCTTCTAGTCTGTAAACAGAAAATAGCACTAGGTAAAAGGATAGGTAAAAGGAGGCTGTAGATAAAGAAAATACAGAAGAGGCTTATCTCACTGAATTTCTGCATGCAAATGCAAGCAACACATTACTTTAATCTTAGTGGAATTACACTGTCATAATCTGGCAATAAAAGGAAATATTATCCAGGAAATTATTTAAACCCATGATGACTGTAGCTGACTACACAAAACTGAATATTGATACAATCAGTTACAGTATTTTTAAGCTTCAGGGGAACAAGGGAGAGAAAGTTCCAGGAGAAAAAGTATTTTCATTTATTTATTGATTTATTTATTTAAATCCTTTCTTTCCCCTTTTCCTTCTTTCAACATTTAAAAACTGTGGAATTCCTTTGCAGATGTTGTCTGATGCTGGAAACAAGTTAAAGGTAGCACTAAAGATACTGCAAACATCACTTATTCAATACTCACATGGCCATCGGACTTTTAACCTGAAGCCCTCTGTCACCCGGACTTCTCATCATCCACTAAAGACATATCCATGGGAGGCCAAGTATTATTTTTCTCTTGCCTGAGGGTAATGTTACTTCTTGCAGTAGCAAAATCTCTGGCAGGACTGATTCTGCTGTGGGAAAAAGTTGCATGAAGAACCTGCAGAATTTTGTTTCACCTTAGTTTGAGGAGTGGTTTAATAGCATAGGATCCATCCTCTTACCACATCAGAAAAGCATTTGAGACACGGATGTCAATTGCATTTGGATACAGCGATTTAGACTTGAATATACACTTGATTGTCATTATTTTGAAAGGTAAGCATAGAGGACCATGGGAAGACAACGTGATTGGATGTATGGTCAGTGATATAAAAGGATAAACAGAGTTTCAAGACAGACAGAATTTTTTCCTTCTCCTTGACAGCAATGTCACATATGCTTGATTTCTTCCTCTCCTCTCATTCCTACCAATGTTGTTTTAGCATGGTGCTCTCCTTTGTTTGACTCACTCATACATTTCACAGAATCACAGAGCTGTAAGGGTTGGAAGGAACCTCTGGAGATCATCCAGTCTAACCCCCAGCTAAAGCATGCTCCCTGGAGCAGGTTGTCCAGTAAAGCATCCAGGTGGGTGTTGAATGTCTCCAGAGAAGGAGACAGCACAGCCTCTTTGGGCAGCCTGATCCAGGGCCCTGTCACCCTCACAGCTTTTCTGCACGTTCAGATGGATCTTGTGTTCCAGTCCGTACCCATTGCCGCTGTTGTTGTTGCTGCATATGGCTGAAAAGAACTTGGGCAAATTCACTTACTCCCACACTTTAGATATTTCTAAGCATTGATAGAATGTCTTCTCAGCCTTTCCTTCTTCAGGCTGAAAAGTCCCAACTCTCTGTCTTTCTTTGTGAGGGAGATGCACCAGGCCCCCAGTCAGCTTTGTGTCTCTGCTGGATTATCTCTGCCGGATTCTCTCTGCCAGTTCCCTGTCCTTTGCGAACTGAAGAGCTCAGAACTGGAAACAGTACTCCAGGTGTGGTCTCACCAGGGCAAAGTGGCACTGAGAAGGAACGCCCCCCTCAATCCACTGGCCACACACCTTTTAATGCACCTCAAGATAACATTCTCCTTATGGAGATAAAAACAACCCTATGGATAGGCATAGTGAGCTATTTTAAATATAACAAGGGAAAGCACATTCTGATTTCCTTGAAAACTGGACCTACTGTTTTTATTTGTCCCGGGTCAAAGTGAACATAATGAACAATATATAGATACCGAATAGATGATATGAACCTTTTCATGCTAATATCTTCAACCCAACGATATTGAAGTAACTGAAGGAATTAAAACTAGTCCTTTCAGCATTCCCTGCTTCAGTGTGCAAAAATTACATATATAATATAAGCACTGTGTACAAGAATGGATCGTCAGAGCATCACACAATTAAAGGGAATTTTAGCCAAGACTAGGCTTAAAAACTTTAAGAAAGTTGCAAATTTCAAAAACAAAGAGAGCTACAATAACAGAGTGTGAGCTGCAGCATTTTAAAGTAGAACATCCAAGGTCTATTAATTATGTCAGATTAATCCCACCACACTAATTTCCATGATCGTGAAGGGAAATGTAATTAAATGATCTGCGTGAATAAGAATTTACACCCTTACAGCTATGTAAAAGATACAAAACACTGAATCCTCTGTTTCCTTAATGAATGTTTTTATAGCACAACAGTGCAGCTATCACTTGAGAACTTGTCAGATAAGATAGTCAAAATAGGTTTATATAGGTTTACTTATTTGTTTTCAGAAGTATTGTTTGTATAAGTCTACTAACATTTTTATATTGTACAACTAATATCATACAGCCTTAACTCAGTAATAATGCTTTATATCTTGCCAGCTGACGTCTTCGGCTGCAGTCAGCCACAGACACAACCCTCTCTTTAAACAACTTAATTCCTTTGCTTGAGTCTTATCCTCATTCAGAGAATCATAGAACATCTAAAAATTCTCTAGGAAGATGTTTTCATTTTCATACAAAAAAAATAAATACAACAACCGACACAAAATAAAGGGGCACGCTGCCCCCTTTTGCATTTGAAAAACTTGGGAAGCTTAGCTCTTCCTGGAACACAGATTCTCTCAATTAATCATCAGAATAGCATGAGCATTTCATAGATGAACAAAATTTAATCAGGAAAAAACACCCGGCTTGACCATCTCTTTCAGCTTTCAACATCCCTTCCTCAGTGTTACTGTTTGGACAGGTTATCAAAACCGGCGACACTTTAAAGAGATTGCTGGAAAAGCTGTTGACTGTTACAGCACTTAAAAATTCAGTATGTGTAGTATGGGATATAATACAAGGATAATTAGGAAATATAAAAATTATATATGTTATTTACACTTTGTGCCACCCTTCTCACTTTACTAACACTTAATTGAAATGTTGATTTTTCTCAGAGATGGGATGAAATATTGATCTGCTTGAAATATGAAAGCAAGAGTTTGTCCACATTTTTTTTGTATATATTGAGTACAGCAAATATTTTTTCAGAGTAGGTTTTATTTTTATTTCTCATAAATGATATTTAAAACATCCAGGACAAGATTTACTATTATTTTTCAATTGGCAATCTCCTTAACTTTGAAAATGACCAAACTACTTTTCGTAGCGATAAGCTTGCTTATCTTACAGGTCTTTTCCAACCATAATGATATTTTGATTCTACTAAAGGGATAGCTTGGAGGTGGGAGTAAGTGTGATTTTGCAGAGGACCTTGTAATAAGACATTTTAAAAGAATAAATAAACAAAGGCAGATAAATCTTGCCTTGGAATTAAATTTTTTGAAGTAGACATCAGTGTTGGTCTGCTGGTTCAAGTTTTGCTTGTACTAGGTCAAAAAGAGTAGATCAACAGCTGGACCTTATTAATGCTGATCAGGAAGCAATGATAAATAAATTCTGAAAGAACTCATGCACTGAAAACTTATATTGGTTTACAGAATCCAAATTTTTATAAAAGAAAATACTTCTGTCTGAATTTATTTTTTACTTCAGTATAAAGTGCTATAAAAGGAAAAAAAAAAAAGAATTAGCATATGTTAACAAGGGTGTTATTGTTTTGTCAAGCCACATGTGATATTAATTTCCACATGAGAAAAATTACATATACCTTCTTCCTCAGGGTGACTTTTCCAAGTATGTCAAGAGAATTCTGAACACATGGGTGCAGCAGCCTTGGAAATGTCCGTAATAATTCAGACTCATGGAGACACTTTGCAGTATTCAGAAAACAGCAGGATCAGCAAATATGGGCATAGAGCCAACAGTGAAGATTAAAGAAAGGAACAACAAAAGAGGGAATGTAGAGAAGAAATAAGGCTAATTCAAAGTTGACAGTAGTTAACTGAAGTCATGAAGTCAACTGGATAAAGTATGTGGGTGATAAAAGGGAAAAGAATTTAGGAAAAAACAAAAACAAAAGCAAACAAAACAAAACAAATGCAGAAGTCATGAGGGGCAGGAAAAGAAGGACCATAAGAAAGAAAGGCAAAAGATGTAAAATTGTAGAATATAAATGCATATGACCTTCTCCAAGAAAAAAATATTTTTAAATACATATTTCCCTGTTCTAAATGCTCCACGCATCTGTATTTCTCTTCTCCTTTCTAGAAGAAAGCTTTCTGAAGCTACCCTGTCTTCTTCTATCATGTTAAAATCTCTCATTTATCACTGCAAACATCTGAGACCCACACAACCATGAACTTCCTCTCTATTGAACTACATAAAGCAATATTATTGTCATTTTACAAAAAGGGAGATAAGACAGAGATTATATCACTTGCCTGAGGGGAAAGAAATAAACAGAGAATGAAATTGCACTCAGAATTCCTAAATACTAATCCTGTGCATTACCAGTAAGTCATCCATTCTCTGCTGTTGCAGTATTGTCTGAAGGTGAATCACTGCTCACTAGTATCAATTCCCAGTGAGGGGTTCCTCTTGGTTGTTTTTGTTTTTCAAATTTTCACTGACCTTGGGAACAGAAAGAGGAAGAAATCCTAAATGTCAGCCTTCTCAATGTGGTGGTTTTATGCACTTGCATTTCAAGCTTCCACAAATCAAAGGCATAATGTATGCTTCTGACAAGCAGGCAGAATACATTTGGGACAGGAGAATTAGCCATTGGTTATACATCAAGTTCACCCAGAAGACTCCTCATTCTTTCTCTGCAGAAGAAGTTTAATGCTAGAAAATCTCTTACAACTGCATTGGGAACAAGCAGAGAATAATGTAACCTGCCTGCAACTTAAGCTGATACCTTTCAGTATTTTGAGAAACGCGAATAGCTAGACACGTGCAATTCAATATTTTGAAGCCTGAATAATGTGTCAACATGATACATATTTTAGTGACTTGGGTTTTTCCTTCTTTGTTTGGTTTGTAGATTTTTTGTATGTGTGCTTGTTTCCTTGTTTCATTTTTAGTAAAATGTAAGTGAAAATTTCTCATGGATGGTTTAAACAATCATGAACATGCATATCACAATTATAGGGTAGATCACTATGGAAGGAAAAAAAATGAGAGAGAGAAAAAAGAGATTACCGTATTAGCGTTTAAATATAATGGCATTTACAGGTAGAATTGTTTGCTGTCTGTGTATGAGTAGAATTAATCTGATTAAAGGGCAAAAGGAAATCCCAATAGATTTCCTGTCAGTGTGAACCAAGCAAAATAATTTAATTTAATGCATTATCTCACAAGTTAATGATTAAAATGAAAGACTTTTCTCAAAATATTTTACCCAATGTAGAGAAGAAAGTAAAATTTATGTTTGGAATGACTGAAAGATTAACTATAATGTTTTACCTTAGGACTTCAACAATTATAACGGCAAAATAGTTCTACTGCAAGATGTCATCCCATGACACCTAATTAGAATGGACATTTTTGCAAAGTGTCTTAGTGGAAGAGATTTCACAAGTGTGAAGCAAATTTTCGTCTTCAGTATGATTCTTTAAATGTATGTAAGCTGTATGTATGCTATCTGTATCCATATACGTACACATAATGCTTCTAATGAGAGTAACTTCAAGTAAAAACTTGATTCAATTACACAATTGTCTCCAGCATGCTCAGGTTTCAAGGTAAAGGCAAAGCAGTTTAGAGATGTATGAATAAGGCTATGAAAATAATCAATAATCCAATTTATGTGCTAAACTGGAGTGACAGAAGAAATAAAAGCTAAGTTATTCTGACTGAACTGAATATAAGACTTCTTATAGTTTTACCTCTGACTAAAGTAAAAAAATAGATTAAAAAAAAATAAAATAAAGTAAGGAAAAGAGCCCAGAGACATACTTCATCCATTTTAATTTCTCTTTGACGTATAATTGGGAATATGTTAGTTTTATGAACAACCTGAGCACTAAATGTTACGTATTTTGAAAATGCTTTTCAGAACTTTCATCAAAACATTAGTTTAAGCTATAAGGACAGCAGAAAAATCACCTGATTTCACTACAAAACTATTCCCCCCACAAATAATTATATATCTAAATAGATTGGACAAGAAGAGAACTAACGTGAAAGTAAGGTTAACTCCTTTTTTTGCATTCCGTCCCACTTTAAGCAGAGAACAAATAATAAAATGAAATGAAATGANATAAATCTACTCAAAGGGTAGATGATTAGAAGATATTAGGCTCATTCTGTATCAGCCTGCACTGCACATATAGAGAGTGACGATATGCATGGGCTAGAAGACATCATTTGCTCAACAGCAGAAAGAGAAGGTATCTGGTTGTAACAAACTATATTGCAGAACCTTGGTGCCACCAGCCTGGGGAGGCATCCAGCTGCCTTTGCTGAGTAAGAGCAGTTAGCAGCTGTACAAAATGTCCACATCTCTGAACTGTGAAGAGGTTCTCTGCTTTTTGTTCAATTAATATTCTACTGAGACCAATATAAGACATCCTTTGTAGGGGAAAGTAACAGTTTTTCAGGCTGATTCACACATACTTGCCTGATTTTCTAATTTAGCTACGTAGAGAACTGCAGATTTCACTTATATCACATGGGTACTTGTACCAGATGAGACTTCACATACAAAGGATCTGGGCAAAACACTGACTAAAATGTGTCACAGTACAATTATTGAAGATTATTCAACAGATATATATATATATGTACCCAGAGGAAGATTAAGGCAACAGACAAGGCCAACTGCTGTCCAATGATTTATAACAAATTATAATCTACTAAGGAATGAGGAGACAATGGAGAAATTGGCGATCATAAAGAGAAATCCTAGCAAGCAGTTTACAAGGCAGGATAGTCACCACCAAAGATCCAGCAACACCTCATTGATCCATAGGGAGGCAGTAAGTTGGTCGGTGATGTCTTGTTGACCTGTGTGACTGTAGTTCAGTGGTGGGGGTATCCATTCTTCCTTTTGAGTTTTTTTATCCTTTCCATCACCAGCTGGTTGCTCCTGCCTACCCCACTTATCAGGGGCATGGGCTGACTGTTTCACTGAAAAGTCTTCAAACCAGCATGTGCAATCTACTTCACTCTGCAGACCCATGCGCCTTCATATCCATCAATTTACTATGGAACAAAAATATAAGCTATGGACGTTGTTGATTCTACACTCAGCCCAGCTCACTTCGGCAAAAAGCAGATTTCTACTTGAGCTGGAAGTATACTCTTTCTAGCTTTGCTTAGAGAAAATGTGCAGTATGAAAAGACTGCATTGCACTTCTCTTATGTGCTCTCATTTATTATTGTTAGTTTTGTTGACTGATGGTACCTAAAGACCTGCAGTAGCTTTCTGCATGCTGAGATGGACACTGAGTTGCTTTAATTATTGCCAAAGACCTTATTGACAGTGAACATATTTTTGCCATCCAAAAGAAAACCAATGCAATGCCCACTTATACTCTTGTAGTTATACTCAATGTAAGAGCATCTCCGCTTGTGAAAAGACATTCAGTCCATCCTTAACAAAACCTAGAAAATATTCACTTTCATATGGTCAGTTTCACAGACCATATCTTTAATAGCAAATGCTTAAGAAAATCAACACTACTTATGGCATTAAATCATAGGATGGTACAGGATTAAAGAAAAAATTGTTACAGACTTACCACGAGGTGATCCCCAGCTGTTTGCATACCTTGGGTCAGTCTTGATCAAGTTTCACTATTCATTTTGGGAATAGTATTAATTATGTTTCAAATATCAATTAATTTACATTCACTGAAGAAAGATCTCCTCTCAATGAAGACATCTACTAACAGAGAGCACTCAAAGTCTTCTTTCACAATGATTGTTTAGTTTGATTTTAGAGATTAAATTCAATAATTCTAGTAATTTAATAATAGAAAATTTTGGCAAAGAGAATTTTTAGTTACTACTATCAGCTATTTCCTTTTCTAATTCTAAAACTAATGAATGCAATCATATATGAGTAGAATAATTTACTCTTTACAAATTTCCAATTACAATTTCAAGTTTCTGAATGAATGGAACATTATCTCCTCCTAGGTTATTAGGAATTAAAGAATGCCAGATATCATTTGAAAAGTAATTTTCAACTTTAACTCACAAATATGAAGAAATAAGTTAATTGTGTTTTTCTGCACACCAGCAAAATGAACACGAGAAGGTGCTACTGCAGAGGTGGAGAAGTTCCCAGGAGTCTCACCAACAGAAGCTGGGAAGACTTCACCTTAGACCACTGTAAGATAACAGTGACCGGAAAGATTTGGGATAGTTTATCTACATTATAATTAATTCCCTCATCCACTTATTTACTGCTGCAGAAAGAACAAAACTTAAGATAATTGAATGTAACTCTTTCCCACACATAACCAAAACTATTTAAAGTATAACCCTAAAGAACTACCATTTTTCTGTTCTTTGGCAGCAGAGGCTTAAAATTCTGGTAGTGATACTGTTTTGTTTAAATCTGTTCCAACATACATTTCAGTTAGTGTGTGTAAACTTGTGCCTTGTAACAGCAAGAAACTCATGGACCAGGAGTCCAACAATAATGCTACGGTTTCTCCTGAGCATGGTGTTTCCTCAGTTTGAGTCTTCCCATTTGTCAAGGATGTACTGATACTTCAAGCATCTCTATGTAGGATTAGCCAATGCTGTTTTTCCAAGAGAGCACAAAGCTCATAGAAGTGATCTTTCAAGGTCCCTTCCAAACCCTGACATTCTGTGATTATCATGGGGCATATCATGGGGGAGAACACAAAGAAATGCGATGATTTTGCAGCTTTCAGTCCGGTAGCCTTAATGCTACAAGGCTCACTTTAAGATGAGTCTGAGAAAAGCAATAAAATACTGCTTTCAGTTTTTCAATCTAGTACCAGAGTTTGTTACAGAACAATTTAGAAATATCTATAATGACAACAAAAGTAGGAGTAGTAACAACAGCAATAACAATAGCAAACCAGTATTAAGATCAACAACTGGTGCAAGATGTGTGCAATCATAAAAATAAATGGCTGAGAGGCAATTAAAACTATGGCCTTGCAGACCTCTTTCTGTTTTCAAGAAGCAGTATCTTTGCTTATGTCTAGTGATTTGCACTGATGTAGCAGTACTTTTTGTTGAATTCTATCAGCAAATCACATGTATCCCACAAGACTGATTATAAAATTATTACTAGTCGATAAGAGTGAGCTATGAACATCCTTAAGTTCTACTTTCTGGCAAAGAATCTGCAACTGACTTGAAAGATTAGACCTACAGCAGTTAATAGGCATCTGGATGTTACGGTTTAACTAGACAATTAGCTGAACACCACACAACCCTTAATACTTAGTCCCCTAATTTTTGTAGTTTTCTACATGACATCATATGTATGGAACATCCCCTTGGCCAGTTTAGGTCAGCTATCCTGGTTCTGTACTCTCCCAGCTCCTTGTGCCCACCCAGGTACTGTCACTGACAAGACAGTATTCAGCCTCTTCTCCCAGATTACTAGTGACAGGACGAGAGGGAATGGACACAAGTTGCGCCAAGGAAGATTTAGATTAGATTTGAGGAGAAACTTTTTCTCTGAAAGAGTGGTCAGGCACTGGAATGGCCTGCCTAGGGAGGTGGTTGAGGCACCATCCCTAGCGCTGTTCAAGAAGCGTTTAGATGAGGTGCTAAGGGATTTGATTTAGTAGTTTAGTGGGTAGGGATGGTGATAGGAGGATGGTTGGACTAGATGATCTTGTAGGTCCTTTCCAACCTAATGCATCTATGAATCTATGAATCTAAGAGCTGAGAAAACATCACTGACTCTATATACCACTGCTCAGCAACAACTAAAATATCAGTGTGTTATCTAGATTGTTTTCCCCCAAAAGATAAAACACAGCATCATACCAGATACGATTAAGGAAGTCAGCTCAGTCCCAGCTGAAACCAGGGGACTAGAGAACGCTTGTCTTTTTGTTTAAGTCAAGCTGACATACAGTTCACTGATATGAAGTGACAGGAAAACTCCCAGAAACTGAGAAGCATGACTCCCAGACCTGTCAAAAACACCACCTAAATTTGATAGTCTGAAGGAACTTTTACTGACAGTACTTAAGCCAACTCCCACCGCGTCTATCAAAGTTCCAGTTGTAGCATTCACCTTCTACATACAGAAGTGTTAAGGCTATGAAAAAACACACTGCTGCCTGCCAGGGTTCCACGTCTGTGACATCAAGCAGAGGCTGCCATGTCTGGTAAAGCCAGAAAACTACTAGCAATTCCCATTCCTTCAGGTTGGGTCCCATGAGGCTGCAGTAAGGAGTCTACAAAAAAGCTTGTCAGTAGGGGTCTTACAAATACTTATAAATATCTAAAGGGTGGGAGTCAAGTGGATGAGGCCAGACGTTTGTCAGTGATGCTCAGTGACAGAAATAAGAGGCAATGGGTGTAAACTGGAATGCAGGAATTTCCATGCGAACATACAGAAAAACTTCTTAACTCTGAGGGTGACAGAGCACTGGGAAAAGTTACACAGAGAGACTGTGGAGTCTCCTTCTCTGGAAATACTCAAAACTTACATGAACGCTTTCTTTTTATCTTAGGGAACCTGCTGTAGCAGGTGATCTCCACAGGACCTCTCCAAACCCTATGATACTGATTCTACAAAAAAAAAAAATTATGTCCCGTGGAATGTTGTCAAAAGGATCAGAAATGCAGGTAATACTCTCCTCTATCATCCTAGTGTGAGATTGGGACCAAGGAAGAAGGAGGTGAATGGACCATGTGCATAATGACCACATGCAACTTACAACATGCAGCACATCTTGTTATCCAAGTAGGTCTTAGAAGTAATTAACTTTTGAAATTATTTGTCACATACAGAAAGACTACAGTTAACATGGCAATGTACCATTTGTTGGACAACCTTTCCAAAATACAAGAGGATGATTGATGCATTACATACTTCATTCTTTAGGTCCTTGCAGTGATAAAAGTTTCCTACTGTTTCTTCCTGATTACACAGTAGAACACTAAGACTCAGATTTAAAAGCAATATTTTCTATCCTGTAGAGTGATTTTTTCAATTGAAAAAGTTTTTCTTGAAAATTTCTCAATTTGTCTGAGAATTCCAGATAATGCTAGAAGAAAGAGATGTCCAAGGATATCTCTATAAAGGCTTATTTTTCAGGCTTATTGCTGAATTTTCAATATACCTGGCATAAAGACTTCTTCAATTTTCAAGATTCATTCCATGCACAAAGTCAGAATTATATACATACTTACACATTTTAGTCCTTGATATATGCAATGAATAATACCTTTGTTCATACTGTGGTATATGCATTAACCAACCTAATTTATAGCATATAAAATCAGGAGTAGAAGAAAAAAGATGAGAACCACTATGGCTTTTTAATAACTGATGTACAGCTAAGTACAACCATGCTGTTTTCTCAGCATGAGAAAACACAAGGAAAGAAGACTTCTGGGCTAAGAAAAAGAGCATTTTAATGAAAGAAAAAAAAAAAAGGCTACATGGAGGGAAGACGAAAATTTATTCTCAGCAAATGATGATTCTCATTTTTTGGGGAAGAAAAATTCATTATGGATTTCAATATTCATTATGGATTTCAAGAGACCGCTTTTATTGTGAGTATGATGTCATACATTCAGAAATATCCTTTTGGTCAGCCATCCTGGCTGTGTCTCCTTCCTAACTCCTGCCTACCCCATGCCTACTGACACTTACGGGTTCTGTTGGGAAAATTTACTATATTCCAGACAGACCCAGTACAATCATAATGAACTCCAATGGACAAAAATTGAGTTGTGTAGTCTGTAAATTGTGATGAATGGTGACTACACACTATCACCTTACAAATAAGTAACAGGGAAGTAGAAAGCCTCTTTCTTGCAATGTCAGGCTGGATATGGCTGCGAGCAACCTGGTCTAGTGGGAGGTGTGTATCTAAATGATCTTAATTATCCCTTCCAATCCAAACCATTCCAACAATTCCATGATTCTTGAAATTTCTGAGAAGGCACTGGTTATTGATTATGACAAAAATTGCTTCAGATAATTTCAGAGTGATAACATGACAACATCAACAAAAGAAAAACAAAAATCTTAACCCAACAAAACTGAAAAAAAAAAAATGGAATCAGTGGGGTGGAAGCTGGAGCAGATGGAAAAACTGTACTGGTTCACACAAGGATGCTTTACTTCTGCAGTTGCTGCTTTACTTCTACATTGCTGCAGAGACCAGCTTCAAGGCAGAAAAGACTGCACTAGGAAAGCGATCTAAAACAAAAAAAAAGGACAACCAAAAAGCTCTTTTTAGAGCTTTTTTAAAGCAAGGTGCTCTACCTGTGCCAGGGCTGGCAACTTGTGGGTGGGCTGCTTAGCTAGTAGGAGTAGAGCTGGCTTCACCTACTCTTTATCTCTTGATTCTGACCATGACCCTTGGCTGTGAGGATATAAACATCCCCAGGGAGCGTGAGCTTCTACCCACACACAGCATATCAGGTGAGAAAGGGTGTTGCTGCCCACTGACAGTAGAGAAGGGAAATCAGAGCATGAGGGAACCCTATACTGCCTAAACAGTACTGAAGCAGCAGGCGTGGGAGGTGGGTCAAGTGTCAGGGTGTATGAGTGCTGTCTGGTTTGCTCATGTGATCAGCTCTCTTACTGGTAGTGTCTGAGACTGTAGGTTTAACCATGCTTTCCACCAGACACTGGGCTTGCTGCAAGAAGACTGTAGTGACTCAGATGATGGGCCTGCCTAGAAACGTGGCGGTTCAGGCCTCTGACTGTAGGGAGTGCCTGAGCCTGCTGCTGCTGGGAGAGGGTGGGCAGGATTTCACCTGCACAAGGTGTGAGCAGGTGATGAGCTGCTCAGCCTGGTGGTGGAGCTAAGGGAGGAGGTGGAGAGACTGAGAGCCATTTGAAAGTGTGAGAGGGAGGCTGACTGCTGCAGTGAATTCCTGGCGGGTCAGAAGGGGAGATGCCAGGGAGGCAACCGTAATAAGTGGTGGACTCCTTGTCCTGTCACAGTCAGACAGATCTGACAAGTAAGGAGGGTTGGAAAAATGTCCCTGTTTGCCATCAAGGGCGCATCCCCTGCCTGCCTACCCAGGTCCCCCTAAGCAATAGGTTTGGGGTGCTGGAAAATGATGAGGTGAATGGGGTGGATCTGCCTAAGAGGGGAACTAGGGCGAGGCAGTCATCCCAGTGCCATGAGACTGCCTCTGCCAGGAAAGACAGAAGGGTAATTGTTGTAGGAGGTTCCCTTCTCAGGGGAATGGAGGGCCCAACCCAACCTGTAGAGAGATGTGTTGTCTCCCTGGTGCGCTGGTCAGGGATGTCACTAAAAAACTCCCACTCTCAGGTCTGGTTCAATCCTCTGATTAACACAATGTAACTAGGGTGGAGCAAGTAATTCAGAGTTATCAGCTAGATCTGATGGGGGAAGAGGATGGAGGTCAGCGGGACAGAGAAGGGCTTGGGGATATTGTTGTTGCAGGACATAGGAGGAAAATACCTCTGGATTGTCCTGTAGGATCTTGTGAGGACTCCCCAGAGGAGTTACCATTGTGAATTACCTGTCTGAAATCTTCTTGAGTCCGTTTAGGGATACTTGCATCTGTTGCTTCTCTAAAGTTTCTGTATACTAATGTACACAGTATGAGAAATAAACAGGAAGAGTCAGAGANTTGAAAGTGTGAGAGGGAGGCTGACTGCTGCAGTGAATTCCTGGCGGGTCAGAAGGGGAGATGCCAGGGAGGCAACCGTAATAAGTGGTGGACTCCTTGTCCTGTCACAGTCAGACAGATCTGACAAGTAAGGAGGGTTGGAAAAATGTCCCTGTTTGCCATCAAGGGCGCATCCCCTGCCTGCCTACCCAGGTCCCCCTAAGCAATAGGTTTGGGGTGCTGGAAAATGATGAGGTGAATGGGGTGGATCTGCCTAAGAGGGGAACTAGGGCGAGGCAGTCATCCCAGTGCCATGAGACTGCCTCTGCCAGGAAAGACAGAAGGGTAATTGTTGTAGGAGGTTCCCTTCTCAGGGGAATGGAGGGCCCAACCCAACCTGTAGAGAGATGTGTTGTCTCCCTGGTGCGCTGGTCAGGGATGTCACTAAAAAACTCCCACTCTCAGGTCTGGTTCAATCCTCTGATTAACACAATGTAACTAGGGTGGAGCAAGTAATTCAGAGTTATCAGCTAGATCTGATGGGGGAAGAGGATGGAGGTCAGCGGGACAGAGAAGGGCTTGGGGATATTGTTGTTGCAGGACATAGGAGGAAAATACCTCTGGATTGTCCTGTAGGATCTTGTGAGGACTCCCCAGAGGAGTTACCATTGTGAATTACCTGTCTGAAATCTTCTTGAGTCCGTTTAGGGATACTTGCATCTGTTGCTTCTCTAAAGTTTCTGTATACTAATGTACACAGTATGAGAAATAAACAGGAAGAGTCAGAGATCTGCATGCAGTCACAAGGCCACAATCTCAGGGCGACCATGAAGACGTGGTACAATGGCTCACATGACTGGAATGCTGCCGTGGATGGCTATGTGCTTTTAGGAAAGACAGGATGGCAAGGCAGGGTGGTGGAGTTGCTCTTTATGTGAGAGAGCAGCTGGAATGTATTGAACTTCACCTGGGGGAGGGTGATGTACCAGTGGAGGGCTTGTGGGTGAGAATTAAGGGGCAGGCTAGTGTGGGGGACACTGTTGTGGGGGTGTTATTATAGATCCCTTGAAGAGGAGGAGAAAGTTGATAAGGCCTTCTACAAACAGCTGGAAGTAGCCTCACAATCTCAGGCACTGGTTCTTATGGGGGACTTCAATTATCCAGATATTCGTTGGGAAAGCAACATGGCCATGCACACACACTCCAGAAACTTCCTGTACTGTGTTGAAGAGAACTTTCTAATGCAGGTGGTGGAGGAGCCTACGAGGAGTGCCATGGTCTAGTGAACCTGCTTTGGCTGGGGGGTTGGACTAGATGATCTCTAGAGGTCCATTCCAACCCCTAAAATTCTGTGATTCTGTGATACAATTGCTGCTGGGTACTGAGAGTGAACATACCCTAATTGACTCAATTTCATTAGTTTGTTGTTGTTGTTGTTTAAAATATTATGCCTCCCTGAAACAATCTAATACATAACCTTTTCTACCTCCATCATCTCTAGCGGCTACAGTGTTGCACAGGGCCACTCTCAGTGTGTTAAAACCCTTTGGATCACTCCATTTAACCTGAAAAGATCTGTGGAGTATCACACTTGGAGATGGCAAAAAATCCTAACCATGTAATATGGTTGTCCCTAAGGCAGTAGCTATCAGTCTCATTTCAGAGGTCATACAGCTTTTTCCTGTTTGCCAATCTTGAGGAAAGGCACAGTAAATCCACTGAAATGTGGTCCAGGTATACCTAGACTAGCAAATATTTAAACTGTGGAACTTACTCACATTTTCTGCTTTTTCTGATCCTACAAGAGAATGCCAAATCAGTTCCTTCAAAATAGAAGGTTTTGTTAACAGTGTTTTGTTATTTAGAAAGGTTTCTTGATTCATACTGTGCCATCACATATGCAATATAGTACATCTGTACATTTCCACTCTACTGACTGTGCATTTTACATTACCTAGGGTTTGGTTTTGGAAGACATTTAGTATGTGTTAATAAAAGCAAACAAACAAATAAACAAACAACAGGATAGGAGTAATTGAAATATTTTCTTATGAATGAATATAGCAATCCAGGGTTTCTGACATAGTTGGATATACTGAGAACTTCTTTCTAAACAGTAGTAAATTAACTCTTGCATTATTAATTTTTTTTTAAAATAAGATTATTTTTAAATCTTTTTAAACACTAGCTTTAATTGAGAGTTTTTATTTAAGAGGTGTACAAATGAGTTTGTGTAATATATGACAGTAGTAAAGTACTTGCTAAAGTTGACTGACTTTGTAATGTTTCAGTGTATGAAACAATTTTGATTACTCTTCTCTGTCCCATCTTGGAGCAATGTAAATCTAACGTTACATGAGATTATTGTACCATGATAATCCAGGTGTATCTTCTGCATATACATGACATGTATTAGGGTATTCCTGGCTGTAATTCTATCAGAAATAATGGCTGTGATCCTTGTAGCAATCAAAGTGGGAAAACATCTGTGTCTATATGAATTTTATTTGCATGTGCACTGCCTATGTATTGGAAAGGTTGCTGCATCTGTTGGTCCTTGAACTTCTAAGTATCTTAATCATGTGTGAAAATCATTTTTTCATGAGAGTGAAAGGACTCATTTTGATTTTTCACTGGTATATCAAATACGTAAGTATTGTATTTCTACATGACTCTCTCACATCTAAATGCATTCACCCATGTCTGAGGATTCTGAAATACTTTTTTACAGGCACTGGATTGTTCTATCCATTGTATTTCTAAGAAGTACAGACTTGCATTCCAAGTATTTAGTTTGGGCATGACTGCCATGATCTTTCATTAGCTGATGATCAAGTCTGTTAAATGATGTGTCAGTTTGCCAGACTTTTAAATTCGCATACCAGTATTTTTTAAAATTCATTTTTAAATGAAATTGCATGAGAATTGGCAATAATTTTATTTGAGTTCAAATTTTAACAAGAGTAAGCAACAAGTCAGAAATGTACTAACATTTTGCTTCTTGTAAAACACAGCTCTTTCACTCAGAAGTGCTAAGGAGATTAATAAAATGAAAGTTCTGATTCAAGATTTATTTCAGACTACATTAATGAACCGGCAAATACCTTTTGACATATGCAGTCAAGGTGAACTCTTTTAAGTTTAATAGCATACGCAGCTAAATGGGGCACTAGAGAGGAGATTGCTCCAGGCAGTCACTGTGCCAATAATCTCTCTCATGTCCTTGAGAAAATTTGCTACATTTCCTGTGACAATAACTTGTTTAACATAACGCTCCAAAATCTGTGAATAACAATGCTATATATGAAGTATTATTAACTTCTACGTTTTAAATAAGTCTAGCAGAATTTCTGTGATATAAACACTCATTACAGTACAATCATACTCTCAATAATATTCTATTACTGAATAAAAAACATTTCTTCTGGAAAAGCTGCCTTAGGAAAATTGGTTATACCTATTAAAATAAGATATGAGCATAAGCATGTTATCTATTTATCTGTGGTCTCTGTTTTTCTTGCCTTCAAACTGTCACATCTGCAGAGGAGCTACCTACTGCCATAAATATGGATGAAGATGGACTGCTGTTCTTTGGGAAAAAAAATACGTCTCCATTCAACTATTCAGCTAGTGAATAGGACCAGACTGTGGACACCTCATTCAAACAGATACCACAGCAACTATTTTAGTCATGAAGTAGATCATTATTTGAGCCAGAAAATGTACTGCTATTAGAGACTCCCCCCAAAATTCTTCTTTTTTAAATTCTCATAACAGAAAAAAAATCATTGACATGAAAAGTCTGATTGTTAAAATGGACAGGGGCCCCATAAACTTCAGTGCAGACATAAGGAAAGGAAGCTTAAAACAGGACATCTGTAAAGCATGTTTTTGTGGTGAGCAAAATCAGTAGCAAACCATGCTTCAGGCTTCTCCATCTGGTGTGTACTTTAGCTTCATCTGACAACAGATGTCAGGAGAAATGGAGCTGCTATTCATACAGGTATGTATGTACAAAGGGAAGAAGGAGTCTAAGGGATATATTGGTCCAAGTTTGTTCACAAATTGATTAGAATTTAAAGTATTTCTAAATAAAGAAGAATTAGGTGCTTCTGACAAGGATAGCGAGGTTAAAAGAACCAGGTTGCATAGTGGAATCAAATTAACAATGACAGCAGAGGGCTGTGGTTGATTGTGCTTGTGACACCCTACTTAGAATACTGCATTTTGGCTCTGGGGCTGGCAATGTAAAAGAAGACATGGAGCTGTTGGAGTAAGTCTGAAAGAGGACCATTAAGATGAAACTTGCCTTCCTTACTCCATTTGAAAGCACATTAGTGTCTGTATTGCAGGCAAATGCAGGCACAGTGAGGTAGATTTACATATGAGCATGAAACCTCTGATTTCCCCAGTCTTGAATTAATGAAATACAGCATTCAGATATTACTGCAATGCCAAAAAGTTTCCAAGCCTACTCATCTTCCAGCTGATGTTGTTAAACTAAATAATTATAGTGGTTCAACAGTAACAGCACACCTTTATTTTAGAAAACATGAAAAACCTCACATTGTTATAGATTATTATGTTATATATTCAAGATTTAAGAGTGTATCAAGGAGCTAATTAAAAAAACTAAATAAAATACATTTTCAGTCATAGAACATATTATCTTCAACAAGAAGACATTTTACAGAGCAGCAAAACCAAAAAGCATTATTTGATGACGTGTTTAGTATGCTGTGAGAAAAAAAAGTCAAACTTCATATCCCTGTTCATTACCATCTCTGTTCAACCCAGCAAGTATGTGGATGCCTCTCCCTAGAAATACTCAAGGCCAGGCTGTCTGGGGCTGTGAGCAACGTGATCTTGAGGGAGGTGTTCCTGCCTCTAGCAGGGGTATTGAAAATGGATAATCTTAGAGGTCCCTTCCAAAGCAAACTACTCTCTGATTCTGTGACTATAATCAATCATCAGCATCGTCACTTTCAACATTTATCAGTGACCAAAGCTTGTACTTTCTGTTAAAAATGACAAAATCCATTCGAATCTTTTATATGCAAATCAAATTCTCTGCAGTAATGGGGAGATAAGGCAAGGCAAATGTATGTTAACTGGCAGAATTAACTCTTGTCTCCTTGGAGTACACATATTTGGGGTTTAGTTGGGATCAACAGAACTCTATGTTTGAGTCTGTGTTCAGAACAAAAGGTTACAATCCAAAATTAGATTAAAATCCAAGTGTCATTTTCCTGTAGCTTCAACTGCTCTTCAGGTTAAGTGAAACATACACTACTGGATTACTTCCTCCTCAGACAGTAACTTACTAGCATTTTTCTGTGCCCCTGAGAGGGTGATTAGCAACATACATTGAGCAGTAGGCAGGAACTTCACCTTTGCGAATGGAGGGAAAGAAGATAACTCATCTGGAATTCTTCTCTCCCTATTGTTCCCCCACAGCTGTGAGGTCACAGAATCACACAAGGGATTGTTAGGGACCTCGAAAGATCATCTAGTCCAGCCACCTGCTGGAGAAGGAGCACGTAGATTAGGTCACTCCGGTTGCATTCCGGAGGGTTTAGAATGTCTCCAGAGAACAAGACCCCAGACTCCCTGGGCAGCCTTTTCCAGTGCTCTCTTACTCTCACTGTGAAGAAGTTTTTTCTCATATTTGTGTGGAACTTCCTATGTTCCAACTTGTATCCACTGCCTCTTGTCATGTTGCTGACCCAAGATCTAGGAACTGGAGAGTTTCTTTGTAAGAGCACACAGCAGTAAATAATTTCTTTGGACATGAAAGGACACCACAGGAAAGCCTTGAGGTCCGAATTTGTAGCAGAGATTGTCAAACAAACAAGCAAACAAACAAGATGGCATGAATAAGGTGTGACTGTGAAGAGAGATATTTCTCTCTGTTAGGATAATGCTTACAAAAGTACAGTAGAGAGATGTGATCAGATTTTTGAATTTAATAGATTGCAATATATGCCTTCCACTTGAAAATGTGCAGGTCATGTTTTGTTGACTAAGAATAGAGTTGTAAGTACATCAAAAAATTATAATCTTGAAAAGAGTTCTCAAATTTCTTTATCAAAATGAAAAGCATGGTTGCATATTCTTCTTCTGTTCATAAAACTGAGTTTAGCCAAGGTACTAAATGCATACAATTATTTGCAGTAACTTGACCTGGCATTACAATGCATCCCATCTCCTGGTTTTAGCCCAGGCAGGGTTAGTATAGCATTAGTGTTCAGTCATTGCTGAGCCACTTGGCAGGGCAGAGGTTGGGCTTGTGCTGGGCCACATGCATGTCCTACCATTAGTAATGTAAGGTCCTCGTGACTATGATGCAGACTGTAATTAATCCAGTAAAATATCTATCTTATATTCATTTCTCAAAAAAACTCTTTGCAAACAAATATAAAGATGGAAGTGAGGAAGGGTGGGAAATTTGATAGGCAATTGGATGAGATACAAAATCATAATGGCTACTTTCAACATGGGAAGCAATTCTTTACACAGCATAATGATATGAGTGAGCTTTTCTAGAATGGGTAAATGTGGTCATGAATATTTTCCACAGACGGAAATAGTCAAATACAAAGTAGATTTTCTTTCAGATTGTAACCAGGTCACAAATACTTTCTGATTTTCTATTCATAAAACTATTTTGTCTGTTCAATAGAAAACAGGTTTTTGCCACCTAGCATCCATCTTCATTGTCAAAATGAGTTTATTGGTTGTCACTTAACCTACTTACTTTGGGATTATATGTAAAAAAATATTTTTGAGTTTTTGAAGTGAAGATACATCTTTAACATTAGTTGAAGATACCAGAATTCTTCTGTCAGTTTAGTTTCTTAGACCTATCCTGAAAGGCTGAGTAGTTTTCGTACATGCTGAAAGTGTATAGTCCTGTAAAGCCAAATATTTTCTCCTTATTTTTCTGGAAATGGTAACGTCTAGAAAGGTATTTATGATAGAAAGTGTACTAAAGCCCCATTATTGCAGTTAATTGTCATTGCTTATTTTCATACTTGGTTTGCAATTGCTTTTAGAGGTCAATACATTCTATTTGGGAATTTTCTGAATAGAAATGAATTCTTCCCTTTTGCCATGGCTTGAAATTTTGGTGTCAGAAAAAAGGTAGAAATAGAGCAATTTGCTCATTTTGCTCATTTTGATCCCACCTTTAAAGTAGCATGGCATATCCACTGGAAAGCTGAAAGGTGTCTCTAATCAGGGCATAAAATAGATGTTTCATTAAAATTTACTTTGAATTGTGTGTACATATATGTGTGCATAAACACATTTACATATCACGTACATGCACATATATATATTTAAGTATATTAAGTTACAAAACCAGACAAATGAATTTAAATCTGACAGCTTGAACCTGGAATTGAACACTAAACTCGTGGATGCCTGAAATGCATACAGTTTTGTAGTTCCCGATCTCTTAAGAACTGTGCAGAGTGAAAACCTTGGTTCACTTCTTGTCATTTTTGATATTTTTGACATTTTCATTTTTTGTGAGTCATTCCACATATATAATGCCAGCAAAGGAAGACTGCAAAGATTATCAGTTTCTTGTATTTGCAGTCTGTTTACACTCTGTATGAATTCAGGGAAAAGGAAAGATACGGAAACATTTACGTGAGAAGATCTTACTGTTTTCTTCAGCAAATGTCTTGAAGCCTTTTTTTTTTTTTTTGGTGAGCTATGGATTTTCTGAAGCTGTTTATTTTTATATGTTTCCTCTGCTATAACAGAAGGGAGGAAAAAAATGTTTCAAAATAATCAAATTGGAGCATTTAAATGCTACAACACTCTTGAAATTCTGAACTCGCAAACCTATCAATAATACACATAAAATTTAAAAATGTTGGGAGAGATCTTTATGTATTTATGTGTGTGTGTGTTTATACAATGCCAGAATATTTATTTTCCACAGAGTTCTCTATGTTTTCAGTATATTTCCTTCTCTGGTGATGTCCTAGAATTATTACACTAAATTTTCAGTGACTTGATATTTAGCTAAATGTGTAAACTCTCTGATCATTTTTCCCCTTTTATTTCTGTTGCTGTGTTGTCTTCATTTCCTTTCCTTGTTTCACAACCTTACTCTGCTCTTCAGGACTCCAGAATTGAAAAAACCAGACAATTATTCAATTTCAGTGTTAAGACTTGCCCTTAAAAAATATGAAGCATCTGCTCAAAATAGTCAGGCTGAGAGAGCTGTTAAACCACTTTTTTCAAAGATAATAGGAAATTGTTATCGTGTGACTCTATAGTAATCTAAGAAGGCTCTCTACTACTTTGGGAAAATGAAACCATTTCCCACCTTGATTCCTCTGATTACCATCACCTTTGAAACAGAAGTCATCAGCCCCCCATTGTTTTTTATTCCTGACTGCAATGTCAGGTTTAAAATATCGCTTGCTGTGATAAAGCGCTTTTCATCTGTCAACGGTTTACGGGCAGGTTCGGCCTGGTTCCGTGACAGTTGATCTGGGGGACTCAAAGACCCACACCCCAGGAAAGGGAATTGGGAAAGGGAAAAGGGAAAAGAAAGATGGGCCTAGAAACAAAACAGTGGCAATGATCTGGTGTGGAAAGCTGTTTTACTAAATAGATATCGGAAAGCAAAATAACACAATATAATGCAATATAATCGGAATTGAAGATAATAAATCAAATAAAATGAGCAAGAGAGAGTGTCCGATAAACCAAAGGCCTTACACTAACGCTGGAGGTCAGACGGCAGCGAGCACCCACTGCTGAGTCCATCCCAAAGGAAAGAGAGTGTCCCGTGATCGCAGACAGCTTTTATCTTTCCCTCTGAGTGGAAACACTTTAAAATGAAAAGCATTGTACAGTCCTCTGGGGAATGTAGTTCTTCTCTTCTGAGACAGGTATACCTGGAACTGTTGATGATCCACAGAGCTGGAGCATTCACTCTAACTCTAAATGCACTACATGATGTTATGATGTGGAATACCAATACCAAAAATCATAAAACCATGACATCATCTAAAATCAGCAGAATGCTAAAATATTTACTTCAGCATGCAAAAGAAAACCTCGCTTTCTAAATTCTTTTAGAGAAAAGGGTAGGTGAAAATATCAAGGGATTGGGAGATGAAAATCTTAGAGATGCACTGCACTATGCAAATACCACACAGCTTTAGGCACCACATAGCTGCCTCTGCCATATCTTACATGTTCAGTTTTTCAATCAACACATCAAATGCAGATAATCTTATCTTTCATCTTTTCCATGCAGTTCTGGAGCCCTGAACACAAGAATGCTGTTGAGCTGTTGTGGCACGTCCAGAAGAGGGCTGTGAAGATGACCAGAGGGCTGGAGCAACTCCCCTGCAGGCAAAGGCTGAGATAGCTGGGGTTCTTCAGCCCGTAGAAGAGAAGGCTCTGGGGGAACCTTATAGTAGCTTGCCAGTACCTGCAGGGGGTTCCGGTAATGTTCGGTGGGACTTCTTATGAGTGCATGTAGCAACAGGACAGGAGAAATGACTTCATAGTGGAAGAGGGTAGGTTTAAACTGATTATTAGAAGTTATTTACTGAGTGGGTGTTGATACACTGGAAGATGTTGCTCAGTGAGGTTGTGGAAGACCTCCACTTTTTATCCTGAATTAATTCTCTCTTTCTGTCATTTAACATAATTATCTCCATGAATACGGTAGAAAAATAAAATAAAATAAAATAA
>VXAB01006318.1:9543-37040 GCA_013399175.1 Odontophorus gujanensis
ACAAGTCTTATGAGGAATGGCTGAGGGAGCTGGGATTGTTTAGTCTGGAGAAAAGGAGGCTCAGAGGAGACCTTATTGCACTCTACCACTTCCTGAAGGGTGGTTGTGGTGAGGAAGGGGTCAGCCTCTTCTCCCAGATTACTAGTGACAGGACAAGAGGGAATGGCCACAAGTTGCACCAGGGAAGATTTAGATTAGATTTGAGGAAAAGTTTTTTCTCTGAAAGAGTGGTCAGGCACTGGAATGGCCTGCCTAGGGAGGTGGTTGAGGCACCATCCCTAGCGCTGTTCAAGAAGCGTTTAGATGAGGTGCTAAGGGATTTAGTTTAGTAGCTTAGTGGGTAGGGATGGTGATAGGAGGCTGGTTGGACTAGATGATCTTGTAGGTCCTTTCCAATCTAATGTATCTATGAATCTATGAATCTATGAAAAGCCAAACTAGTATCTTTAGGATAGAATGGGAATTACCACTACCAACTTTCGTGCTGAATGAAAATCAGAATACCAAGAATATCCACCTAAGTTTTCTGGGCATAATTTATTCAAGATTTAAGAACAGTGAAATTGACTAGCTTGAGTTTGCTTATTACCAGTAGTCTTAATAAATCATGAAAACCTCACTTTACAAGAAAAAGCTGATAAACAGCACAAGACATAATGAGCTATGCTACTCTCAAAAATTTGGCCTTGAAACTCTGTGTTAACAGGATGTATCTGTTCCAATAATTGGTAACAATGTGAAGCGAAGAACAGCAGCAAAGACAAGGTATTGGGATCATTGGCACTGGTATAACTGATGCCAAAGGCACTTTATAGCAACAGGTACCAAGTGTAGCAGAGAACTTTTCCAGAATATTTATGAGTCATTTGTACGTTTAAGTTTCAGATCTTACCACTAGACATTTTTAGATACTGGTTATGGTAATGCACTTACAAATAAAATATGGGCCTGGATACACAATTTGACAGCAAAAATACAATAAGAAATACTTACTTTGCAAATCTTCTGCTGTTCAAAATCCCTACCAAAACTGTGATTCCTTGCGTCAAAAGCTAAGACTGCTTGAATTTCTGCATTTATTTTTGGCTACTTGCTGATTTCAGTGTTTGAAAGGCAACATCCAGAGACATCAGAATTAATACTTCCTGTAACAGTTAACAGTGTTGGTACAGAAAGTTCTCTCACAACTGCCAAGTAACAAGTACAAGAAGAAGTACTACAGCTTATGTGAAACTATCCATGGCCACTGCTTCGACAACTGACAGTGCCTTGATTTGCTTATTGATTCTATGTGACAACCAAATAACTGATAGGTTTTTGGTATTTTCATATAATTTCTGAGAATTAATGAATTAGGAGATGTAAAGAAACAAAGACAAAGTATGGCAAGTAAACACTCCATCTATTTGGGCCTACTGGCACACTTTTAATCACCAAAACTATTCAAATTACTCATTAGAACTTCAGAAAAAGTATATATAGTATATAATTGAAGCATCCTCGGTCAAATTAGGATTGACTCTGCAATAAGTATTTTATCCTGTGTTCTGCCTTCTCCTATAAATTACCTGCTGAAAGAGTTAAACAGTGGTAGCACTATGCCACAATGGCCTACTTGTCACTTGTTGTCAAGGAAAAAGTTCTCATTGCTGACTTCTGTACTGTTTACCATTAGATAAATAGACATACAAACTTCTGGCTATTCGGACCTTGCAATCTTTTATCCCCAGGAGAAAACCATTGATCTTTTTCATCAGAACATACGTCAAAAACTAGCAGTGAAATACCCATGATTCCTGGTATTCTATTCCCTTGGGCTCTCTGTGTGAAGGGAGAGATTGATTTTTACTTTTTAGGGTGGATTTGCTCTTAAATTAGCCTTTTTTGAAGCATTTCATTCTATAAAGTTGCAGCAGTGGAGGAAAAGGAGAACCAGTAATGTTAACTACATGGAACAAATGGATTTTTTTTTTAATCCCTTCAGTATTTTGAGATTAATTCCGAGCAAGTGAAACTTCCTGGATCCAAAAGCCACAGGACATTAGTTTTAATATTAGGATACACTCCCTAACCTGTGTCTCCGATACTTGTGCACCTACCTGAACCACTGAATTAAATTTATACTGGAAAGAGGAGAAGCCTTTAGCTCCATAGATGCCCTATGAAAGTTGCACCACCAGCTGTTGTCCTCAGACTGTCTGGAAGCGCGCATACATGCACACACATGTTGCTCCCATTAGCCTCTGGCCAGCCTTCAAGAAAAGCAAGGTTTGCTCAGCAAAAGGCACAGGATAATGACTACTCACACATGTTTACACAAACAGCTGTGAGAGGAAGGCATGAGTTTACAGCAGCATCAGATACACGAGTAGACTGTCATACCCCTACACTACTGCTCTGTTCTGGAAAAGAAAGGGATGACGAAGAATCAGTCGTCATACCGTTGTTTTGCATTCGTCAGTCTAGAAAATGGAATTTATTAAGAAATCCTGCAGAAAAAAAATTGCTGATTATAAGTCATCACACTTATTATTCCAGCTTAAACAAATAATAAAGATTGATTTTAGTTAACATTTGAACAAATCAATATCTTTGTCATTACCATCACCTCATTCAAAGACACTATACCATTTTGTGGTTTTACATCTTTCTCTGTTGTGAGGTATCCTGATTTTCATTTCCTTTTCTAGATTAAAAATAAATAGGAAAATAAAAAGAAGGCAAAGAAAATCTAAATAAATAATTTTCCTTGACTTCAATCTGCTAATATGTTCATGATTCAAAAAAAAATAAAAATTGATATTTAATTGATATTCAAGTTTATGTGGAATAAATTTTTCTTTAAAAATAAATTCTTGGCATAATTAGAAAGTTTTAATGTTACTTTTTCTGAATGTTTTTACTCTATTTCAGCTACAGAACAGTTCAGTACATAAAGAAATCTCATCTTTAACCCATATGCCAGCTCTGTACTTCTTAACCAGCTCTCAGCAGTGCAAAACCAAGTAAGAAATCAACTGATACTACAAATCAGACTCACATGGGATTGGAGGAGAGTGTGCTTACAGACTGCCCTCTTTCTGTTTGTATGTTTGTCTCTGTATGTATTTCCCAAGTGTTTTATTGTAAACCTGATATTGATGGCTCTGCTAGCCAAGAATTATCACTGAACTGTAAAAAAATGTTTTCATTTTTGTTTGTGGCTTATGAAATAAATCTTGATTTTCCTGTTCTTAAGATAGTCTTTAAGTTGCAGGTAATATTCCTTTATGTTTGTGATTACAATATGCTCCATTGGCTAGCTACTTAGTGCATGCTGCTGCAAAAGCAAAAAGTTTTTTCTCAGAGTAAGTAAAGAATTTAAGGTTATTTACTACAGACATTTAACAAATGCATAATGCATTAATTTAAAAGAGAAAATTAGGTGATAGTCTGACCTCCACCAACAGAAGCCATTTGTTTAATGAAAGGTCTTATCACCCTGTGTCAATTTTTGCATTAGGACTGCATTCTCCTAATCCTTTATGTAACAGGTCAACTCTAGTGGACCAATGCAGCTGAAAGTAGGAAAGAAAGGAGACAGCAGCTTAAAACTGTTGCTTTTTAAATGCTAGCAGCTTAGTCTGCTTAAAAGTTCAGTGCTTCTTGTATGCTCATTCAGTGATAAATGACTTCTGCAAGCAATAGCTCTTGAATCTCAACATCATTGGCTCAGCTTCTGAACACAGAAGAGCTGGAGAAGATCCTGCAGAGTCTTTGCAGGTCATTCTGTACATAGGGCTAGCACTACGAGGAGCCAACAAAGCAGTGTGAGACACAACTGTCCTTGTAACTGTTGCTGCAAGAGAAAACAACCAGAAAGGGAAGACAGAAGTTCATTGAATTGTGTAGTTGACCAGAGGTATGGTGGAGAGTGCAATGGATAATGCAATGCTTGCACAACTCAGTATTAAAACAGTAAGGCTCAGAAAGATTTGTGAAATGGAAGAAACTCCTTTCCATACCCCAAAATGTAATGAACTGTCAATATTAAAAGTATCAGGTTTAATGGACATCATTGTAAAATTCTAACCTGTCCACATTGGTGTAGATGACCTGGTCTTCTCAAGCATTAAAGAAGAGAAAGGTAAAGAAGAGAAAGGAAGAGAAAGGAAAGGAAAAGAAAGGAAAAGGAAAGGAAAAGTGAAGAAGAAAAGACGGCAAAAGATTATGAAAGGTATGTGGAACAATACAATTTTTGTGTTCAGTATTTGATATCTTGATACTTAATGTTTTTGAAAGGAGTGTGAGAGTCAATGAGAAGATTAGCATTACACAACTTTGAAGATACCCTGAGAAAAAGCAGCAGCAATATTCATATGGTCTGCATAAGACCTGAGATTTGCTTCTAAACCCTCAAATAGCAGTGTCTGCAGTTCTCACATCAACAGTAAGGACCCCTTGGTTTTAGTAAGCATAACATTCACGCTCATTGCACTGAGCAAATTCCAGAGCTGAGGGTTTGGCTGTTAAAATTAATATTCCATCCTTGTCTGCACTGGAGGGCTGGGGAGAACTAAGAATCTCACTGTGAAATTTTGTTGGAAATAGATTCCTTTTTAAGACCAAAACAAAATTTGACTTCTAAATTACTTGAGAACACTCAGCACCTGTAATTCAAACTATAGTTTATACTATAAGATGAAATAGTATTTGGCATTCTATAAATACAACTGTCATTATGCCTTCTGGAAAATAATTTAATATTCAAACAGCTCTGTCCTCAAATGTATTTACTGTCACCAGGATCTCTTATTCTATGAAATTATGGAATTTGTTTTTAATCTCTAATAACTCAGTCATATGAGTTTGTTTTACACTCTCAAATTAAAGCATACTAGCTTTTTTTGGCATCCAGCAACAACCACCTGATAAATTGGTAACTGTGGCTCTTTTTCAGACACACACTTTCAACGCTATGTTAAAACAGTTTTGGAGTTTAGTAGTATTAGAGACACAAGGAAGTGCCATCTAATTCTGCACTCTAATTTCTGTATTCAAATGCTAACCAGGAATTCAGATGCACCATGCTAACTAGCCAGCCCACTTCTGAATGATTAAACTAAAATCTTATAACTTGATAAGCTAATATATGTGTCATAAGACTATTTTCTGTTTTGCAACTTGACAGTCTGTACTAGTCCAGATTTCTCAAAATTGATGGAATAATTTGTTCAGAACTGGATATGCTAGCATAGAAAATTATCTGTCTGTGACAGACAAAAGTGCACATTAAATTTATGTAAAATCATACATATTTATGCATACCAACAAATCACCAACATTTATGGTATTAATAAAAGACTGTGGAAATAGGATCTTTTGATTATGGCTGGAAATTCACTATGAATTGTTATACCTTTTTGAAATACTTCCTATGCCACAGTAGATCTCGTTATGGAAAATGAAGTCCTGGATTGTAAGATTTATACTCTTGCATGTTTAGACGTAAAGCTCAGTCTGTCATCTAATGGCAGAAATTACTTCCCAGTGGTGAGTGAGTACCAAAGATTGTAGAATCACAGAATGGTTTAAGTTGAAAGAGATCTTAAGTTAGTTCCAGTGCCCTGTCATCTTCCACTAGACTAGCTTATCAAAGCTGGCCTTGAACACTTCCAGTGATGCAGCATCCACAGCTTCTCCAGGGAGCATTTTCCAGAGTCTGAGTGATGTTTTTCTTCTCATCTCATCTTTACAGTACTGGAGAAATTTGCCACGGCTTCCTCTAAGGACTTCAAGTGCTCAGGGAGGGTCTCAGCACACCATCTGGATTTCCTTTTTGTTTTCCCACAGGTTTCAATGCAGGACAAGTAATAAGGCAAGAGGGTGCCTGTCAAGTCATTCAGCCTCATCCCAACTAGGGAATTTCAGGATGCATGGGAAATATCCCAGTGACTTCCCATTTAGACGCAGCCTACCTCAGTGTCCTGCAGCAGGACTTTTGGTCTTTTGCTCAGTTTGTTAGATATTTCAGAGGTTTCATCACAATTGGGTTAAAAAATGATTCAGTAAAGACAAACGGCGTAATAACAGGTACCAGCATGTCAATTGGTTGTCTTGCAGTTACTTTTATATGCAGTTGAAAAACACCTACCCAAAATGAAGCCAACACAAGAAAATTCTACTTATAAAATACAGAAAATTTTGCTTGAATTTCAAAAGCATAAGATGAAAATAGAACATTCTTATTTTAAAGTATGACTAAATATTGGAAATTACTATAGCCACTTCTAAAAACATTACATCAATTTTTACAGAACATCCCTGAAATTTTGCAGTGTCAGGTTGATGTTGACAGCCTTATAAAGTATGACTGAACGAAGTGTAATAATCTTGACATTTTGTGTATTTACAACTCCCATAAGTTCTTCAGTCTCTAACACAATACATTTTCATAAGTTAATAGTATTATCAAATAAGCAGACATATTGTCAATTTTGTCAGTTATAACAGAATTCTGAGCATAGAGTTCATTCTTTCCCACTGGTTAAAAATCTGTCAGTTTTGAAAGTTTTTTGACTGTTTAATATTAACCTATCATTATGCTAGCACTGACAAAGCAATACTACACTCACAAAAAAAAAAAAAAAAAAAATCTCAAATGGCTTTTCAAGAGTCTGTTTCTAACCCCATGATCTTATTGCAAAAAGATGCTAGATCTCATACAGACATCTAGGTAACCACTATAGGGATATATCCTATATGTCTTGTATCAGTGTATCAAAAATGTGGCCATATGGCCCATCTGGCAAGGGTAATAAAGTTATATTCAAGTTCAGATAAAGCACATAAGAAGAGAGCAGTAGCTCACATTCAAGCTCTAGGTCTAGGATGTGTGTGCATGCAAATAGGAATATATGCTAGAAGAGAGGTTGTCACCTCTACAGGTCTGTTAAGTACATATTTGTATGAAAACCCATGCTTGGAATATAATCCTGTGTTCAGAAAGTATAGGGAGCAGAAGAACTACCATGCTTAGAGATTTTATCCATTTAGCTTTGCACCTTATCTACAGCAGAGAATGCTTTTGGGTTGTATCATAGCATGTTCCTTCCCAGCTTACTTTCCATGAGTTTAGCAAGACTTGCTAATAAAATTGGACCTATAATTAAGTTTGTATTTTTAAATCATTTCATGATAGTGAATTTTTAGAGGAAATGTGACATTGTCTAAAAATTAAAATTAAAAATGTCACTTCAAAAACTTTTCACTACTGATATTGCTGATCAACATACTGGTATTTTAACTAGCAGACTAAAAGTTTATAATTGTGTTTGAAATTTCCTTGATTTCAAAAGAAAAAGAAAGAAAAAAAGGAACAGCAAATGTATTAAAAAATTACTTAACATGAACGTTTCTGTTGCTAACTGAATTGGAGGCATGTTATTTTTACCACTCAGCTAACTACATTAGATATGTTCTTGTATTGCTACACTGTCCACTTGTAACACACTTTACACTTCTATTATTTCATTGCTTAATATTATGCCTTCATAATTCTTCTGTTATGTATAGCATTTTCAGTCATTATTCATGTAGGTATTTGTGAAAATACAAATAGGTATCAGTATGATTATTAAATCATTAATGTATTAAAACAAAACCCTTGCATATGCTGCAGTTGCTACGTCATTAATATGATTTTTGTGAGAAAACTGAGTTATTGTGTTTGAAGATTGAAGATTCATTCTGTTGCAGAAACATTTTTGTCGCATGTATTTCTTTGTGCCTGAGACATGTCAGACATGTTATCCATTGGGTGATTTCGTCTCATTTATATTTTGATCTCTGGAACATAATAATGAATAAATGGTGCACATTTGCATTCTTTTTTTTTTTTTTTTTAAACTTGCCTAATTTACCAGTTGAGTTATCCTATTCTGTGAGAAATTTAAAATAAAAAACCCACGATTACACTAGATCTTTAATATATTTTATCCCAACAACTCTTTTCCAAACTGATGAGTTTCATCCTTTTCAGTATTCCTTGTACACAAGTGTTTCCATATCTTTTATCATCTCTGTTGTCTCTCTGTCTGTTCTGACATCCTATTATACACATTTGAAAGGGCAATGTTAAACAAATTTATCATTATGCCGCTATGTTGACTTCCAAATAATTCATACAAAATATGAATTCTCCAAATAATGCATACTCCCTGCCTTTTTTACTTACTATTCTTGTTTGTTTCCAATACCTTTCCACAGTGACTCCCCTATCACGTTCCTTACTTCTTATTTTACTTGCAACTCAGGAGACGAACAGTATACTGGACTGCATCAAAAGAAAGGTGGCTGGCAAGGCAAGAGAAGTGATATTCCCTGCCTGCTCTGCCTTCATGAAGTCCCACATGCAGTACGGCATCCAAGTCTGAGACACTTCAAGGCACAAGAAAGATAAGGAGCTGCTGGAGCAGAAGCAGGTCCGGAAGAGGCCATGAGAATGACTGGAGAGTTGGAGCACCTGTCTATGAGGACTGGTGTAAGAATAAGAAAGCAGGCAGGGGAGGCAGGGAACTGCCGTGGCTTGACAAGGATATGCTGGTCAGACTTGGGGAAAAGAAGGGATTGTACTAGCTGTGGAAACAGGGCGTGTCACCTGGGGATAACAGAGGGATGCTGTCTAGACATGCAGAGATGGGATTAGGAAAGCCAAGGCACAGATGGAACTGAACTCGGTAAGGGATATTAAAGACAACAAGAAGGGATGCTATAGGTACAATGGTCAGATTGGGCAGATCAAGTCTGAGGCTGCCTCATGAGATTGAATGAATACAAGTCTATGGGGCTGGGTAATATACATACTGGGGTCCTAAGCGAGGTGGCTGATATGGTTGTTCAGTGGCTCTCAGCAATATTTGAAAAGTTGTGGCTACTGGGTGAAGTCCTCAAGGACTGGAAAAAAGGAAAAGTCACTTCCATTTACAAGAAGGGGAGGGAAGAAGGATGCAGGAATCAACAGGCCAGCAAACCTCACCTCTGTATCTGGGAAGATCATGGAACAGATCCTTCAGGAAGACATGTTAAGGTACACGAGGGATGAGCAGGTGATCCAAGACAGCCAGCATGGCTTTACCAAGGGAAGGCCATGCCTGACCAATCTGGTGCCTTCTATGTTGTAGTGAAAACACAGGTGGACAAGGAGAAGGTAACCAATGTCATCTATCTGGACTTGTGCAAGGCTTTTGACATGGTCCCCCACCACATCATTATCTCTAACTTGGGGAGATATGGATTTTAGGGGTGGACTATTTGGTGGATAAGGAATTGGCTGGAAGGTCATAGACAGAGGGTTGTGTTGAGTGGCACTATGTCCAGGTGGAGGCTGGTGATGAGCAGTGTTTCTTAGGGGACTGTCTTGGTACGGGTGCTCTTCAGCATCTTTGTCAGTGACAGCAATGATGAGCTTGAGTGCACCCTCAGTAAGGCTGCCAATGACACCAAGATGAGTGGTGGTGAAGTTGACACATTAGAAAGAAGGGAAGCCATCCAGAGGGACCTCAACAAACTCAAAAGGTAGGGCCATGTGAACCTAATGAGGTTCAACATAGCAAAGTGCAGGGTTTTGCACCTGGATCAGAGTAACACCAGATACATATACAGACTGGGAGTACAGCTCCTTGAGAGCAACCCTGCAGAGAGGGACCTTGGGGTCCTGGTGGGTTTAAAACTGAATATGAGCCATCAATGTACTCTTGCAGCATAGAAGACCGATGGTATTGGCTTCATCAATGAGGGATGACCAGCAGGGACTTGAGAGGTGATTGTCCCTCTCTACTCTGCCCTTGTGAATCACCGCTTCGAGTACTGCTTCCAGATCTGGGAACCCATAACAGGAAAGATGTGGAGATGTTGGAGAGGGTTTGGAGGAGGGCCACGAGGATGATCAGAAGGTTGGAGCACCTCCCCTATGAAGACAGGCTGAGGGAGCTGGGCTTGTTTCAGCCCAGAGAAAAGATAACTGAGAGGAGACCTCATTGCAGCCTACATGGAACTACATGATTATCAAGGCCTCTTCCAACCCAAGCCATTCTATGATTCTAAGTGCCCAACACAGTATGTATTCCTAGGAGAATGCTTCCACTGGTATAGTACTCCAGAATATGCCCTTGCCTCTCTCTATGATATAAGTTTTTCTGCTGCACTAAGAAACAAGAATAAGCTGTGGAGGAAACTTTTTCATGGACTATATTTCTCACTGAACCTCAGCAGCTCTTGATTCTCAGCTGAGTGATAACACTAGAAAAGAAAGGAACTCTGTTCCATGTGTTTGTTCTCTTTCACCTGCTGCTCAGGGAATACTTTTCACAGCCCTAGCGTAATTGATCTAGTGCTTTTGCTTTTGAGAAAAGTCCTGTCTTATTAGTATCTTTCTTTTGCTCATCAGCAGAGGGAAGAGGGCAGACATGTAGAGTGCATGTAGAGTGCAACCTGTGAAGCAGTTTTCAGATATCAGGTTTAAAGAGATTTCCCTCTGCAAGAAATGGTTTAAAACTTGCCATTGCATGACTATAACCCTACTTTTGTTTGGAGAGTGGAAGAGCCGTTTTCTCACATTTTCTTTCACACAAAATTAGATGTAACAGTGATCATTCATGCTATATGAGTGATGCACTTGCCATAGGTCATCTGCTATACTGGTCTGCAGACTGAGATAGGTAAATAAAACTTCTCTAATAGATCTGCCAAACTCAGGTGTCTTATTTGGGCAGTAGTTACGAAGATTCTAGTGAGAACATGGATTTTGAATGAAGTGCAAGGTGTTTGATGCTGTTGCAAGGAAGTGTTTATCTGGACTGTAAGGTCAGATTGGCAAAGAAAATAACTTTCTGTGGTAGGTGTTGTTAATAAACCTAGTGTACTTTTTTGTTGTTTTTTTATCCTTCCTGTGCATGAGGTAGGGAAGAAAGAGGACCATTTGTATTACATTTATTTGCAATCTAATTTGCCAGGCCAAAGGATAGCCTGAATGATCTAATTCTCAATAAACTACAGACTGAGGTGAAGTACAAATCATCTTAAAAGATCCAATAATTCTGTTTCAATTGATCAGCTTTTTAGGCAGTATCCTTCAGTTGAGACTTTTCAGATAAGTAAAGTAAATTAGGTTGAAAATAAAATGCTAGTTTCTGAAATGTGGATTTGGCAATGTATTTTTGATCTGATAGGAGCTTGGTAGCATTTCCTCTATCTGCTTGAGGCCTACTGAGCTGAGTATACCGTTCTCTATCAAAACCCAGTTCTTTGCAGCTCAGTGAATAAAATACTGCAGTTTCTCCCATTGACTGACTGAAATAAAATAATCTATGATGCATGAACAAGTCTAAATGAAATAATAATATCCTTAGCAGTGAAAAACAGATTGGTAGTACAGTAACTGAGAAGATTTATTGCCATCTCCTTGAGCTAGCCTGCTGAAACAGCCTGCTATTTTATTTAATCTCATATCAGAGGAATTACTGGCTGGTAATCCATTGTTAAACATCATTTAGAATGATGGATGAAAATGTCAGCTTTTCCAACATAATCAATTCATATCTCATTAGCACATATTATTTATGATTCTCATAATGGGACCTGCAGGGGTCTCCAGGGGGAAATGGAGACCTCAGCTGTTGTTGAAATGAGATGAGATATACTGTAGCTTATGAGTTAATAACTGCATATAAAAAATACTTCCCCTCAGTATTGATTGTCCTTACCATTTTACAAATGAATTGAGCGCCTTGGCTTCCCCTCTTGCTGCGTATGGAGCTCTTCCTTCTATTCATTTTGTTGCTAATAATTCAGTGAGAAAAATATTAAAGAGCATATGAGAAAGACTGTTTTACAAATAACTTTTAAGACACTGGAGGGGAAAAAAGAGCCTTTGAATGTAAAGTAATAAGAAACACTTTACTGCTCTGTTGCTGTTTGCTAAGGACTTTGGGCACTTTTTCCCCCCTCAGTCCCTATGAAGACAAATCGACATATTTCTCCAGCTACAGCACAGCTGCATTTTAAGGATACTTTCTACCGTATGCTGCCTCAAAGACCAATGAAAAGCAAACCTTGATTCATGGATTTAATGCAGCTGATAGTGCAGCAGTAATCATGGTCACAGTGTCAACTGCTGCCTCAATTAAACTACATTTGAGAATCATTTTATGCTTCAGCTCATAAACATCAATAAAGGAAAATGAGTAATAAATGACTGTCTAGAGTACAAAGGACCAGCTCATATTTCAGATGAAAATGAAGACAAAATGTAGCTTTTATTTGCCTGTGGAATTCCCATTAACTGCATCACTGACAGGAGGGAGTTGGATCAATAGTTGGCTGGCCGCAGAAAACAGTTTCTGGCTGTTCAGCAGCCAATGCAAAAGGAAAACTGTCATATTGTGATCTTTATCAGGTAATCTTCATTACACCAGACCAATGATATATGTATATGCTGGTCAGCTAGGGGCACTTCTAATTCCTGCTTCTATTTGTGGTCCGAGGGCAGTGTGCTCACAAATTATTTGTTTACAGCCATGAAAAACCTTCAATGTTCATCTCTTTTATTCTTTTTATAGGTAATCCATAACTAGGTACTTTCTCTCAAGACTACTTTATTCACTTAGATTTTTTTTTCAAGTGCTGTATCAAAACTTATCTTTGCTTAAGAACAACCTACTAGCAGCTTTCGCAGTTGTTGCTGCAGAAGCTTGACTGAAAGATTTACTAAGTATCCTCCAGTAAGCCCTTGGAGGGCGTTCATGCCTTATTACGGGTATTTCTGGGCTTACTTGAACAAAGGCAAGTTCTAGCTGTGAAGGAAAAACAAACACGCTCTATAAACTGTTAGCTTCCCAGGCCGCAGATTGTACATGTGGTAAAGTATATGTGAAACACAACCATCTCCTATTTTTCTCCAGCCCAGACCAGAGATATTTTATGCCTTTGCAGCGCTCTGCAATTCATATAGCTCCATCACAGTGAACAAGGTGAGGATATGTAGATATAAGAACCTTCTCAGTTTGTGCACACTCCACAGAGTAGTGTGTTTTCAGAGCACAGCTCAGGTTTTTAAGGTGTCAACACTTGTAATTCTAAAACAGGAGGAAAAAATCACTTCCTCTTCATAGAGTGATAATGTAAATTATGAGGAATGCTCTGAAAGTAATGTTTCCTATTTTCTTATGTTGTCCCACAATGTCAGAGGCAGATATTTGTGGTATAGCATTAGAGGTTCAATCTTTCTGCCAATATTTCATTACATTTTGTTGCCCCGCCACAGATGACAGCAGAGTCTGACAAAATGGTGTTTGACATGGAAGTAAGTATGAAGCAACAGTGCGTCACTGAATTTCTTCAGCAAATAAATCTGCAGCCATTGACATACACAGAATCATAGAATCAGCAGGGTTGGAGAAGACCTCCAAGATTATCCAGTCCAACTGCCCGCCTATCACCAATATTTCCCACTACACCATGTCCCTCTGTACAATATATTAAATGTTTCTTGAACATCATCAGGAACAGTGACTCCAGCACCTCCCTGGGCAGCCCATTCCAGTGCCTGACTATTCCCTTGGAGAAAAATTATTTCCTAACATCCAACCCAAATCAACCCTTGGTGCAACGTGAGGCCATTCCTTCTAGTCCTATTGCAAGTTACCTGGGAGAAGAGGTTGACACCCACCTCATAACAACCTCCTTTCAGGTAGCTGTAGAGTGTGATAAGGTCACCCCTGAGCCTCCTCTTCTCCAGAAAAGAAGAAGCATTGTTCATCAACACTTGCTGAACATTTATGGAGACCAAGCAGAGAATGTAAGCACGGTGAGGAGATGAGTGGTGTGCTTCAGCAGCGGTGACAACAATGTGAAAGATAGGCCATGTTCCAGATGATCACACACAGATGTCACATCATGAAATGAAGAGTGTCTCGATCAGCTTATCCCTGTGATTTGGCAGATAACAACCAGGAAACTGTGTACAGAGTTGAATACTGGCTTCAATGTTTTGGAAATAAACATAGAACTTTCACAAATTTTGCACCATTTGGGTCCCACAAATGCACACACAGGAACAGAAAGAACACTGCACTGAAGTTTGTCAGGACCTATTGTATCAGTAGAAGACTAATGGTGACAGTTTTCTGGATTGCTTCATTACCTATGATGAAACAAACACTATCAGTTGGAGTCAATATGGTAGAGCACAGCATGACAACATGTTCACTCTCCACCAAAAAAAAAAAGTTCAAGATGCAGCCCACAGTGGGTAAAGTGATATGCAATATCTTTGGGGATAGGAATGGGGTGATCCCTTTGGATTTCCTGAAAGCTGGACAAATCATCAACTCTTATTGCTCCTTCATAATGCTGGCTAACCTGAAGGCTCAAACTTCCAGAGTTAGGCCAGAGAAGAAGACAACCTTCCTCTTACCACATGATAATTATAGGCCCCATACCAGTATGAAGACTATGGAGTACATTGCCACACTCACGGTATAGTCCAGATTTGGTGCCTTCTGACTTTCACCTGCTTGGGCCAATGAAAAATGAATGCATGAGCAACATTTTCTTAGTAACAATACTATCATTGAATCATAGTGATACAGTAGGTCACCTCTGCTGGTGCAGATTTTTATGAGTATAGAATAAAGGCTCTTGTTCTTCACTACTGAAAATGCATCGTGATTGGATATGAATATGGAGAAAAACAGCGTTTTGTAGCTGATAATTTTCTCTATCAAGTAGTGTTATTGCGCTCTTTTGTTGTTGTTTTTTTCCATAGAAAGAAATGGAAGGCATTACTTTTGGAACAACCTACATATATCATTACAACCTTCAGCTAAATTTTAAGCATTATTATTTACAATTTTTCATAGCTCTGTTCTTATGAATCATCATATATACTCTTTCTCTGTTTAGTTTCCTGTTTTTCTCTGACCTTGTGAAGTTGAATCTACTACCGGGTCTTTAAAACAGGAAAGAGTTTTCAAAAGTCTCACAGCTTATAATGAGATTTCCTTTTAAAACTTTAAATTTAGTTCTTACAATAAAATGCACTCTGACAATAATATGCAATTATGTGTAATCTGCAAGGTATGTATTTGCATTTCAGAGTGAGAGCTAAAGTTGACATTTGTTTTCATGAAGTGGGCCTCATTACTGCTCCTGAAAGTTACCCTCTTCCCTTTCTTTCTCTCCCACTCCTTGTATTCTGTCCTTTGTCATCATTCATCTCATCCTGTCACCTTCTTCTCAATTTCTGTTCTGCAACCTTTTCTTTCTTCTTCTTTTCCTTCCCAGACTCCAGTTGAAATCCTGTCTCCCTCCTTTCCTATTACAATTTCCTACTCCCTTTCTCCCTTTCACTTAATAATGCAGACTGACAATAATACAAAAACACAAACACTGCAGATGACTAAAGTAGCTTTCAAATAGCACATTTTACTTCAGCATCATCTCATACCTTTTTCGGTCTCCTTAGTTATCTTTTGCTCCTCCTTATCCTGTCTTCTGGCTGCTTACCCCAGTAAATCTCTAGTCATATATACCACATATTTACTCTCTTCAACATCTTTATTTGAACTTCTAGTCTCTTTCTACAGAACCTTAATCTCTCCTGTCTCTTCAGATCCTTTTCTACCCCTTTTCTATTTCTCCCTTCATGTCTTCCTTCACTGCTTAACTTTCTTCTGCTTTTTACATCTTCATACACATCACAAATACTTCTCCTAAACCTTGTCACAATCTGATGATTCCTCCGTTCCCCCTTGTTTTTCATTCTGCCTTCTGATTCCTATTATCACTTCCCTAGTTTCTCATCTACTACTTTAGTTTCTCCTGGATTGAAGCAGCTGAAAATAATTCAAGGCCTTTACAAGAAGCAGGTTATTTCTACAGGTACAAAGCTAGCAATGGATCATGCCATATCATCAGACAGTCTGGAGGTGGTGGCTATTGTGAATGAATGGATGTCTGTCAGTTTAGCAGCCAGAATTGGAAAGGATGTTACAATGATCTCAGAAGACAGCAACATTCATGAAGCTCACAGCATTCTCAGGAACTACCATAGTAAACCAATTTTGCTGTGTTCCTCTTTAGAAATGGCAGTGATCACATTCTGGTCTTCGTATTAAAAATCAATACATTCTAGGACTGAAGGGGTCTTGCATAAGAGCTTGGAGAATTTTTTCGTATTACCAAAATATTTTAATATTATAGCCTAAAAAGCTTTCAATTTCAGTGCATTTCAATCTACTGAACTCCCAGTTTTCCTAAACAGAATGTTGAAAAATGGAAACTCGGCCTGTTATCTGTCTAACACAGAGAATTATGGTGTTAAAAGATGTACCAAAAGGACTATTTTTCATACATATTTACATTGATAAACAGAAAATATTTTGAGTTAAATTCCAGATTAAAAAAAAAAACAAAAAACAAAAAAACCCAAGAACCTAGAAAAATGAATATATTAATGCATTTCTCTATAGCTAAAGGTAATCTTACCAGAAATATTTCTTTAATTAATTTTTAATATAGTATTTCACTTTCTGTCCAAATCTCAGCAATGACTTTCAGAACAAAAAGTAAAATGATGATATGTAGAAATGAGGAAAGACAACAGTCGGGAAGAAATGTTTTGTTTTGTTTTGTTGTGTTTTGTTTTGTTTTGCTTTCTAACTACCCAGTTTCTAAAATGTGCACAAGAAGCCTGAAAATAACATGTAGGTATTTGACCCTCAGTGGTCTTTCTCAAAGTAGGGAAAATAGAATTTAAAAAATGCATTTCTTATCATGTTCTCTTCCACAGAACTGCAGTTCTATGGTTTTGTCATTCTCTTCCTCAGAAAATTCCACTGAGATTCCAAGGATTTTTCAAAATGTTGTACCAACAACGGGACAGATAGTGCTCTTTGTTTATCCAACTATTTTCAGCAAACCTACAGCCAGAGTCTGTCTGCTGTTCAAATCAGCAAGAGATGTATCAGAAAGTGGAGATACAGAGTCTTAACTTTTCAAGCAATTTGAATACTTTTCCTCAAATATTCATGGTTATTTTAAAAGTATTCCTTTAAAGTACTGTAAAGACTTCTGGACAGCCTGGTATTTTTAGTAAAATAGTTTCTGACTTTGTAGTAGGATTGGTTTTTGTCAGCCGGTGTATGTGACTTACAAGAAATAAGAAATTCAACTTTCAGTATTCAATGTTCTGCAAAAATTTTAGTTGGATCATTTAGTAGAATATTCTTGTACTAGTTCAAAGACAAATAAAAAAGAGTCAACAAGGCCTGTCTTTCAGAAAGGAAATAGTCTGTACCAATTGCAGCAAGAAAATAATTATTCCAAAAGTCACTGCAACAAGAAGAGAAAGGTTTTAAATTAGTATAAATTCAAACTATCTGACAATATTAGAAGAATCACTGAGATTGAGTAGAGACTGCTGACCTGTTTTAATATCTGTTTTTAATTTTGCCATTAGTGAGTGAGAGTTTTCTGTGTAGGCAACCAAAATAGACTCTTGAGAAAAACTGGCATTAAGAAATGCAAGTTACCTTGTTCACTGCTACAAAAGTGAGTGTGAGCTATAAATTGAGCCACGAGACATTTCTATGGTTCTAAAAGAGTGCTAAATTTTTTAAAAAACTTTTCAGAATTTTAAATACTACTAATAGTAATAAATATAAGAATGAACTGGGACAAGGACCTCAAGTTTCAGAGGTTGCAATGTGGGATCTGATGGGATCTGACAAATGAACTGGAATAATTTATTATTCCTTTGTGGAATGTTTCATTATTCCCTGATAAAAACTTAATGATATTGGTTTTATTTTCATAGTTTGCTACATGGCTTAAAGACTAATCTTAGGTTCCCTCTTTATCATTACGCTCCAGAAATTACAGAAATAAAGGCATGTCCTTTTTCTTTGTTAGTAACAGCAGATGCTTTAATTAATTTCTGAAAAATTCAATGGGTTTTCGCACATTGAAGAACTTTATAGTGAACTTTGAGAGTACTAAACCACTGCCATAGACATATTCATTGCACAGCTAAGACACTGATTAATGGCATTTTAAGGCATTGTTTATATCATACAACTTTTATATTTTCCATGCAGTTGGGCATTTTAGTAGTATTCCATTAAGATATTATTTTCTACACTAAGATAAACACAAAATAAAGCACCATGTATGAACCCATGATATTTTAGTTACAGTGTAGGACTTTTTTCTCACTGACTCTATAAATATAAATTCTAAGCAAAAATACTGAAATATACATATTTACTTCCCTTTATATAAATTAGTTTCTGGCTTCTCCACCCCTTTTTGCACTTAGTGGATATGTAGTTTGCTATATTGAATGAATGCACAGGTACATACTGCTTTAAGCTAGGAGCTATCAATAGTATGTAGCTAATACATCATATTGAATGAAAGACTTCATAAATCAGTTACACGAGGGATCATACAAAGCTTTTAGTGCATTTCCAAAGAGTCATAAAAACTATAAATCAGTGTAGTTTTGATTAATCAACTCACAATGTCAGCTTTTGGCAATAGTTATCTGTTGTGTCCTTCTAACTGCAGGTGCACTGGAAAGAGGGCAACCATCTGTCACAGGGATGGTTATGCAAGAAAACAGGAGCAAAAACTATTATTCTATTGTCAACTTCCAGATGAGTCCCAAATTTTGCTGCAATGGGACTGATCTTAAGGCATACAACAATCTGACTTACAGTTTGGAATTTTGAATGGTGAAAAAGCAGGTAAGCAAGAGTTTACAGAGTACTAAACAAGCACTGAACTGAACACACATTCAAATATTTCTACGATACCATCATATTCTTCAGATTAATTAAGTGCTGAAGTCAGTAAAATATATGCTCTCTATTTCATGGTATACAGCTAAAAGGGAGGAGAATCACAGACCTGCCTGCATCTTGCAGTCTGCAAGTATGCATTTAGCAAGGCACCATCACAGATTCTTTTTTTTTTTTTTTTTCCAAAGAAAATGCTGTTGAAGAGTGAAATTCCATGCACATCATAAAAGACATTTGGCATCAATATTTAATTTTATTAGTTATACTACAAGTACTCTAGGGAACCTGATGGAGAGCCTTCTCGGTATTGATTAGAATACAGCAATCCCTCTGCACACTGTTCAGAATAATATTCAATTACAATTAATTTTTCAATTCACAATAATTTAAAATTTATCAAGAAAAGTTAATAAAGGTGCACATGGTTGGAACACACTGGGATTTATCATTCTGATATGAAAATACTATCTACAAATTATTATAATCTTTAATTTGCATAATCAATGTTTTTAATTCATTCTATTTGCCTGAACAAAATTATAGTAATGGAGTATTTTTACCATTCAGTGAAAAATTCAGAATTACCTCTTTCTTGTGCTGTGCCTTCTCATTTGCACACAAAAGAGATTTAAATGTAACAGTAATGAACAAATTGCTAATAAAATTCAATGAATATGTACGTCAAAAGAACTAACTTTGGGGGGAAAAAATCATTCTATCAGCTTTGTTATGTCAGAAGCCTCTAGATATCTTTCTTCTCCTTGGCATACCGTGGGTTCCTTCAGGCTACCCTCAATTTACAAATGTTATTTACAGATTAATTTTTCAGTACTTTATGGCTCAAATACGAAATAACTTAAGACAAAAGAGTCCATGAATGGATTCTGATTCAAAATAGATTATATTATTTATTTTAAAAGTCATAAAATGATAAGTAGAACTAATTAATTAATTAAAAATTATTCAAAAAATAATAGCCTAGTTATTTGAAAAAAATAATTGATACTTCTGTGTGGTGTGCAATCCCAGAGAGCAAATTTAAAGCACTGCATATAGTAACAGTCACTGACATTCAGACATTCAGTATTGGAAACAGTTCTTTGCTTTTCCTTGTTGAACATGTAGAAAAGCTTATTATTTCATATTACTGGCAACAAAAAACTGTTTAAAGATTTCGTCTTCCCAACTATTTCAGGTAGCACAGGCAACAGATCAAGTGAGAGAAGATGGTAGGAGAGAAAATTTGACAAGAATCAGATTTCCAAAAAGAAAGACAGTGGAAGTTAAGAGAATACTAGGGGATGTCTATAATTTTAAATCTTTCCCTTTATTATTTTTTGTAATACTACCTGAAATTTTCACTCCCCGAGAAATTATTACCATTTAGTTTGATATTCAGGACAGTTGTCTGAGATTTCTCTTGCCTGACTCTGCCCCCATCTCACTGCTCAATAGTACTGGGAGGTAAGGAAGTTCCAGTTGTTAAAACAGGAAAGAAATCTTTTTTTTTTTATTTTTTTGTACAGCCAGATTATTTGATTCAGGACAAATTACATTACAGAAAATTATGACTAAGTAAAGCCCATGAAAGTTCACCCAGGTCACGAAAGCTAACTTATGATATCTGACAATCATACTTCAAAATTTTGGATTTCTGTAGTTAGTAACTCACCAAAATCAAGCTATCACATTATTTATTTTTTCATTATATTTTAAATAATGTTAAGTTGTAATATGCAATGATTTATAGCAAGAGAGTGAAATATCAGAAGTTTTCAAGGCCATATACAGATACGGACAGCATAAGATCAGAGGACTACACAAAGGAAGAGCCATATTTTAGTCAACTGTGAGACAAGTAGAGAAGAATCATTGGCTCATGTATTTGAGGATTTAGGCTTACTCTTTGTTTTGTGTTTTCGTTTTCGTAACTATCACCTCTCGATAATAAAATTTCTAATTCAAAAGTCACAAAAATTTGCTGACAGAGGAACAAAAAATTAAAAACTGCATGTACCAAATACTTTATGTTATCTTAAAACCTAGTCAGAATTAAATAAAATTATTACCAGAGAATATGAACAATTTGATTGTTGTTTTAAGAGGGGTATCCTCTAAACTCAGTAACTACTTAACAACTGACAAGAAAATTGGCAAGGTTGTAGAAGGGAAATTCATAATGGATTGAAAACCATTAGGAATATTTTTTTGTTTGTTTTGTTTTGTTTTTGTTTTGTTTTTGGGTTTTTTTTTGATGGTGATGGGTTGGATGATGTTTGAGGGCTTGCGATTGGGATTCCCCTCCCTTCCCCTCCCCTCCCTTCCCCTCCCCTCCCCTTCCCTCNTTTCCTTTCCTTTCCTTTCCTTTCCTTTCCTTTCCTTTCCTTTCCTTTCCTTTCCTTTCCTTTCCTTTCCTTTCCTTTCCTTCCCTTCCCTTCCCTTCCCTTCCCTTCCCTTCCCTTCCCCTTTCCCTTTTTAATTTACGTTAAGTGAACACTCTGAAAGTTTTTCAGAATAACGTTTTATATGAAGAATTTTCACAAACTTACTAAGCAAGTAAAACCCTGACATGCAGGCAAAAATCTGACAATGCCTTAAAAGGTGCTCATGCATATCTGGGTATAATATAGCATAGAAAAAAGCACATATCAAACAGCACAGCGGGGCAAGGATTTCATACTGCTATTCTTGCTGTGCACTGGGCAGGGATTTTTTATTTCACACATCATCATTCACAGTTTGCTGGAGTGACTCAACACAGTCAGAACATGTCAACAAACAGTGAATATTTTAGTGTGGCTTTCCCGTGGAAAATTAAGGACATGAGATTTTTATTTCAATTACGTTATGTTATATTGGGAAAAAAGTAGAAAAAGAAAATTGTTTTTTCTGTTTTGGCAACAACCAATCATAAAAGATGTCTGTTCCAAATCCTACTGTCAGCCAGGACAGAAGTAGGCATTTAAGGACAGAAAAAGCATATACAATAAGACAGGGAGGTGAAAGTTGCTGGCCAGCCCACTCATTTTCTAATACTCACTAATTCTCTCAGTTTAAAAAATAGTAATAAGACGCTATTTCTGAACTGAGAGCGAAAACCAGGTTTAATTTTGCCGTTATCACCCAGGACAATACAAATATTGTCTGGAGAAAAAAAATACAAATGTGTGTAAAAAAAAAAGCCAACACCACTAGTCAGACAAAAGACAGCTTGATTATTCTGAGTCAGAATTTTCTCCCTTTTATTTCTAATCCATCTCAGTGGATACCTGGTATCTCAAAAAGTGAGAGTTGTTGAAACATGGAAGAATAGCACTAGATATCTTTTGCCAGACAGATTGCCAAAAAAAAAGGACACTACATACTGGTCATGAAAAAACAGGCAAAAGCAAAGGCTTTGAGTAAGAAAACTTCTGGCTGAGTCCATACTTGTTCCAATATTTCAATTTACTTTTTTTTTTTTTTTTTGTGAACCACTCATATTTCATGTGGGTGTACTTGACTCCAGAGTTTTTGTGGTTCTTTACAACACCTTAGAAGATAGATATGAAACAGTGATAGCAAAAGCACCTTAATATACAGCATATTCACAAAAACACACATTCTAACAATTTCCATCTGGAAGATTGTAGCAACCTAGATATCCCAAAGCCCAAACCCAAAGCAAAATCTTGCTTTATTCATTTTAATTTCCGTGAATGCTAAAAAACAGTAGAAGAAACCACAACATGCCAATCTCTAGCTTGAACTAAAGTTGATGTCTCTGGAATCATTCTGGAAAAAGAAAGGGAGATTAAGACACCAAAGCACATTAAATGATGATCTCAGCAGAGTAAATTATTCTAGGCAGACTTTTCAGATCATTATCAATGACAATTCTAACAATATTGTTCTTAATTGTTATAACAGATATCCTTGGAAGCATTTCCCAAGTCACCTAATATCTATCACCCACATTTTTCAATCACAACATCAACAGTAATTAATATTATAATGGCTATTAAATAAGGTATTTAGCATTTTGATGTGTAACTTCTTTCCATGCTGTTTTAAATTTAAAATTATTTTGTGGAAAATTAGAGCTAGCATTCAGTTTTCAGTAATTCAATGGATTTTCTTCATTTTCTCATCTTTCAAAGGAGTTCAAAAATTATTAATTAATCCACACCCACATGGGTGAACACTAAACCAAAAAGTTTGCACACGGTGAGCTTGTTCCTTTCTATCAGACAGATCTTGTCATAGAAAATTCAAACTCAGTCAATTTATCGTGTTGCTATGTTCTAGCCAATAATCTGATTTCCCTGATCTTTAGCATGAGGAATACTAATGTAACTGGTAAGCTGTTTAGGTCTATTCGTGATTTAAAATGTGTGTAAGTCTTTCCAAAATATGCCTCCAATTTCTTTCCATTGAAATGACAACCACTATAAACAGCAAAATAACAGTATTTGATACAGCATATTCTCAGGAAAAGAAAAAACAAAACAAAACAAAACATTTTTCAATAGTCGGCAACATTAGCTATGCATTTTTGCCAGCTATGGATGAGAGCTTGCATGCTGCATTTGTAAAAATCTGCACCAGCAGAGGTGACCCACTGTTACTGTTGCTACTGCTAAAACACACCACCCACTGCCTCACTGTGCTTGCATCCACTGCTTGGTCTCCAGAAACATTCAGCAAGCATTGATGAATATCAGTTGGTGCCATTCTTCCTGATGGAGGAATTCAACTATACCCCTTTGCTTCATAAGCACTTCCATGTTAGAAGCTGTTTTGTCAGACTACCCTTCTGCTTCTATCTGTCTCAAGGCAATAAAATGTAATGGAATATTGTGGGAAGTTCAGTCTGTACTGCAATACTATCGAAATGTTTGACATTGATAGAAAACATAATAAAAGAGAAGGCATTACTTATGGAGCAGCCCTTGTGTATTTATTGGATATCTTATATGATTATTTTACCTTTTATATTTTAAACAAAATATAAAAGGTAATCTATTTTTTAAATTGTTAAAAATCCCAACATCTACCCCCTTTCCTGCAATGCTTTTCCATGAATGTGGTGCTTATGTCAGCGTCTTCAGCTCAGGCCAGACATTTGAAAATGAAATGCAGTTCTGAGGTGGGATCATTGTGAAGAAACATCTAAGCTGATGAACAGTCCAGAGGAGTACACAGCTCCCCAGGACATTATTTCTAGTGAATGAATCTGTCTTAGTAGATTTGAAGAGAGTTTTAGTTGAATACTACTGCCATTATTTCTTAATTTCATGGAAAGTATAAAATATAACACAGTTGGTAAATTCTACGACAGATGTATTTCCCTACATGCATCTCCAAAATTTCTTTAAATTGAAAAAGAAAGAAACACTTGTGATGCAAAGATAGTAGGATGTGCTTCTTCCTCCTTCATGGATGAATCCTATACATTTTCACAGAAAGTACATATTTCTGTAATTATAAAATATGTCATTTTTCAGATTACAGAGCTCACTTTAAGTGTTAAACAGTTTAGGTCACTTTTTATAGAGCCTTGTTCAGTGCAGCACTACAAGACTTTCTGTGTATTTAAAATCTTAAGCAAGCACTCTCTCTGCAAAGCTGATCCTAAGGAATCCTGTTCCTGCTAACAGCTGTTGGTCGGTCTCCAAGCAGGAGGGGAGTTACACATGAAAATTTTTCTTATGTGGAGGGATAGTGGGACAAACTCAGTCTTTCAATCATTCCTTTCTCTCTAACAAGCTCAAGAATTGATTTTACATTGCCCTCCCCACAAAGGAGGGCAGTATGACTGCAAGCACTGGGCTGATTTGATAGCACTTCTCAGAGAACTGAGAGATAAATTCATCTGAGAGAAAAATGTGAGTTTTTTTACATCATTTATCAGCTTGTTTATTGTAAGCATATGCAGTGGAATTGTTGTTTTATTTTACTGCTTCCAAGAAAACAATATTTGAGCCTGATTTTTTTTATTTTTTTATTTTTTTTAAGAAAATACCACTTGCTTCACTACTATCTGTTAAAGGTTAACAGTACATTCTGTTCCTTAAAACATCTTGGAGATCTCAGAAAAGCTGAAGTCTTTAGGGATTTGAGATGCTTCCACTTGAAAGTCTATCCAAATAGTGATTAATTACTGGTTATTTCAACAGTGGAAAAAAACTACCTGTAACTTAATAAATGCCTACTAGTGAAAGGTATGTTTTAACATTGGTATTCTGAGCTCATAATTCACATATACCACGTGCATTTTATTATTAAAATCACTAGGAAAAATATTTTTCATTAAATTAAAATATCAGTTTTGTCTAATAATAAGTCCATGCTCTATTCATGACATCCCAAATATTTTCATCTCTATGTGTTATTTTGAATCAGATTGAACAATTCAGCCTAAAATTCGTCTGTTATGTGTTTCCAGATTTTTGGCAGCTCTTTCTCTACTTTTTTTTGTTTGTTGGGTGCTTTTTATTTTAAGAAAGATTGTGAGAATTCCATCCTCAGAGACAGAAACCTTTTGAGCGCAGCTCTCTCTCTTCTAGGTTGATACAATGCTGCCATCATATGGTCGATAGTGAGTACAGCATTTGTCAAGAGGGAGGTTTTTAACCCAATACAGCTGCACTAATCACACACTCTATTGCACAGCCCTTAGTATATACACCAATTCACAACTGCGAGGTACTAAAGGTATCTATCATAAATCTAAAAATACTTAGCATATTAGGAGGTGGCCTCTTTTGAGGCTAAATTCATGACATTATAATTCCATTTACACTCAGTAACTTCATTCTGACAATTAGGTTAAGTTAAGGTTAAAGAAGTGAGAGGGTTATAGAGTGATAATAGGCATACTCGTCAATACTAAGAACCAGTACGAGCATCCTTAACATGAATTTTATTAAATATATTTTATCTAGTTATGTAGATCATCTCATTTAAATTGTCTCAGAATTATCACCCACAGTTATTTCAAATAGCATGTCAGATTTTCATTATTCATCAAACAAATAAATAAAAGATTGATTCAAACTAATCAACACTAAGTACCGCAAATGCTATTAATCCTGAATTCATAGGAAGATTCCAGCCACAGGAAAACTAATAGGAGTCTGGAACAACAGTACTTAAATCCCTCTAAAACATCAGAAATAGTGCAGACAGCTATGTTAGGCTGTGGAAATCATGCAATACAGCATTTCTGCAAAAGGAATAATGAAATCCGAAGATATCCTAGGAAATTAGCTCAAATATCACAAACTATTATTTCCTCAAAAAGATCCCATCCCCGTATTTATAAAATCTAATTACAAAACACAGAGAGATGGTGAAATATTCCTAGTTTGTGCTTCATACCTGATACGTTCACTGCTAAGGATACAGTTACCAGAAAAGATCTTGTGCACTCTCACAATTCAAGTAAAGAGATAATTATACTAATAAGAAAAATTTGTGTTATATTCATTAATGGATATGTAAGTTTGCTACATATATTGCTAAATGTACTTCGCAGAGAATTATGTTTTTTTCAGGTATTCACAGAAAATAGTCTGATATATAACAGCACACAAATTGAATAGATAAAAAATTTTTATCCCTTAAAATAAAATACCATGGCTTCTACAAACAGCATTCTTCAATTTTTCATTTCTTATGTCTTTTTGTGGCAACTGCAGATGAAACTATATCATTACCAAAATATTATAGCAATGATTACAGGAAGTTGCATGGTCCAGTTATCCAAAATTCACCAACATTTTTGATATTTTACATTTATTCCCTGTTTCAAATTAGAAAACAGGTAAAGGCTGGGTTGAAAGAGGTATTTTTCTTTGTAACCATTGTTCCAGCAAAGCATGGTAATAGCAGAAAATATATTTCAAACTGTTGTTTGCTACTTTGAATTTGAAGGAGAAATAATCCTTAGTACTTGGTTATTTTTGATGAATAAATTAAGTTGCATTAAGAAAACACAGAAAGAAAAAAAAAAAGTAAAACTTGTATTAAAATTAAATGATTTCTGCTTTGCCAATATACCACCATTTGCTTGTGGCATCAATAACATTAACTTTCACACTCATCACTCTGTCTACAAGTTAATGGAAAAAGAGAATTGCCTAGCACACCTATTGGAAACTGCAACCATGAGTACTGCAACTGAAGATCAAATCTCGACACTAACAAAAATTTCACTCACATTTTCTAATCTGTCAAAAGACTTTTGTCAGCCTCAGAAATACGGACATGGAAGGATGGCCCTGTTCTGGACCCAAGAATGAAACAGCAAGACATTTTAAGATGTTAGCAGTTACACTGTGCATTAGATCCCCAGGCCCACTCTTAACGTTATTCAGAGGAGAATATGAAGGCGGCAGAGAAATGCCAGTGATTGACTACTGCTTCCACTTTCTTTGTGATTTCTGTTTTCTTCTCAAAAGGTTAGAAGCTTTCACAGATACACCCTTAAATTTTTATAACTGGTGCTTATAGGCACTATAATGTATTCAAAATGTTTAAGTTATAGTAATGTACAATAATGTACTGATCCTTTTTTTTTTTTTTCTTACTCTAGACATAACTCACATGAAGATACCATGATAAAGCCGAAGAAATTATCATGGGTCTCAGGCATCTTGTATGCATTACTGAGTA
>VXAB01006318.1:37170-59596 GCA_013399175.1 Odontophorus gujanensis
TTTTTTTTAATTGTATTACATATTATACCTATTCCTGCCTTAAATAGAGCAATGAAAATAATATTTTCTTATGTAAATAGGCTGGATAGATTGTAGATATGCTGCTCCATACTGATTCCATAAAGGCAGAAGTTCAGAACAGTCATTAGAATTGTATTATATACAGAGCTGTTATTAGAATTGTATTATGTAGTGGCTGACTTCAGAAATTGAAAGCGCATGGGTATGTGTTAAAGCAACAAGCACCACATTTAATAAGTACTAAGAGCATAGAATAACTGTATTTCTGAAGGCAGGTGAAACTGGAAGAAACTGATTACATTATATAAACATCACTTACGCTTGCCCCTTACTTCCCTTGTTACAAGCTTGCCACCCTAGTTCTCTTAGGTAACAAGTGTTACCTATACCAAATGTACCTGCACATCCAAATAACATAATTCAAAGCAACCAAAAAAATGCTCAGCCTCACGTACACCTTTGCTCCCATTACATGGCCCCAGAAATGCAGACACAATAGCATCATTTTGTCACTCACTGCTACATCTTTACATAGCATGGACCTATATACCAAACATCCCATACTACAGGTGTGGCCTGGTATAGGGAAACGGAGTAATTTTCCTCAGTCTAGTACCAGCTGTTCTTCTATCAGATAAACCTGGCCAGAATGTACACTGATAAGTGACCCGGGCCAGGTTCCGTTCCTGTCTTTGTACTGTGAGGAGACATAATTGATCCATTTTATTGTATTTATCCTGTACATTCTAGCCTTTAATTGCCCCAAAGATTTATAGAGTATCTCATTCTTTCCCACCTTCCTCCTCTTTCTCCCTCTCTCTCTTACAAGCATGCTTTGATCCAATTCCTTTTGTCTTGAAACACTCTTATGTTTTGATACCTTCTTACAGTAACAGCTAATAAAATAATTACTATCTTTTAATCCATCAGATTTTGGTTATGATCACTATGATTTTTGATCATTTTGAGCTATGTAATTTTATTTTGTAGTTTAATACATTTATTTCTACCTGCCTATAATTGAAGACTTGAAAAATTGTACTTACATGAGTGCACACCTCTTGGAAAAAAGATCTGAAAAACATCTTCAGGTTTTTTTTCCTTGCTATGATGGTAAGCAGACTATACAGACAAATGATGTGTGATAATTTACAAAACTATTTTAACTACCAGTCTTTATTTGTAAGTGCTTCAATTCATGCAGTTTCCATGTAAGCTGCTCTCCCCTGAGTACTACAGCATTACTCACAAAAGCTGCTGCATGCTGATATGTCTTCTCATCTCTGTACTTGTTTTTTGTAGGATTAGGTAAATCCATAGTGTTAAAAGCTGCTAGGCATGGTTATGTAGGTGTGAGTGAGTGTCTTTTTATTACAAGTTTCTATCAGGTAAGTGAGCTTTCTAAGGTTCAGTTCTGTAGTTTAAAATGAGTTTATGTCTATACATATATAATCTAGGATATATTTTAATAGAAAGTCTTAATTCACTTTTAATTGTTGTTGCTGAATGTGTTTACCACTTCTATTTTAGAGGAGTTAGGATTCTTGTAGGTGAAGGAAACTGCAGTATTCAGATTTTTTTTTGATCCACTTACCACTGTAAGCAAAGATAGTAACACTTTCACTTTGGTACTCTGTGGCAGCCACTAACCCAGCAAAGAGTTTTTTGTGCAGTCTCTGCCTTAATGCAATACAATGAACACACAGACCCTCCACCTTTGAACATTTTTTCAGAAGCCTTTGAAATAATAAGTGATGGAAAACAATACAGCTGTGAATTCTACATTTTAAGAGGTAGGTATACATACCTCTGAAGAGTTCTGTATAAGAACACTGGCACCAGACATGNACATAACTCACATGAAGATACCATGATAAAGCAGAAGAAATTATCATGGGTCTCAGGCATCTTGTATGCATTACTGAGTAATGAGTAGGGTCTCAATAGAAAATATATGTGAGCTTCCTCTAGGGTTAATGAACAAAGAAGTGGCCTATTATTCACAATTCATTCCCANGCCTGGTATAGGGAAACGGAGTAATTTTCCTCAGTCTAGTACCAGCTGTTCTTCTATCAGATAAACCTGGCCAGAATGTACACTGATAAGTGACCCGGGCCAGGTTCCGTTCCTGTCTTTGTACTGTGAGGAGACATAATTGATCCATTTTATTGTATTTATCCTGTACATTCTAGCCTTTAATTGCCCCAAAGATTTATAGAGTATCTCATTCTTTCCCACCTTCCTCCTCTTTCTCCCTCTCTCTCTTACAAGCATGCTTTGATCCAATTCCTTTTGTCTTGAAACACTCTTATGTTTTGATACCTTCTTACAGTAACAGCTAATAAAATAATTACTATCTTTTAATCCATCAGATTTTGGTTATGATCACTATGATTTTTGATCATTTTGAGCTATGTAATTTTATTTTGTAGTTTAATACATTTATTTCTACCTGCCTATAATTGAAGACTTGAAAAATTGTACTTACATGAGTGCACACCTCTTGGAAAAAAGATCTGAAAAACATCTTCAGGTTTTTTTTCCTTGCTATGATGGTAAGCAGACTATACAGACAAATGATGTGTGATAATTTACAAAACTATTTTAACTACCAGTCTTTATTTGTAAGTGCTTCAATTCATGCAGTTTCCATGTAAGCTGCTCTCCCCTGAGTACTACAGCATTACTCACAAAAGCTGCTGCATGCTGATATGTCTTCTCATCTCTGTACTTGTTTTTTGTAGGATTAGGTAAATCCATAGTGTTAAAAGCTGCTAGGCATGGTTATGTAGGTGTGAGTGAGTGTCTTTTTATTACAAGTTTCTATCAGGTAAGTGAGCTTTCTAAGGTTCAGTTCTGTAGTTTAAAATGAGTTTATGTCTATACATATATAATCTAGGATATATTTTAATAGAAAGTCTTAATTCACTTTTAATTGTTGTTGCTGAATGTGTTTACCACTTCTATTTTAGAGGAGTTAGGATTCTTGTAGGTGAAGGAAACTGCAGTATTCAGATTTTTTTTTGATCCACTTACCACTGTAAGCAAAGATAGTAACACTTTCACTTTGGTACTCTGTGGCAGCCACTAACCCAGCAAAGAGTTTTTTGTGCAGTCTCTGCCTTAATGCAATACAATGAACACACAGACCCTCCACCTTTGAACATTTTTTCAGAAGCCTTTGAAATAATAAGTGATGGAAAACAATACAGCTGTGAATTCTACATTTTAAGAGGTAGGTATACATACCTCTGAAGAGTTCTGTATAAGAACACTGGCACCAGACATGCAGCTTATGATCCGGAAAATATCCTGATTGTCAGTTATACAGTAAATGAAAACATTGCCTTGTAATATATTTAAAGAGGAATCCAATCCAAGAGATCTCTTTTTATATCCAAGCATTTGCAGAAACAGAATAATGGGTAAATATTGTGTTACTTCCCTTCTCAACACTGTGAAAGACTTCTGTTCTCAGGAGTAATCTTTATTATGAGAAATTATCATGGGAATGGTAATTGCTTCCAGTTTTCTGGGTATTCATGTCAATTTTAACTACTATTTTTCTGTTCCTGCCTTTCAGAACCTGTTCTATAGTCACCAGATGCTAAGACAATGGTAGCACGATCTTGTTGAGTTTATGAGATACTTAGAAAAATAGTTTTAATGTGAATGTTTAAAAGCCTTGACTGTTACTATAGGGATCATGCAGGCTAAATATGTTTCAAATATTTATTTTGAGCAGGCCCTTCTGTGGAGGACTTCATCTGCATTAATTTATGCAACAATGAACCAACCTCTTTGTTGGTAATAATTAGCAAACTTTCTAGATCTGTAAAACTTCAACAATCTGAAGCTTCCAATAAATACTAGTGTCAATTTTTACACCACAGCTTCCATTTATCTGAAAAGGTAATACATCACCTCTCAGCTGCTGATACTGCAAACATCAAGTAAGCTTTTATTCCACTTACAGTACAGAAGTGTCTCCCTATCATTGTTTAAGAACTAAGCTGAAAGCTTTTTCATCTGACCTGCTCCAACCATAAAGAAAAAAACTAAGAAATTTTATGAAAGTATTACCTAAACAAGTTATTTCTTGCTAAAATCTTAACACAAATTTATCTCAAGATCACTGTCCTAGTTGGGAAATCAGTCATGGAGAGTGAGAAGTTTAAATATACTTTCATTTTCTAATGTCTAATTATGATCACTGCTTGTTTTGTTCTTAAATTTAATTAAACCATTTATGTACGGTGAAGAATCTTTGCTTGTTTCCTAGCACAAGTTCTGGAAATTTAAAAATCTAATATATACATATTATTTTATGCCCTTATGATATCCTCTGGATCTGCTCTTTGCTAGGATGAATACACAGTACGAGCCCCAGGCAGAGGCAGCATGAGTGAAGAAGTCAGGTACAAACATGTGTGATACCAGTGTAAAATGCAAGAGAATTAGAGCAATTTGGTTACAGTACTTTCATATCCTAAGCATGTCATTGTCCCTTCATATGTATCCTGCATGTCTTTTTCTCACCAACTTTTGTCATCACTAGCCAATGATGCAGCTTTCTTCAGAGTTGGATAACGCTGCTCAGAGGCTGCTCCAACTGCTATGAATAGCAATGAGCTCCCCGTCTCCCTGGGCAAATAAGTTCAGTGCATAACCTCTATTAACATGAAGAAATTTGAGATTGAACCAGATAGAACTTCCCTTGATGCAACTTGTGCACATTCCTCTTCTCATTGCTGTACACCCTGGAGAAAAGTCTGGATCCACCTTCTCTAAAACAACCCAGAAGTTCATGTACATAACAGTAACTTCTTCATTTGTTGTCTTTCTTGAAGCGTGAACAAATTCAGTTCTCCCAGCTCATGCTTCTGTGTCATATGCTTCAGCTCTCTGACGATCAGAACAGACTTCTAGTTTGTCAGTATGACCCCTTCACTAGTGATGTCCACAATGGGCTATAGTACAAAAAAAGCTTCATAAAACATGGAATCATAGAGCATCCAAAGTTGGAAGGGAGCCGCAAGGATCATCAAGGCCAATTTCAGGCTCCACACAGGACTACACAGCATCCAAGCCGTATGACTGGGAGAGTTGTCCAAACTCTTTTGAACTCCCACAGTTTGCTGCCATGACCACTGCCCTGGGGAGACTGTTCTACTGTCCAACCACCCCCTCAACTACCTTCTCCCAATCCCCAATGTGACCTTCCCATGATGCAGCCCCATGCCATTCCCTCAGCTACTGTCACTGTCACCAGAGAGCAGAGATCAGCACTCTGCCTCCATTCCAGCTGTAGACTGCCAAGTGACCTTTCCTCAGTCTTCTCTTCTCTGGGCTAAACAAAGCAACAGATCTCAGCCCCTCTTCATATTTATTGTCCTCTAGACCTTCACCATCATCATGCCTCTCCTTTGGATGTTCCCTAACAGTATTATATCCCTCTTATATTGCAGTATCCACGTTAAGTCATTCTTAAACAAATATACTTGTGTCTAAAAAGGAAGAAAAACATAAAATCATTTTAAAAAGCTTTGTAACTGTAAACGCTGTTAAAGATATTTTTAAAAAAAGAATTCATAAAACCTATGTGTTCTTAGTTGTTTGAGCTCTAACAAGTTGGGCTGGATGATCTCCTTAGGCACCTTCAAACTTATCCCAGCCTATGAGCTTCTGGACCTGTATTTGATATGACAATGGACACTCTAGATCCAGTCCTTGAGGAAACATCTGTGAAACCTAAATTAATAGAAATCCATTGTTTGCTTTTTCTTTTATAGATGCATTTTTAAAGAAAGGCCCACAGGTCTTTTTGCTCTTTTCTGATATCAGAGCATATTTTTGTCCTTTGCTAAGCTAATGCGCTAGGAAACTTTGTTTCACAGTGAAACTGTTGCTTTTACACACCAGATAAAAGCTCATCTCCATTAGAATCTCTGTCTGCTCACTCACTTACTCACTCACTCAAAAAAAAAAAAAAAAAAAAAAGCTGCACAAAACCATAGCTGCTTTCCTATAGAATCTTATTCACTTTAAGATTGGGAACATCTTACACTATTTCTTTTCTCTGGATGACAGAAATGACTTCATACCCCACAGTTCTTTGAATGACAGTCATGCCTGTGCTCACGCTGTTGTTTGAACAGTGACCATGTCTGTGTTTCCTGTCATTGTGAATGAAACCTGTTTTCGTGCTTCTCATTGTTCTCAAACTTGTCAGCACATCTGGTCTCCACACTGTTCCCAGGACATTCTTCATGCCTTGTCCTCTTGAAACTTTTTGGAGGACCCAGCTCCCTGGACTCTTCCTTGTCATTTAGCAGAGCATAAGAATGATTTGGTTACCCACAATTTCCTTGATGGCGGGCTTCCCTGTGTGTCATGTCAGTATCAGGGTATGAAACACACCCTGGTACCACACTGCTGAAAGTGACTTGCCCAATAAACACCATAAAATTGTCAAGAGCACCCACTGTAAGTCTGTTTAGTGGGATGATGATGATGATAAATCCTGCTTAGCTATTGGTGAGCCGATGTACACAGAAGTGTTGTGGAGGACAGAACCTCCGATAGCTTTTCAAGTGGATAGCAGGGAAGATGTCAGTTGTTTGCACAGAGTGCACAGACTCACCAAAGTGCAACAGCTTTTCAAACATCTGACCCATCCGATGAGTGTCTGGTAGAAGTGGACACACTTTTTACTAATACCAAAGTACACCAGTGTCTCTGTACAGTAACCAACACTCAGAATATTTTCCTGGTAGTGATGGACATTCACATGAAATAAACCTTGGCAGTGGAAGAGGTGAGAATAACAGGAAATGTTCTGCATCTTCATTTCTACTCAGCATGGAGTCTGCAAGGAATAGGAGGAGCGCAGCAGCAGAGGAGCAATGGGCTGGTATTTTGTTATTAGTGAGATGGCTAGTGATACTGAGATAGATAGTTTACACTGAGAAAGTTGATAGTGTGATAGTTCTAGAAAAAAACTAGCCCAGCAGAAGACAGACTAGAGAGCATAGGCATCCAGTTAATACACTGTAGTCTAATAATTGTTTAATTGTCAAAGTGTTACATAAACTGTTCAAATAACAAATCTTTCTCAGTTGTCCTTTGTTTGTACACTGCAGCCCCGAAACTGCTTTAGATTTCACCAGCTAAAATTGAAGTAACTGATCCACAACCAATTTAAACATTTCTCGTAACAATCTCTAATTTCTAAGAATCAAATCTCTTTCCTATGTTTTAACCTCTTCCCAAATTTGCTTAAAGTCTTAGAGATGAAAATTATACAAACTGTTTCTCCTGGCCTAGTCAGATCCCTGTTTAGTCTGCAGGAAAATTCAGCAGCAGAATCAGCAGCAGGATACTTGATGGGAGAAGTCGGGGCATTTTTGACTCAGGAATACACTTACAAGACTGAGGGAAACACTGGCGGAATTGCTTCCTTTTCTCCACATGCCTTGGAGTACATGTTGTGATAAAACTCTTAGTGACCCCGTCACACAAAACAGATTGTATAAAATTGAGACAAACTAGAGTCTAGCACTAACAAGGCTATCAGCTACAAAATCTTTATTAATCTTGTTTTGTATATTTTTATATATTCTATATTTATATATTATTTTAATCAAACAAGATATTTGAAAAAATTCTTTGTCATGATCGGGTTCAAACAGAGAAACAGGCTTCTTGAAGAGGTAATTGATAATATATGCCTACCAGTGTTCAAGAGGCATTTGGATAATGCACTCAAAAATACTTTATCTTTTGGTTAGTCCTTAAGTGGTCAAGTAGTTTGGCTAGATGATCTCTGTAGGACCCTTCCAACTGAAGCATTTTAACATTGATCTCTGTGTGCAGAGACAGAAGAAGAAAGATCAGCAAATTACAGTAAAAGGGAAGCAAAAACTCAGGATAAATCCAACTTCCCTTTGTAGAGCAGTTGCAGTTAAGATATTGCTATCATGGAGAGGAAGCAAGTATAATGAAAGGAGAAAAAATTACAAAAATAGCAATAATTTATAAAAATAATGTTGCAGCTCTCAATAGGGACAGTTGACTCCCATAGAAAACTTCATGAAAAAAGAATTATGAGAATGAAAGAACAAAAGATTTAAAGGATAAAAGAATACAAAGGTATTTAAAATATAACTCAAATTTCTGAGGCAAAACTCTCTTATAAAACAGAAATTGAGAAGGTAGTCTTAAAACTGGCAAAAAGATGTCCTGAAAACACTGTACAGGGGAGAAGTGTGGGAGAAGATATATTTATGGGTATATTTAGGTTAGTACCTCTGGCAAGAGATACAATAAATTAAATATATTCATAGCTGCATAACAGGAGGTTGTCTACAAAGGCAGAAAACAAGGTGGATGGTGGGAGGTGGGGGAGGAAGAGAAATCAAATAATGGAATAAAAATGTGCTATCCGAGAAAGTGTTACCAAAACTTACAGGAGCAATTTGTGAGTGTTCCAGCTTAGGTCTACTAAGACAAGAAAAGGATACTTTTCCAAGAATAGAGCTGGAATCGAAAAGTACAGTAAAACTTAGACATAGCTTAGACTTGAGTAAATCCAGCTACTGGCAAAAGATGACTGGCTTATAAGGGGGCACTGAATAGAACAGAGAAACTACTTCAAGCCTTAGTTAAATCGGGCAGGGGAAGATTAACTGTTAAGAAAGGGAACACTGTTGTGTAAATCTTTATTGCTTTTGCCTTTCCCTTTGCATGCTATGTACATTTGGGTAAATGAATAAATAATGCTTCATTTTGAAGAAGCTGCATTTGACTCCTTTGAGTGAGCCACTGTCACAGGCTCCCAGACTAAGAGGGCCTGCAGGTGACAAATGAAGCTGAACCTGTACTATGCATGCTGCTTGTAAGTGGGTCTCAAGGGATGAGGATGTCAGGAGGGTGACTAAAAGAGATGGATTTTCACACTGGGAAAAAAAATGTCCAAAGTACCTCTCGCCTCTCAGGTCCCCAGGGGTGCCCTGGCCCTGCAGAGCCACAGTCAGGATTATGTTAAGTGCCCCCGTAAGAAGGTTCTCTGATCAAACCCTTCAGACATAGGCTCAGCAATCCATGAGGAAACAGCATTTTTCGAATTGTTACTGTTGCAGAGTGTGTAACTCAAGTTTGCCTTTAGAAATGCACACCCCAAAAGGAATTTTACTCTGGTTATTCCCAGACAGGGCACAATCCATAGAGGTTAATGAGCAAGAGGGAACTGTGCCTAACCAATATCCTGTCTTGCCAGGAAAACTGTGTAAGACAGTGGCACCAGCGTAACACTGATGGGGAAAACAGAAAATTCAAGTGGAAAAGTAATGCAAATTCACAGTGTTACACTCAAATTCCAAAAAGCCCTGTATCTAAGATCCTTCCCTTTCTTAGTACTACTGAAAGAAAGAAGCTACAGAAAGCTGGTTTTGGTGAGAGATACATCTACTGGGTTAAAAATAATCTCAATAAAAGATAAAGAAAGTGAAGCAGGCTCCAAAGGAAGAAATCTGATAAAATTAAAGTGTAATAGACACTTCAAACTGTGTGATCTGACCTAATAAGTTATTAATAGGGAACCATTACTCCTCATATATTTTTAATGAGGAAGGCATTGCCTTTTTGTCAAGATTAGTGGATTATAAAATATTTGTGCTACACAATATAAATGACCCTACCTATTAATAAGTCTCTGGAAAGATATGCTTAAATTAAATTACATTAAGAAGAAAAGTGTCAACTGAAAATTAGGCATAATTAATGGGAACACATAAATAAACCAGAGATAGAAGGAAAAGGACATTCTCTCCATTGATCATTTTGAAGATTAATTGCTGATATGCTCTAATGACATACCAACTATTACTGTTTTTATAAGAACCATTTCACGGAAGATGAAATCCTTGTAACTATGAATATGTACTGCAATTTATTGCCGCAAGATAATTACACCGATCACATACCTCTAATTAGTCAGTATAATTTTGAAGGCTAAAAGACACAGCTTAAAATGTAATACACAACAAAGGCTCATTAAATTCTTCCAGTAAAATAGTTGGATTATTTATTTATTTATTTTGCTGATATGGAAATACTCAGTATTCCCTGCCTGTTTACAGTACAATGACCTGGTTCAAACCGAAAGTGAGGAGGTGGGCAACTTTGCTGTTATTTTCCAAAGTTTGGAACCAGAAATCTATTCAGAACACTAGTATGCTGGATATGCAAGAATTTGTTTTTCACATCTCATTCACATAATGTACGGAGTGAATAGAGTTAGGCAGCAAACAAGTCCTCCAGTCTTCTCCATTTGCCAACACATATAAGGTTTCCTTTGGTATCACAGCACTGCCTCCAATGTGTTCAGCTACATTCTGGTTTTCATGGACTTACAGAAATTTCAAAGTCTTTCACTATTAAATGGGAACGTAAAAAGGAAGCTCTATTGCTGAATCTTTTAAACAGTCTAACAGATAAAAAATGGGAGAATTATTTTGTTCACTAAGTGGTCATAATAATACAAAAAAAAAAAAAAAAAAGAAGAACATTTGCAAGGCATAAGAAAAGAGGATCCATTCATTAGAAATAATCCACCTGAAACAAAACACCTTACTCTATACCCTAAATACCTTATCTACTCTTTGACACTGTTGTAACAAACACTTTCAAAGTACTGTGCCAACATTGCTCATGTGTTCAGTGGATTTTAATTAGAGTTCTGAGAGCTTGGGAAAACTGGCCAAGCAAGCAAGCTTGCTCTTTTCAAATGGCAGCAGAAGTGTCCTTTTACCCACTCCCAATCATAGCATATGTTTAATTTAAACTAGTGTAAATAATGGAGACAGAAAAGTCTCCTTCCCACAAATTAGTGAGGAAAACATGATTAAGAAGGTACTCAGCAAGATGAAGAAAGAAATCCATGCTGTTCCTTAGTTCCGCTGAACTGAATATCTATGGATAAGTCTTGGGCATCCATTCCTCATGAACAGTATGAATGGCTTTAATGCATTAGCCTCTAAATGCATTAGAGAAAGCAGAGATATTTAAGTATGATTAGCATCATGAAAACTACAGCAGATAAGGACACAGAAAGAGATATAGAGAGAATTCAGCTTTTGGAGTTGTGGTTGCCCCAAATATTAGACAGATAATATTTACTTTTCTAATTTAGTACAAGAAAATGTCTAGTTATCCACTCTGTTTACTAAAGCAAATCAGTTCTGCAGTCTATCTCACCAGCTGAGTTAGCAGGACCACATCTTGAGGGCAAAGCAAGAAGTCCATGGACATGCAGATTTGCTACCTGCACTTACTCCCTCTTTACCCTGCTCTTGGATCTACCTGGGCTTTGGGAACAAAATCTACAGCAATTAATGGAGAACACATCCAGCCATAAGCAAATGGGGGAATCAAGGAAGAAAAACCTCGGACCTATTGTGTTCTGATCTCTCCAGTCAGATAATTCAAGTTCATTTGAGAGAGAGGTAAAATAAACAGGTGCACAGTATAGAAAACACAACAATGAATAGAAGGAGTATGAGAGACAAATGAAAATTAAAAGCAAAGTGAGAGGAATAGAAGTGTTGGGGAAGAGGGACTATGTAAGAAGGAAATATGAACTACAAAATGTAGAATGAGGGCTGACAGTCAGGAAAGTAATCACAACCCCATCCTAGAGTTGACTCTGCTGTCTAGTAATTGAAGTGAGGTTGAAGATCAAAAGTATTAAAAAAATAGAGCTTTCTCACACAGAATTTCAGCTAATTTCTGAATCTGAGAAGTCATTAACAGTGCTATCTAAAATTGCCATATTTCTTGGGAAAGTAGAAATAAGGAAAAGTTGATGTCACCAGGATATAGACCACATTCATTTCTGACAGATGTAGTGATCTATACAATGACAAAAAAAAAAAAAAGTGTTCCAGAGAAAAGANTTCAGGCTTCAATGTGATAAATAAATAAAATAAAATAAAATAAAATAAAATAAAATAAAATAAAATAAAATAAAATAAAATAAAATAAAATAAAATAAAATGGGGGGGTAGTGGTGTGAGGGAGGTACATTAAAGCTTGAGATCAAATCTGTCACCTGCAGCTTGTATGCCTACTATACAAAAAATAACAACCAGCATAGGAAGCAAATATTTCAAGTCATTTTTTCTATAAACACATGAGAGATTACTAATGCTACAGAGTTTGGGATTACTACTGTTTTATTATTTTATTCTTACGCGTATTGATATAGGTCCATATTTGCAACATCTGCATTTCATATATACTTTGCTTTATAAAAGTATTAATTTGGATTTCTGATATAATCAACATCTATTTTTTTACATAGGAAAACTGTTTGTTATTTGTGCTTTTAGATACAAGTTGGTTTCTTTTTACTCTCACTAACTCAAAGTACCTGCCAATATTTCCACAATTTTAGTACTTCTCTCTGCTGTCAAGGTCTCCTGTTCTCATGATGCCATCAACTCCCCACCTCCAGAAACTCAGACTCAGCAGCATTCAGAACAGTTGCAAGTGTTGCCTTCCGGAAGAAATAACATAAGGAGGGGAGGCTGCTCTAGACTACGTTGTCCTCCTAAACCACATGATGCATTCAGAGAATTAAATTTTCAACAAGTCATTTACTGATAGCTACTCTATGAGTACTACTCTACCAGCTTAAGTTTCTTGCGGTTCCACAGGCATTTATAGGCAAGACAGTGTTACGGAAAGATGCTACCTGGAAGCATTTCTGTTTGTCTTTGCCTGACAATGTTTTTTCTTATCAAATAAGGTCAGAATTAACAAAAACAAAAAAAGAAATAAAACAAAAGTTTAATAAATGTGACCTTTATTTTCAATGGTAGTTATGGAACAGCAACAGTCCTTATTAGTGAGGAAAACTGGGACGTTCATTAACACAAGTGCATTCACTANAGAAAAGAATAAGTAAAAAAAAAAAAATTATGAAAGATCCTGAAAGTTTCTGAGATACTTTTAAAGGCTAGTTTTCCCGATGTTTCCTCCTGCTAACTCAGACTACAGTATGTACCTGAGAGTTGAGGTCAGCAAGCCTACTAATGAACATTTCCAGTTTCTCAAAAAGTTCAATAAATGTCGAATACTAGTGCTAAATATTAAATAACTTCGCTATGAATTACTGTGAAAATGCAGAGAAAATTCAGGAGCAGTACAATTATTTTTTTTTTACCTGCTTGAAAATTAAGGATGAGATCTCTCATGGAGGTACAAAATAAAATAAAAAGATGGAAGTTCAGGAGTTCTTATAATGTTAATTTTAAACTGAATACAAGATACATATGGTTTATCTATTTGAATAGTTGTGTTTAGTTTGTTCATTCAATTATACACAGTAGATTATAAAGTGAGAAAAATTGAATGACTATGATGATGCATAGAGGCAATGATAAAAAAGTATGGTTCTTCTGGGGAAGAGAGAGGAGAGGGAGACAATGCAGAATCTCAAGAATTCTCTCTTCTTCAGGCTTCAATGTGATAAATAAATAAAATAAAATAAAATAAAATAAAATAAAATAAAATAAAATAAAATAAAATAAAATAAAATAAAATAAAATAAAATGGGGGGGTAGTGGTGTGAGGGAGGTACATTAAAGCTTGAGATCAAATCTGTCACCTGCAGCTTGTATGCCTACTATACAAAAAATAACAACCAGCATAGGAAGCAAATATTTCAAGTCATTTTTTCTATAAACACATGAGAGATTACTAATGCTACAGAGTTTGGGATTACTACTGTTTTATTATTTTATTCTTACGCGTATTGATATAGGTCCATATTTGCAACATCTGCATTTCATATATACTTTGCTTTATAAAAGTATTAATTTGGATTTCTGATATAATCAACATCTATTTTTTTACATAGGAAAACTGTTTGTTATTTGTGCTTTTAGATACAAGTTGGTTTCTTTTTACTCTCACTAACTCAAAGTACCTGCCAATATTTCCACAATTTTAGTACTTCTCTCTGCTGTCAAGGTCTCCTGTTCTCATGATGCCATCAACTCCCCACCTCCAGAAACTCAGACTCAGCAGCATTCAGAACAGTTGCAAGTGTTGCCTTCCGGAAGAAATAACATAAGGAGGGGAGGCTGCTCTAGACTACGTTGTCCTCCTAAACCACATGATGCATTCAGAGAATTAAATTTTCAACAAGTCATTTACTGATAGCTACTCTATGAGTACTACTCTACCAGCTTAAGTTTCTTGCGGTTCCACAGGCATTTATAGGCAAGACAGTGTTACGGAAAGATGCTACCTGGAAGCATTTCTGTTTGTCTTTGCCTGACAATGTTTTTTCTTATCAAATAAGGTCAGAATTAACAAAAACAAAAAAAGAAATAAAACAAAAGTTTAATAAATGTGACCTTTATTTTCAATGGTAGTTATGGAACAGCAACAGTCCTTATTAGTGAGGAAAACTGGGACGTTCATTAACACAAGTGCATTCACTAGTGATGGGCAGCAGGTGTAAATCAAACTACAGCAGCTCAGTGCTGCAGGATTTTAAAGTACACTTGTAGTACATTTGTCACTGACCATGTTTTTTGAGATCACTATCATTTCTCTAAAGTGAATACTCTTCAGTGGAACATTTCTTGCAATGGAATATGTTTACCATGCAAGTATAATAAGGTGGTAAATGTTCCACCATGAGGTAATATCATTATCATTTTCCTTTCCAGAGATATCAAGTTTTACTGTTCCCTACATTTATTTTCTTCAGAGGTGGGTAGACAACAACAGAAGTAGTTGTATACAATCACAAAAAAGCAGACGTCTCAGCTCACTGGAGATTTGAGATTGCTGCAGTTTTAGCTCCATTTATGCACTCATTCAGATACAGCTTAAATATTTCTTACATTTTCTCATTTTTATTCTAGCACAGATAAGCTATTTTTACCATCTAGCCCCGACTTTTAGTTATGTTTTTTTCATGTCTATCCTATAACAAATATACATTTGTGTGCATCCATATTTTTTTAAAATCTTCCCTATCTTTCAAGCTTTCTTTCTCAAATTAGGTTAATTATTACTTTGTGAAACTTAGTACCAAGTCTCAGTGTTCTAGTAATATAAGCCAAGGTAACGAGCTTTTGTGTTTACAGCTAATCACTAAATTTTCTTTCCATTCCTCAGACCCCAGGCAAAAGCAACACTGAGCCAGCAGCATGGGCTCTATGACAGGAAGCCATCTACCTAGCTCGCGGGGATCTTTTGTTTGCTTTATTAAACATATTGAAGAATATTTTCTCATACTGAATTCTATTATTTTCTCTTACTCCTTCCATGTGTTTTTCTGTATTTGTTCTGCAACTGTATCTTCTGTTATAGAAATTTCTCCATGTTATATTCAAAATTTTAGGAGAGTTGAAGTAGCTTCTTTCCCAGAAGCCTACTTCAAATATCAGTATCCTTTTTTTGTTTTTGTTTTCTTTTATTGGTCTGGGAACTTCAGTAACCAGAAGAATCAAACAAGTCATCAGGATTTCAGACGAATTTAGGGAAACTACCAAGCTGATTGATATTTATATGTCATATAAGGAGGCACTGTGGGAAGGACAAAAAAAAACAAAACAAAGAAGGTAAGACAACTTCATTTGGAACACCAGATATAATTAAAACAATGACGATCACATTACTTTGTATCACTTGCTGAGTGTAAGAAATTGCTAAGTATCAGTAAAAAAATGATACTTAGTACTAAAATCTATGGAATAATCTTTCTGAAGCTAACCAAATAAACCACATGAAACAAGATTTGCCTGAGTGCTGTAAACAGCATCTCTGTTGAATAATCCTAAAGTGATTTCCATGATTTCTAAGTGAAACTGAAGAAGTCTCTATTTTCAACATACAAATGTAGTTGATAACAACATAAGAAACAAACAATTGGCAAAGGATAGAAATATTCTGTTCAGGAAGGAGACGGTGGGTAGCATCATTAATATCTGGAAGAAGTACACTAGCAAGACATATACAAACACGGTGCCATCGAGTTCCTTGATCCCTTTGTTATCTGCAATGGTCCTTCTTTATAGCTGAATACCATGCCAAGGGACAATTACATCCTGTTTTGTTCCCATCAGAAGTGAATACTGAATGGCTTTATGCCACCTATAAAATTGTGAAATGTCTTCTACTTACTCAAAGTCAAGCACAAGAGGTGCTATTTGATCAGACTGATTTTGCTCTGTAAGATATCTGCCAATGAATGGACAGAAGAGAGGACTGCAATTTTACCAATTATCAAGCATTAACAGGAAGTCTACTTGATTAGAAGTGAGACTCCTTCATTATACATGACCATTACAGTTTATAGAGGGATTTTAGCTCCTTCGTTCAACTTGATGTCTTTGACAATGTATTACAAATGAGTGCTCGACTGCTCCATGACAGTTACGTTCTGTCCCAGTCATTTCCCTGGCCTGACCTTGACCTACAGATAGACTTTGGCATTTAGTGATAATGTGGTTTGTGGTAGCAGTAACCGCAAAACAGGATCTTCCCAGTGGCTTCAAGCCAGAGCGTTACTCACCGACTAATGGTTAGAATGGAAGGATAACAGATATGGGTAAAAAAATCTGAGATTTTGCATTTCTGTTAGTTTGAAATAAGAAGAAAAAAAATCTGCACTAGGACTACTTTGATCTTGCAATAAGTCTTTGATTCTGCAAAGCATGCCTACTGTATTCAAATGTTTTTATCCATACCTCTAACATCTACTAATATCTCAGTTGTGTATATATGGAAAAGCCTCTACCTAGAACAAGTTCAATTATAAATTCATACATTTTTCATCAACATCATTATATTTCAAAAAACTCTGTGCAAAGTAGGGGGGCAAATTTCGCCGTATGTACAATCATAGATCTGTAGGTCACTCTGAATGTAATGCCTACAATTTGTTTCCATGGAAATTACAAATGATACAAAGAGTACTATTTGATAGAGCACATGCTCAGCAAAAAACACTATTTTTCAACATAATCAACACCATTAGCTATGCATTTTTGCCAGCCATGAACAAGAGCCTGCATGTTGCACTCATAAAAATCTGCACGAGCGAAAGTGACCCACTGTCACTGTTGCCGCTGCTGAAACACACTATCCACCACCTCACTGGGCTCACATTCACTGTTTGGTCTCCACAAATGTTCAGCAAGGTCGATGGCTGCAAACTTTTCCACCTGGAAGAATTCAATGACGCATCTTTTCTTCATATGCACTTCCATATCAGACGTCATTTTGTCAGTCTGTCCCTCTGCTGCCATCTACCAAATGGCAACAAAACGTAATGGAATATTGGTGGAAAAATTCATATTTTACTGCCATAACACCAACATCCACATCCTGTGGTAGTCCAACACTATAAAATAGGAGGCATTACGTTTCGTGCAGCCCACATACACACAATTCTATAATTTGCTGCAGTAAGTTGAGTCATAAAGCAAAAATCAAAGAGAGACTGACTAGTGTACAGCAGCTTTTCTTCTCACAAGCCAGTGAAGAAAAGTTTGTAGTCAGTTACATCCAAAATGCACTCTTTGCTCTGCACAACCCCTTCTGTAATTTTCAGTGTGAGAACAGTCTATATTACATGTGATCATTTTAAACACACAAGCATCAATTTTTGAAATGCTGGTGGAACTTGATACTTGTGATAAGCATCAGGTGCAAGAACATAGTAAAGAATTTTCACAACAAAGAACAATGAACAGAAAATAAATTTCAATTAAAATAGTCTTATGACTACATAGCTATTTGATTCCCATCTCTCGCCTTAGTCAAATGAAGTCCATCACTATTTTAATACTTTGAATTCACTTATGAAAAAAAAAAAGGCATAATAAAACACTAGTCTCCCTGGAAGAGTTGGTGAAGACCATTTGCCTGTTCTCACTCATTACATTACTACTGCATGAGTACAGTGGAGACGCAAAGTCAAAAGTCTCACTTTTGAAATGAAACCTAGATATCAGAAACTTGCAGTTTTTCAACAAAACATCCAGCAGAATGTCATGCTTTCCACTTACACATTCACATGGAATGCAAATGACATTTTGGTCGTTCACTTCATCAGTATCATTTTGATTTACTGTCTTTTCCACTTGCAAGTCACTACGTGCTGGAATTTCTTCTTGCTAAATGAGTTTAAAATGTTGGTAATTCTGCGCTCACTTCTCAGAAATTAGGTTATTTATTTTCTGTTTGCTTTCTGTTTTCTGTTTGTTTTTTTGTTTTGGTTTGGTTTTTGTTTTTGTTTTTTTTTGTATGTGGCAAATATAACTATTTTGAGACTTATAAAATATATTTAGATTATTATAATACAGTAAATACAGTGAAATTTAAATACAACATATAGTAAACTAATAGATAAATGCTGATTTTATTTCTCTACAAATCCTACTATTTTTAAACTAGTACTACTCTCTTCAATTAAAATCAAAATACTCAATCCTGTATGCGATGCCATCTTCCTTTCACAGAAGATGAGCCTGATCTGAAGCTAGCAACTTTATGACTGGTATACTCTCTCAAAACAAGATTAATTCCCCTTAGTGATATATAACTGGACTAATTTCTGACTGTAAAATATTTTGATTTTCTAAATATTGATTTTCTAAGTATTGACATAGTGATAAAAAGTCAAATTACCTCCAGGACACAGAAAAAGACTGATTAAATATTTTTGAAGGATTTTCATATACTTAAGAAGTTGTTCTTAGGCATTTTCTTTACCCATTATGCAAATATGTCAACATTAATAATTCAAAATAGGCAATACATTAATAATTAGGATCCCCCATTACAAATCTGACCTTTAATTGAATTCTATAGAAAGAGACTGTGAAAAATGAGCCTCTTGATTTATGCTAAGAATAAAGGTTAAAAAGCGTTTTCCTAGTAGATCTAATTTTTATCATTATTGCCTAAGCAGAAACATTAAGATAAGAAACTTTTCTGAGTTGAGATTTTTTTCTTTAAAGGTTGTTTCTAACAACAACAAAAAAAAGTTTAAAGATATTTATTTGTATGTGCAGTGAATGAACTGTGACATTTAACAAGCAACATAACAATCATAGATACCTCATGTCTCAAAAAAATCGACCACTTTCTTTCATTTCTCTTTGCCAAATGATCCATGAGCTTCATATTTACATAATTCTTCATGCTTAACTAATTGCTCTTCATAATTTTGCTTGTTAACTTCATTATGTTTAAAGTCAAAAACATTCAGTGACTATATAAAAGAATGATTACTTCCAGCTGCAGAAGAACTGACAAATTGTTGAAGACTGTTGTGATGCTGCAAGGGTGCTTCTGTTGTAATTATTTGCCCCTCTATTCTCTGACTTTCCTGGAAAAGTTGAGCTTGTGATGCAATTATAACTTAGAAGACATTTATTTCATGTAAATCTCAAGTAAAAACATAATTTAGTTGTATTTGAATACACCTAAGGAAATGGAAGAGAAATGGGGAACATACCTAGAAACACACCAGAGAATGAGAGGATAATTCTCATAAAACTGCTAGAAGAACACTTTTTTATATAAATATATTATAATGTAACCAAGAAATTGTTACATTTTGTTCAGTAAATAAAAGAGTACCATTTGGGACTGTAATATATAGCAGAATTAGTTATTGCTGTATTTGTTACCCAATGCCCTTTAAAAAGCACCACCCACTGAAAAACTACAAGTGTACAGAATTAATAGGCATGATCCATATGAACAGATAAAACAACTTTGTGAGAAACATATGCTTTTAATTAATGGATCATATTTCCTCTATTCCTAGAAGAGATATGAATAACTGAATGCCACTTAGCTCTTGCACATCTCAAGCTGAAAACCTCAAAACCCAGTCAGCTTTTGTCTAATTGTAAACCCTTAATATTAACTTTTTGAAGCCGCCAAACTGTATGTGCACCAACTTCAACCATGACAAGCAGTAACATCACAGGACTGTGTCAGTCCATCAAGTAGAGTGTAAAGCACAAGTGTCTGAATTTTTATAATAGAAATTCAAAACAAAACTGAGCTGTCACTGATTTAATCCAGAAGTACTTACAAACAACAGTGACAAGATTTTACTAGAATTAGAATACTTCTGTTGGAGTAGACCTTCAAAGACAAGTCCAACTGCTTGTCCACTTCAGAGCAGATCAAAAGTTAAAGTGCATTAGTGAGAGCATTGTTCAAACGTCTCTTGAACACAGACAGGCATGGGACTTTACCTCTCTAGGAATCCTCACCCAGCAGCTGACCATTCTCATGGCACAGAAATGTTTCCCAGTGCTCAACCAGAGCACATGGAATGGGTCCAGAAGAGGGCCACTGAGATGATCAGAAGGCTGAAGCATCTCTCCTATGAAGAAAGGTTGAGGGAACTGGGCTTGTTTAGCTTGGAGAAGAGAAGGCTCCAGGGAGACCTCACTGTGGCCATCTAATACTTGAAGGGAGAGTACAAACAGAAGAGGGAACAATTGTTTACACTGGTGAATAGTGATAGAACAAGAAGGAACGGTTTTAAGCTAAGACAGGGGAAATTAGGTTAGATGTTAGAAGGAAGTTTTTCACTCAGAGGGTGGTGAAGCACTGGAACAGGTTGCCCAGAGAGGTTATGGATGCCCCATCCCTGGAAGCATTTGAGGCAAGTCTGGATGTGGTTCTGGACAGCCTACTCTAGTGGTTGGCAACCCTGCCAATGGCACGGACGTTGAAATTAGATGACCTTTGAGGTCCTTTTCAACCCAGGCCGTTCTATGATTCTATAAACCTGACCATCCCCTGGCAGCTCTATGCCAATCCCATCCTGCCATTGGTGACCAGGAACAGTGTCCAGCACCTCCCTCTACTCCCCCACCTCAGGGATCGGGAAAGGGCAGTGAGGCTGCCTCTCAGCCTCCTCTTCTCCAGACTGCACACCCTAAATGTTCTCAGCCTTTCCTCACAGGAAATGACTGTCAGCCCTATTACCACTCCCGGTGCCTCCTCTGGATGCTTCCAAGGACCTTAACACTCTTTTTATATTGTGAAGCCCAGAAACACACAGGAGGCCATACCATTACTAAACACAGACAGAAGAACCCCTGTTTTGACCAGCTGTCCATTCTGTGTTTAATACAACCCACAATACATTTTATCCTCTTGGCTTTCAGGCAAATCAATTGCTGATACGTTAATATATCTGTAATTTATCAGCTCCCACCCACCCCCTCCTCCCCCCACAAAGAAAAAATCCATAAAAAATAAAGAAACTTTGTGTCCAGAAGCATTGGCATTTTTGAGCTCACCTGCAGGCTAATGCTGTTATGAGGGCTAATACCCTGCTTGCCTCAAGGACTACTAATTTTATTCCTATGGTAAAATATACATTATACGGACTTAAACTATCCATCATCTGAAAGGCACTACAGCCTTTCAATTATGGTGAAACTAAACTACAGCTAATGTTATGAAAGGCACCGACAACTCCCTCATTAGTGGACACAGCATGAAACCTCCTACAGAAGATTTAACACCTTTGCAGCTCCAGCTGTACCAGAATAGCTGGTAAGTAGGTTGCAAGTGTAACACACCAGCTGCTCCAAGGACTAGCATACACCACTCTACTAAGGCCTAGTTTTTGTGAATCAGTTTTTGTGGGATGGTGGAATAATGTGTACTCTTTGCGTCTTAAAGTCAAGCTGAACTAGACCATGGAGTGCGGTGTTGCTCCTTTTCAGCAGAGCTCTCAAGTGCCAGAACTCACACCATTCTCTGCCCTTCTCCAGCCACCTCCTTCAGCACAAGCAGCTAGCAAAGAACACCTCAGCAAATGTCAAGGAGTTTTCATAGCACTATTTGTTATTCTTCACTATCAAAAACACCACAAAAATTGATTCGAGTATATATGCAAAAAGAGTCCTTTTGTCACTGAACCGTGAGTGTCCTAAAATATGTTACCATTTAGCGGCAATATTACTAAAGTTTTATCTCTTCAGCAGTTTCAGCACCTAATATTTTACAGTGTAGTCACGAAATTACAGTGTGACTCAGGACTGACCTCTGCATTCCAAGACAAAAGAACAAGTTTTTCTATAGTATCAAAGCTTACTGTTGCTTTTTCAGATCTCTGCTACCACTTAAAGTAAAACTATGAGAACTGCTCCTCGCAAGAGCAAGTTCTTCACAATTTCAGAGGAAAGAGAGCATTAGAGTAATTGGTTTCTGTCATGGATTGGAAGAGTGTTTTCAATATATTTTGATTTTTCTCCAGCAATCCCCCTTTCTATTTGATTGTACCTGTACTAGATACAAGTGGCAAATAACATTTTAAAAAAAAATGGGGGGGGGGGG
>VXAB01006318.1:59714-76339 GCA_013399175.1 Odontophorus gujanensis
AGAGGTGTGGTGCGACGACGCGCGGGGGGGGGGGGGGGGGGGGGGGGGGGGGAGATAGGAGGCTGTAATTGTCATTATTCTTCTCTGCTGCCATCTGTTCTATCCATGGAAGAAAAAACTTTTATTTCATTATGAAAAAGGTTGAAGAAGTGCAATTGATTTTCTTAAGAAGCAAAGTCTCATTATCGTTCTGAAGACTGGAATTGTGTTCATTCCCTTGGACTCCCTAGATAACAAAGAAATAAAATTTAACCCAGCAATTCCTTCACTAGCAAAATTACTTGTTACTAAAGGAGATCATCCTTTAGAAAGACTTCAAAATATGTCAAAATCTTCAGCCAATTAGGAATTTGCTACAACTCCTAGAAACTTTCCCCATTAGATAGTTGATGCCATTGTTTACAACCACTTTATTACTAAATTGAGAAATATTTTCATATGTAAATTTATTCACGAAGTGAGATATATTTACCTCAGTAAACATTTGTCCATATTTTTCAAATAAATGCTGAGAAATGAAGTATATTATAAAAAGGACATAAAAGGCATGGAGAAAAATGAAGTGATAAAAATACCTTCAATAAATTCTGCATACTGCAATACAAAATATAATTTAAATTAGATTAGCCATCCATCCATTCATTCATTTCTACACTTATTATAGAAAAGGGACTTACTGCAAATACTTGTAATAATCTGTGTTAAAGTGATCTCAGATTGCTTTGTAAAGTAATGTTTTTTGGACTTCAGCTTCTCCAAGATATTTGGGCAAGTGAGACAATATGCCTTAGTCGAACCGTGCAGGCAACCATCAAATCTAGGAAGGAATAATGATAACACAGAAGCCTAAGGAGATGCATGCATTTTCTTCCCCTTCTTATGTTTCATGAATAACAGGGAGAAGCAAGTGTTTATATTGAAAAAAGTTAACATTTTCTGAAGTTGTTGCATAAGTTTGTGAGTCTTAGTTCTAGGAGTAGTGTCTGTAATTGGTCCTATACTGGGTAAGGGAAAAAGACTGTCCTATGATGTAACTTATTTATATACCTAAATAGAAGGAGGGATAGGTTGAAGGAATTTTTTTTAATTATTATTATTTTTTTTTTGTACAGAATTACAGAATCACAGGAGTTGGAAGGGATTGTTGGAGATCACCAAGTCCAACCCTCGTTCTAAAGAAGATTCCCTACAACAGGTCACACAGGTAGAAGTCCAAGGTGGTCTTGAATAGTTAACAGTAAAGAAGTTCTTCCTCATGTTTGTATGGAACTTCCTATGTTGCAGCTTCTCCCCATTGCCCGTTGTTCTTTTGCTGAATGCTACAGAAAAGAGTCCATCCTCATTGAATTGACCCCTGCTCTTCATATATTTAAGAACAGCAATGAAATATTCCCTCAGCCTTCACTGCCACCTCTAAAAAAACCTCTCCATCTATCAGGAACTATCATAATGGGAAGCTGTAACAGGTGCAACAGATCTTGCAGTTGGATGGTGCGTGTGTGTAAACAGGCACCTCTTGCTCGCCTGGATGGCAAGCTCTCCAGCTGTAGTAGCCCAGGTCCAACAAGTCTGCAAGAAATTCTTAACCATAAATTGGGAACTTCTAGATCAGATTGTTAGGCAGGTGATGTTACAGGTTAGGCACTGAAATATGGGATGGGTCACCAAAACACGTAATGAAATAGGTCAAGATTATGTTGAAAAAAGCATTACATTATTTTAGGAAAGATACAGAAAAGAACTCATTTGCACACTCCAGAAAGAAAAGGGACATTAAAATAGAATAAAACAAACAAACAAAAAGATAGATGTACCACCAAATGAAATACCCATGTACACATCAACACATATATATATAAAAATTTCCAAGCTAGACAGAATCCTAAAGGTGTCTAGAGGTCTTGATTTGGTGGCCTTGCAACAGCACCTCCACTCCAATACATATTCTTCCTAATTGTGTCAGCCACTGACACTCTTGGGGAAGTTTTTTTGGTGAGCTATGCATTCTGCAATTGGAGAAATCTCTCTTTTCTTCCAGGAGGGATTCTCTGAATAAAATCATGAAGCTTAGACCATCAGACTCTAGGAAATATGAAACACAATGCTAAGACACTTGCAAGGTCCCAGTACAGTACAGTACAGTACCTAGCATTAATCAATATCACCTGTTCAGCAGATCAAACCAAAACAAGAGCAAAGAAAGAGAAATCAGCTTTTCATTTTGGAGCAATAAATACTGCCAGACAATGTGTAATATTCAATTCAATATGAAAAGATGGAGTTGGTTTTGATATAATCCCTTCATCTATCAACAAAAATATACAATGCATTTTTTTTAAATTAAGTTTAGAAGTCAAACAAAATATTTAGATTTTTTCAATTTCATCTGAAAGTATTTGTATCTGAAAAAAAAAAAAAAAAAATTGGTAGCTATCTATTTTCTTATAAGTCTTTTCTTCCCCGATAAATAAACAGATCTATGCCAAAAACATTTCTGCCAAACTCAAAGTTGCACCATCGGCCCAATTAGGAAAAAAGAAGGCAATTGAATTAGTTCTCAGAACATTAATGAATTGAAACAAGAATAAAGAAAGATCTGCCCACTGTAAGTAAAGGCCATGTTTGTGACTATTTTAAGAACCAGAAGGTGCACAAGTACATGGAACCTCATTAGATCCATCCACAGGTTCTGAGGAAACTGGTGGATGAAGTTGCCAATGTACTATCCATCATATTTGAAAGGCCATGGCAGTCTGGTGAAGTTCCCACTGATTGAAAAAGGGGAAACATAAGCTCTAGTTTCAAGAAGGGAAGAATATACAAGAAACTAGAGACCTGCCTCTGTGCCTAGCAAGATCATGGAGCAGATCCTCCCAAAGGCCCTACTATGTCACATGGAAAACAAACATGAGGTGGTTGGTGATTACCAATGTGGCTTCACCAATGGAAAATCATGCTTGACAGACTTGGTGGCCTTTTACTTCACCAGTGGATGAAGAAAGAGCAACATCATCTACCCAGACTTGTGCAAAGTGTTTGATACTGTCTTGCATGACATCCTGATCACTACATTGCAGTAAAATTGATTTGATGGATGGACCACTCATTGGATAAGGAATTGGTTGGATGGTCACACAGAGAGTTGCTGTCAATAGCTCAGTTTCCAAGTAGAAACCAGTGGTGAGCAACGCTTCTCAGGGATCGGTGCTGGGCCCAGTGCTATCTTTGTAGGTGACATGGACAGTGGGATCAAGTTCACCCACAGCAAGTTTGCAGATGACACCAAGCCAAGTGGTGCTGTTGACATGGTAGAAGGAAGAGATGCCATCCGGAGGGATCTGGAGAGGGTTGAGTGGTGGATCCATGACAGCCTCATTAAGTTCAACAAGAACAAGTTAAACAAGGTTCTGCACCTGCATAGGGACAATCCTAAGCACAAATGCAGGCTGGGTAGAGGTTGGCTTGAGAGAAGCTCTGAAGAAAAGGACTTAGGAGGTGGCAGCTAATGAAACATGAGCCGACAACGTGCACTTGCAGCCCCAAAGGCCAACTGTATCCCAGGATGCACCAAGAGAAATGTGATCAGCAGCTTGAGGGAGGTAATTCTGCCCCTCTACTCTTATCTCTTGAGATCCCATCTGGAATACTGAGCCCAGTTCTGTGGCTCCCAAAACAAGAAGGACAAGGAGCTGTTGGAATGGGTCAGAGGGCTGCAGCACCTCCTCTATGGGTACAGGTTGAGAGAGTTGTGGTTCTTCAGCCTGGAGAAGAGAAGGCATCATTTTCAGTGTTATGTTGCCTATTTTCAGTAAATTGCCTGTTCAGAGCAGCAGATATGACATTCTGTAAAACTGCTTCATGACTGTTAAACAGGAAAAAGTAAAAGCCCAGGAAATTAACTAGCGAATTTAGACCAGGTGACTGTAATGTCAAAGAAAACAACTGAAAACTAACTAAAGCAATTTGTAGGGCTTCACCAACACAGAAGGACAGACAGTAAACTTCCACCATCATGACTCAAACAATTTACATAAATAACTTCATTTCAAATCAGCAGGTGTGTCTGACCACAAAAACAGGTATTAATATAACTTCATCTACACATAGAGCAGCCTGCTTTGACAACCAAAGCCCGTAGTGTCTGACGGAATGGGATCTTTCAGAGAAGAGTTCAAAATGTTCCTCTCTTCCTGCATCCATGGTGCTGCAGGTTCAAAAAGAGGAAAACACAGATCTCCAGCAGTCCTATCAGCAGCAGCCTTGACATATCCACATAACCATGGTCAGATCCAGAACCACTATACTCTTATCTCAGGAGTTTCCAGCAGATACCTCCAACTTTTCTCAGACCTGTAGAAAAGGAGCGAGTTGTCACGGAGAAGACAACATGACTCATTGTCACTATTTTTTTCCATTGCCTTTTGAGATACACGCCATTCATCCTAAAATGATGAAGTTGAATGAAGACAAGAAAATATTTCAATTCCAAAAGAATTCTATGAGCAGACAGTTGAATACTCATGTTGTTTCAATTATTTTAGATATTACTCCATTAAAAATAAATAAAAAATAAGCCAACAGCAATAACAACAACAACAACAACAAAAAACAAAACAGTTTGACCCAAGTATTATTGGAAAAAAAAATCACAGAAAACAACAAAGTGCATTATTCTTCTGATTACTTTGTTTGAGGGTTGTTTTGTTGTTGTTGTTGTTGTTTTTTGTTTGTTTTCTCCATTCAATTTTTTATTCGCTTTTAAATACCTGAAACACAGTGAGAATAATTTGGCACTAGAAACAATTTCATTCTGATAAAAAACATTGTTCTAAAACGTCAAGCACAGAGAGATGGAAATTGAGGTATTGTTTTACCTGTTAGGGAGCAATAAGAGCATTACAGAAACATCTAAGGATCTTGCAGGTATGGAAAGAAGCAAGGACATTAGGGACCACAACAAGATAGGGCCGCTGTGTGATTAATTGCACATGAAGGTTGAAAAGACAGGAGCAGATGAAGACTACAACTGAGACAGGAGATGCTAAAATACTCAAACCTGGTAGGGAAGCTGACAATCTGATAACACAATCCAGTAAAAAGTTACACGCATGTCTCATTGCGCTCAGTGCTCAATTCCAGCACTGCTGGGCTTTTTTATTTTTGTAGACTTTATTCCTCGCTCTAATTAAAATAAGGAAATGATTAGTGCTGCAAAGCCAAAACTGGTGTTCAGTGCTGACACAAAATCAGTGTGGGAAGCCCTAAATCTGTAATTGAAGAGCTTGATAAGATGCAAGATATTGAAAAGATCAAAACATAAGATTATGCTAAAACTAAAAATTGTGATTCAAAAACAAAATCTGTGAATCTGTAAATCATCTACACAGATTTATTACTGGGTTTTTAACAGTAGATATGAATGACCTTCTCATGGTTTGTAAGCTGTGGAATAGAGATTCCATACACAAGAGATTCACTGGATTGACTGGGGAGATTTTCATGTATGCTACCTTTCATTCCATGCACTTCACACAATATTGGTAAGTAGTAATTCAGGAACTAGTATCAGATTTGGGGTAAGAATACTCATTTTTGTAGAGTTTACTTGAGATCTGACTTAATAGACCATCTCTTAATACATAGTCTATGCCCCAAATGCTGTGTGTCTCATCACCAAAATTATAATTGCTTTTGTTAAAATCTCCATGATTCTCATAATTTATTTAATCTCTCATCCCTAAGTTAACACTGAATTCTTCCTGTTCTTTCCCATTCCTTCCAGGGATATTTTCTTGGATGTTCATGTGGCTCTCTTTCTCTTTATTCTTAGGTCAATGTTGTGATCTTTGAATAAAATCTACCTTCAGGTAATGAAATTCTTTAAAACTGCTTAGTAATATTTCCTAAAATCCTTGAATCACAATTGATGTTTTTATATTTATTTTTCATTCATTTATATGATCAAAGCCATTCTATCTGTTTAGAATACATCTCAACCTAAAAGAAACCTCAGTATAGTCTAAATACTAGTTGCATACAATTATGAACTAAGATGTGTCATATGAAAATTAATGAAACTATACAGGATGATCTGAAAATCACATCCTAGCAGATTCCTGTCATTAAATTTTTTATTTTTTATTGGAACCTCATGTAAAACCAACAGCTTATTGAAACCTTAAAAGATAACTATATGGCTCTTCATTTCAATAAAAAATAATGCTAATGATAAGAAAAAAACAAGCGTAACATGCCTAATCTGAAAAAACAAACAAACAAAAAACAAAAAACGTGTGTAATTTCCAAAGTTGCATATTTTTTCATGCTTTCCTGGAGTCATCAGAGGGCTCTCCTTACTTAAGGCAGAAGCTACCAAGATTCCCTCCACTTAGCTGCTGTTAATCTGAATCGACCCACAAAAGACTTTTCACAGGCAGCCATCCCTGCAGGCCAGTAATAGGCCAGTGATTCTTTAGAAAACAAAGGCAAATAGGATGTAAGCTTGGCTTTTAATTCAAGTCCCAGTGTTTCAGACTGGGCTTTGTGTGTATGTCATTTGCTCTCCCAGATTCTTTCTTGAAGACTAGTAAATGCTCTGAAGATGTTACTTCAGCTCAGTCACTTAATTCTCTTATCACCTATCCTATTTATTTTAGTGCCTTTGATTCTGCTCACACGTCACATTAGCTGTACCTGTTAACTGCCAGTATGTCCTTAACAAGAAAGAAAAAAATAGGTGAGTGTAATCCATGAATATGGAATTATCTTAAGTTGTTTTGCATGTGCACACAGAGAGCACTATAAACAGTGCTCTGAAATAGCAAAATCATCTCAGGTATCTGCAAGATAAACAGGAAAACATCTCAAATATCTACACACACTGGGTTTTTATGATAGGAAGGGGATAGCTTCAGAAAAGCCTTACTTCTGCAACACTCGCTATGACATTTTATTCCGCTGCAGTAGAGACCAAATATGTGCATAATAAAACATATTCCATAGCCACAGAGCTCTGACCTACCTTGAGGCTGTTTATCAGGAGCTGGTCATTTGTGACTACATGAGTTTGCACTGGCGATCTTTTAGTATTCTACAGGATTCTAAGTCCATTTTTAAAGACAATATTATCAGTTTGTTAAATCAGGGGGAAAAGAAATTCTGTGGGAGGAGGACATCTAGTGATGTGATACGTATTTACATGCTCAGCTGTTTTCCTGAGCAGTTGAGCAAGCCAGCTAGCAAGCTATAGAGTTTTTAAGAGTATCAAAGGTGAGCAGAAATGCAGCTGACTTTGCTAGAAAACAAGGGAATTTAGGGATTTTTGAAAGGACAACAACTGAAAAAACAGAAGCAATTAAACTATGTAATTCCCAATTCAATCTTATTGAAATTAAATGTTGATTATTGTCCCACCATCACCTACAGATGTATCACCTCCAAATCTGAGTTATAATGGCACCAATGATCACCTTGATATTCATACATAACGACCACTAAAATCATAATATTCTTATAGGCAAAAGCTTACCACTGAACTACACAGATGCTCTATGTAGAAGCAATTCTAAAGTAATGATAGTTCTCTTTACATTTTTTTCATGTGTCTTATTGTTTAATATTCTCCCGACAGCAAGAATTATTACACATCAAACAGATTAAATTTGAAGAAGTTAATCTGCATTGTAACTCATCTGAGCTAAGGTTTTGTCAGTGAAACACTAGACATTTATAATTATGAAAAGATCAGACAAGTACAGCAACAATGCGTAGGACACAACATTCATTGTTAGCACTTGTTTTGAACTGCATATTACTCAGGGAAAAAAAAAAAATGCCAGACAATAACACTCATGGAAAATAAACAACTGTGACAGAGTCAGATGAAGCCACTAACATCTCAATTTCCAGAGCAATATCAAAATATTACTCTTAGATTTTTTTTGAAATAAAATGAAGTTATATAAAACATGACAAACTTTGAAAATAATAAATAAAGGAGTCAGTCAAACACTGAAAAGAAGAAAAAAAATGTGTTATATGGACGTTGGTTAGAAAAGGGCTCACTTTAGGAAGTCTGAAAAGACACACGTCCGCTTACATGCACTTGTATTGTATCACTTGGTCTAAAACTAGCTGCAAAGGTGAAAATTTTGGAGTCTCTTGCTGTTTTTGTTCTATAGTAGCAGTATGAATAGAATGCCTCATAAATCTCCTTTCATGATTGATACAGAAGTGTTCTCATAGAAGCAAATGCATTGTGGAGGAAATAACAGCTGATCACCAAAGTTTGCACCCTTCAGTTAGATATACAACAAAAATTTCAGCTTTTTTATATATATGCATGGAACGATACCTTTATAGTCCATTATATTAGCATTACAGATAAAAATTATGGGGTGGGGAGGGAGGGGGAGGATCAGGAGAATACCATACTTGAGAAATAAACAGCTCCTGGAAAAGCCACACCACAACAGTAGTGCCAGAACATCTGGACAACTGCTCTACATTGCATGGTACAATTAGTAAACAGCTCTCTACACTGGCGATTGTTGCTTCCATACTCCATTTTGCAGGGCAGACACATTTTCAGGATCTTTCTATATTTGCTCAAGAATCTTATAACTCATAATGAAGTAATTAGGTAACCACAAAGCCAGAACCTTTATGATTACACGGATTTTTCCTACACATCTTTGATTTGGACAAAAACTGCTAATAACAAATATGAATGTGTTTGCACTAAACTGCTAACTATCTATATATGTCTGCTACAGGAAAATACCAATATAATCAAATTTCAAAATCACAGGGCACATACACAAGAATTCAAATCTGTAATATCATAATAAGGAATCACTTCCCTGACTCTGGATTGCATTCTAAACATCTATAATAAGCTCCATAAATCCAAATGGACTTTTTAAAAGAATAGCTTATATTAGCAAGTACTTCACAGTACAGAACTCAAACATCGAAGTTTCTAATATGTATATAATATTAGAGGTAATAAAAGCCACATTAAGATAAGAAAGTACTTGCTATTTATTTTGATAATTAGCTATAGTCACAAACTCACATTTGGTCAGAGAGTTCTCATTATTTCAGTACCAACTTAACATTTCTGGTAATTTAGTTTCATAATAATCATAAACTGGTAGAATTTGGAAAGCAGGTGTTTTCCAAATCATCTTAGCAATAACCTATGTAATTACCACAGTACTGAAACCACAGTGTTTTTTTCCCAAATAACTCCATTTCTTGATGCCGCTATGAGAACCTTTATTTTCCATCAAACTAGAACTAGAAAAACCTCCATTTCTCATTCTACCTTTTTTCATTGCTTCCTCTATCTCAATTATTCACATGCCTTATACACCTTTATGTGACCCAGAACTGGGAACAGAAGATTTGAGGGAATGCCAGTACTAACAAAGTTGGTTGGATTGTGCAAGGGAGGACACAGCAAAAGAGCACAAAACTGATACTGTGATAACAATATGGTAATGTTAATGACATTTAATTTAATACATTCGTGAATCAGTTTGTATTGCACACATTTACCATAATTATAAAACAAATTACTTTTCAATGAGAGGATAAGAAAGTGTGAAAACTTTGGAGGGCTTGGGTAGTAAACTGAAAAAATAAAATGTAATTTGCTTTTCAACAGGTTATTTTCCAATTTTGTACTGCTTTTAATTAGTGCATTTATATTCAGAATATCTTCTACTTCCAACAAAAGTAAAATGTTAACTGGAAAAGAAATATTTGTAGTACTTGTACTTCATTCCAAGTCATATACTGCAAGAATTAGGAAATATATCTTCAATAGAAATAAACTCAGATAAAAAGGAAACCTTTATTTTATTCCATTGAAGAGTGCAAAGCAAGTGGTTGTTTGCTCCTTTCTTTTCTTTCTTTCTTTTTTTTTTTTTTTTTTTTTTTTTTTTTTGTATGTCATTTTTTTTGTTNAATTTACAGTGATGCAATTTATTAGTTTGGAGTCTACATGAACAGTCTTAAGGAAGTTCTTAATTACGCCTTACTGTATATTTTTGCAATTCTTTAACAATCGGTATACAAAGCCTGTGACCATTTTATACAGAGAGAAAATGACTTACCCTAAATTCATTTTAGCCAGTACAGCCTACTGAAGCTGGTAGCAACAAGAATACTCATCAACGTTTTAAGGAAATGTAATGTTGAGTGTCTTGAAGTGTTATTTCTGTACATTATTCTTAAAGTCCATTAATTATTGAAATAAAAATTCAATTTCCCTTGCACACTGACAATTTTTGCTGGGGAGAGGGGAAGTTTCTTTGTCATGCAGAAAATTTTCATTCCAAAGTTTTCTAAACAAAATTGACAGTGACATTGCTGTGATTATTGCAATCAAGTTTCTGATTTTTAATATTTTCAACCTGACAGATATATTCCATTTCAAATAATAATAAAAAAATCCTTCTTAGAATAGAAATACATAGCTTCCTTATATTTTCTGATTCTGAAAATTACCAGATGCCAAGCTGTGAACATAAGGAAATTGAAGACCCTTGAGGGTGACCTTAAGAACCACAAAGGTGGAGAATTGTGATGTAGTGGTTTAGGCAATTTCATTGCAGCTGCTTGGCAGTAGAAAAATGAGAAATGGGTTTTCTATTACTAAATATAATGAATTCCTTTTCTGTCTTGTCACAAATTGTCAAACTTCATTAATGAGAAGAAAGATATGGTGCATACATATATAAATGGTAATATAAATATGCATACTTAAAATGGAGAAATGCTGCATATTCCCACAAGAGGATTCTTCTTCCATATCAGATATTGTGTAATTCTTTCTAAATAAGAAATAAACTTTAAAATTAGCATGTATAGCAATGTAATGTGATTTCTGTATCTTCAAAGCAATTTGTTCTTTTCAAGTGCATAGATACAACACAGTGGTTGTAAGTCAGAATAATATTTTAACCGCATTTGGCTTTAAGTCTGTAGGTATCCAATGGAAGAAGGCAACTTTTAGTTATAACGGGGCTTAAATACATTGCTGAGTCAAGGCATAAACGAATAATAGTAAAATGACCTGCACTTCTAAATGTCTTTGCAATTACTTTAAATTCAGTGTGACTGAATTTTACATTGAAGACTGCAATCCATTGGTTCTTATATGCAAAACATGTAAATAGGGAAAGAAATTCATGTATTTCTCTTGATAATCACTGTAAAATATTCATAGATATAATCTCATTTGGAGTTATGAGAATAAAAAACTGGAGCAACTCACCTCATTAGCCTAGACTTTTGCTAGTTGGACTGCTCTGGGAATCAAGGAAATAGCTGGAATCGTCTAAGACCCTATGCCTGCTTATTCTGTAGAACTCTTTTAAACCAGAAGATATCCTGAGGAACAACATTAGCTTATCTATATCTTACACTCAAGATGATGAGATCCCTTTTCATCCAAAACTCATTCTAGCAGCTTACTTTTCACAGCTCAATCGACAAAAATTACACCTAAGCTTTCTGTAATGTAGAAGTAGTATTTGGACAATCAGTAATGGCAAGACTTTCCCAACTACAGAAACTAAGTATTACAGTTTTACGGTCCTTGTCAGCAACTGAACCATGATGAATTTCTTCTGTACAAAACTGAAGATGTTCTGGAAATCAAAGAGCAACTTGAATCCATTTGTTGCCATAGTATAAAAACTGTTTGTAATATTTCAAAATACCTTAGTACCCTGAAATTACAAGCACTTGAACCAGAAATAGCAGTGAAGTCTGACAAGTTGGAAAGATTTTTCTTTTATTATTATTGGGTGAAACAATGCAGCACATTTGCAGAAAGTTCTCATAATCCATCCAGACCCAGGTCTTGTATTTCTGCATTCTGGTTACATTCTCCAATAGACTGTCAAAAAAGTAACAGTTCCAGAGACTCACTGAAAGTATCCATATGAAAACTTGTTTCCTTCTGAGCTGTACTGCAATCACAGACTCCACAGGAGGTTATGACTCTGTGCCTAACCTCTTTACCCACTAACCAAATCCTCCACAACATTAACTGAATTGATGCTGTATTTGAAAAGATATTTTTCTTGTCTTCTCTGTAATTGCCTCAGAAGTGTCAAAAGCCACATCAACTCTGATCATTGAACATGCTCCACTGTCTCCCCCAGGGCTACAAAGGTCCATCCATCCTCAGCCTACACATCCAACCTTCCTTCCAGTAGAAATGAAGGAAGTTGAGGCTTAGCAGGGCTTTGTTCAAACACACTCAGGTTTTAGTAAAGTCAGAGCAGGAATCTTCTGGTTTAAATGTAGTGAAAAGATGTTTTTCAAATGACTTATCCCTTATTAATTTTTCATTGTACTTTGTCCTCTGTTCCACACTTAAGGCATTGCTCTGTCCTACTTATACAAGACATGCTCATTTGTGGTGCTTACTTATCAATACAGAATTTGAGAGTCAGACTAGAGAATTTGGTGAAGTTTTTATTTCTGTATATTAAATCAGAAACAGAATACTTGTGTATGGTAATAAACAGAAAATCTCAGTTCTTCAGAAGGATTATCTCAACTCCCAGAAGCTTGCAGGGCCCTTTTGCTACTCATAACCACATTCCAACTTACAGTAATGTTCTTTTAAGCAAAGCAGGCTCAACTGTATAAATAAATGTTATTAAGTTAAAGCATATACATTAGGTATTTGTCACACATGACTAGCCTTATTGGAGACGTGACACAAACAAATGCAGTTGCAGAGATCTGAGAAATAAAGGAGCTCCAATAAATCCAGTTCAAGACACCATTACCTCCATTACAACAAGCAGAATTCAGAAGCAATGAAATCAGGGTCTTCTGGGGATAAAGATTTGTTCTTACAGTTTATTCCTTTGGAAATCAAAGATATGTCTAACTCTTTTAGAGTGTCTGTTGTTTGACCAACCTGGTTTTCATAAGCTTATGAAAAGGAATTAATCCTTTTTAGCAAAGACAGCTGTTGTAATTCTCACTTAGCACAGTTTCTCGAACAGCAGCCACAGCCTGTGACTTCTCAGCGTTGTTCGTGGCGACCTCTAGTGGAGAAAGACACGCAAAGCTTCAGTTTTTTCCAGAACCACGACGATTTGACAGACTTACCTTCTTTAACTGACCTGGTAGTCCACCAACACTCTAAACAGATTTCTGCTTTATAGCTTAATGTATCCAAAAGAGCGGGTGATGAGCAGAAGTCACCAGTTTTCCTGAGCAGAATGGAAGCCTGCTGCTGGTACAGCTGTGCCTGCAAGGTGGGAACCCCTGGCAGCTGGGCTTGGGTATTCATTGTACTTAGTAGCTGGCCCTAAAATACCAGTCTCCCCATGTGCTGGAGGTCATGGATTCACTCTTATTGCTGGAAGAAGCCGACACTCCAGCACATACACAGAAAGCTGGCCAGACCTGCACTGTTACTACAATAGCCACATACATGCTCATGGAGCTCATTCCTAGGGATTCCCAGACCTTAGGTCTCTCCAACAGCTGACTGGGACTCACATGATCTCCAGCAGCCAATTCCACTGTGGTCTCAAATAGACAATCCTCATTCATAAAAAACATTATAGAGGGATTTAACAAGATCAGGTGGAGTGCCCTGGTTATATACAGAACACAGCCAGAGAAGCGTACCGACCAGACAGCTACCTATAGTTTGGGGATTTTTTGTTCACTTTATCCTTCTATTTTCCCCATATATATTCCTCTCCAAATCATTTAAAACCCTCCCTTTCCTCACCACTGGTTTCTCCCCTAAACATCCCGCAGTAGGTCCTGTACAATCCCAAAATGATCTTGCCTTGGATCTCATAGTAAATCCCATATTGCTAAGCATCAATGTGCCTTGTTCAAAAGGGGCTCCAGGGGTGACTCATGGTGATGTCACACAGACACACCAGGGCTGAGGGTCTCCTGGTACAGCCTTGAGATGCTAGATGGGATGTCCCTTCCTCTGAACCCACAGATTGCTTTTTTTGTCTGCCTTTGTGGACTACTCTGCAACCCTGCCTTCTGGAGATGGCCCTTAGATGGGCTGATGGTTCCTGTGATGGGCCTGGGAGCAGCCAGGACAGGGTTTTATTTGGAATCCCAAGCTTTTCCTTCCCTCTTATAATGACTCATAATGTCTCAGAGCTTTTTTAGAAATATCAAAATAGATGCCAGAACTTTCCTCTCTTTTTTCGAAAACTTCTGTACTAGATTGAACTTGTTGCAGTACAAAAAATGAACATTAGACACATTAGGTGGAGTACTCTGTATTTCCTAAGTGGAGTATTTTTCTTTTTTTTCAGAAGGCTTTTTCTTATTTCAAAATTATTTTGTTCAAAATACTTCGTTTGGAACTCATCAGCTATGCAGTTCTGATAATCTTTCTCCCCACACACTCTTTCTCCTTATTATTTTTTCTTTCAAGCAAGTAAACCAAAAAGACGAATTGTTTACAAAATGTGAGCTACCTTCAGTGTTTAGCAGGAGAAGATATTGCAAAGTTCCCTGAACATGACCCATCTTGGCTGAATGATATCCTCTACTGACAGCAAGTCTGCCTACTGGGAAACCCAAAACTGTCAGAGCAGCTTAGGCTACATCAGCCAGACCATCTTGATTAGGTACAACTGCTTCTGCACAGTAGCAAGAAAGTAAGGGGTGCCATTCCTGAGGATTTTCTTCTTCCAGGCTACTCCTATCTATTTCACAAATTTTAATGAATGGGTTTTCCATTTCAAGTATTTTTTTTTCATTTACATGAAACAGTATAAAATAAAGGCTGTAAACATTTCTGTATTAATGTACTAGACATATATCTCAGTATTTGTAGAATGTAGACAGCTTTCAAGGAATATACATATTTGCATTCAAATGCATTATGCACTACACTCCTATGAGCAGCTCAGAAGCTCACCTCTAAATGATATTTTAGACTATGTCTTACACATGGAACCACAGTGAGAAATAATCTGGATCCACTATAAAGACAAGACAAGCTGGGACAGTCTGAAGCAATAAACTACCCTCCTCCCTCTAAATAGCAATGGTGCCATCACAGTTATATCTGTTAAAAATATGATTATGAGAACATATAGTTTTGCACTACTTTCAAGGATTGAGAATAATTACATAATTCTTTCTGCCATGCATTTAAATTGCATTTCACATTTCCAAGGGACATGGCATAACTTGGATAACACTTTCTGACAGAAAACAGAATTCTTGTCTGCATAGAATCATGGAAAGAACATTCTTAAAACTCTGTCCACTACCAACAAACCTAGTGCTTCAGAGGGAAACAGATATACAGTATTTTTCTCTTTTGTCAGAGTTCTCATGTCAGTAATAAATATTAAACAAAATTTCTATTGAATAGTTGCCAAAAGGGCACTCACAAAAGACAGATGAGTCTTTCTGTGGATTGTCATGCTGACAAGCTTTTAAGTATGCTTCCAGCTTGCTGGAAAACAAGTTCACAGAAAATATTGTGACTGACAGAAATTTGGATTTGAGCAAAGCATGCCTTTGCAGCAGTGAAAACCAACTGCATCTTGGATTGCAACAGTAGAAGAGTGGCCTTAGCTGCTTGCTATCTTGCTACTAGCCCTTGCTATCACTTCTCTAGTGAAGAAGTGATTCCTCTTCTTAATTAGGTTTTCAAGGCTACCTCTTACCCCCTTTTATCTTATTTTCTTTTCATCACAGGCATAACTTCACATTTTCCTGCTTTCTAGGTGACAGAAGCTGCTTTGTTCCCTGCCTTTCTGTGAACGATGACTATGGCAGTGTGCCACACTGGACACAGGGGGACAATAACTTTCCTGATCCTGCTGGCAACACTATTTCTGATACAAGTCAGGATGCCATTGGCCTTTTTGACCTCCTGGGCACACTGCTGGCTCATGTTCAGCTGAGCATTGACCAATGTCCCCAGGTCCATTTCCTCTACACAGTCTTCCAATCACTCTGCCCCTGGCCTGTAGTGTTGCCTGGGGTTGTTGTGGCCAAAGTGCAGGACCCAGCACTTGGTCTTGTTGAACCTCATCCCATTGGCTTCAGTCCAAAAATCCAGCCTGTCCAGATTCTTCTGTGTAGGGCCTCACTACCCCCAGGCGGATTCATTATTCCAGCTAACTTGGTGCCATCTGCAAACTTACTGAGAGTACACTCAATGCCCTCATCCAGGTCATCAATAAAGATATTGAAGAGGACAGGACCCAGTACAAACTGCTGGGGAACACTACTCATGACCAGTCGCTAGCTGGATTTAACTCCATTCACCACCACTCTCTGGGCCTGGCCCTCCAGCCAGCTCCTTACCCAGACAACAGTGTACCTGTCCAAACCACAGGCTGCTAGCAACTACAGAAGAATACTGTGGAAGGCTCTGCTGAAGTCTAGGTAGACTACATCAACATCCTTTCCTTCATTCACCAGGAGAGTTGCTAAATCATAGAAGGAGATCAGGTTGGTCAAACATGACCTGCCCTTCATGAACCCATGCTGACTAGGTCTGATCCCCCAGTTGTTCCATACATGCCATGTGATCTCCCTCAAGACGCTCTGGTCCATAAGCTTCCCTGGCATCAAGGTCAGGC
>VXAB01006321.1:0-16875 GCA_013399175.1 Odontophorus gujanensis
TACGGCGACCGCGCGGGGCCAAACCTCCTCGCGCGGAGTCCGGCGGCCGAACCGCGCGCATGCGCACGCCGCTGCAGGGAGCGGCGCGGCCATGGGCTCGGTGCGGGCGGCCGACGTGCGGGACGCCGTGGAGCGGCTGCGGGGCCGCGTGCACCGCACTCCCGTGCTCACGTGCGGAGCCCTGCAGAGGCTGGCCGGCCGCAGGCTGCTCTTCAAATGCGAGCTCTTCCAGCGCACCGGCTCCTTTAAGGTGGGGGGTGATGGAACGGTGCTGCCGGGGCGCCGGGGGAGGGGCGTGGATTCTACCGGCGTGTCTCGTGGTAGATCCGCGGAGCGCTGAACGCGGTCAGGAACCTCGTGGAGGAGGCGGAGAGGGCAGGGCGGGAGCGGCCACGAGCCGTAGTGACGCACAGCAGCGGCAACCACGGACAGGCACTCGCCTGCGCTGCCCGGGATGAAGGTAACACGGCGGGGAAAATGGTTTTGCGTAGAGCAGAGGGTAACACCAGCCCCATTCCCCTTACCCCAGCAGCAGGCACAGTCCCTCCCGCGCCTCTCGCTGTCCCAACAGGCATTCCTGCCTACGTCGTGGTGCCTCGCACTGCCCCGTGCTGTAAGCAAGCCGCCATCCGTGCCTACGGTGCCACGCTGGTGCCATGCGAGCCCAGTGATGAGGTAAGGAATGGAGGGGGGAAGCAGCTGAGGATAGGACTCCCCGCCCTGCTGGGCCAACTGCTGCACTCTTGCCTTCAGTCCAGAGTGGAGACAGCTGCACGGGTGGTCCAGGAGACGGGAGGAGTCATGGTGCACCCCAACCAGGAGCCAGCCGTGATCGCAGGGCAGGGCACTATAGCCCTGGAGGTGCTGGAGCAGGTGAGGGCTTCTCGCTGGGGGACAGCACGAGGGTACAGAGCTGCCACAGAAATGCTCTTTTCTGCACAGGCACCTGAGGTTAATGCACTGGTGGTTCCTGTTGGGGGCGGAGGAATGATTGCAGGAATAGCAGTGGCTGTCAAGGTAAGGGACAGCACGTCTCAGAGCGGGTGGCTGCATCTCCACCTGTGTTGGGAAGCTCGGGGGACCCAAGGCAGGCAGCAACTTGTCTCTATAAACAGAAATCCTGCTGCTCTGGGCTGTCCACAGCCCTCTGCAAGCACAGCAATAGAGCACAGGTACTCAAAGCGACCAGATGACACCTGCTCTCTGCAGGCATTGAGACCAGATGTGAAAGTGTTTGCTGCTGAACCCCGCAATGCAGACGACTGCTACCAGTCCAAGCTGAGAGGGGAACTGACCCCCAACCAACACACCCCAGACACCATTGCTGATGCAGTTAAAACCAGCATTGGAGAAAACACATGGCCCATCATTAGGGATTTGGTTGATGATGTTCTGACTGTCTCAGAGGAAGAAATCAAGGTAAGCACTCTCTGCCTCCCCTCACAGAAGCTGCCAGCAGGCAGCTAGCTCCAATCCAAACTCTGCGCCTCCGTTCCCATCCCTGCGCTCTCCCAGGGCAAACCCTGTACACCACAGCAGCTGTGCAAACAGCAAGGCTGTTTCCAGCTGGAAAAAGCTAGCGGAAGCTCTACTCCCCCTCTCCAAAGCGTTGCAGAGCCAGATGCACATGCAATGCCCTCCGTAGCCCTAGAGGAGCACATACTTGCTGCCGGGATGACAGCTGTTGCTCTGTCCCCACAGCGAGCCACACGGCTGGTGTGGGAAAGGATGAAGCTGCTGATTGAGCCAACAGCGGGTGTGGGAGTCGCAGCCGTGCTCTCAGAGCAGTTCCAGGCAGTCCCCCGGGAGGTGGAAAATGTCTGCATCGTGCTGTGCGGAGGAAACGTGGACCTGAGCTCCCTGACCTGGCTCACAGACCTCCCCGGGGATGGAGACTGAGAACAGAGCAGCGTATCGAGTGGCAGGAACCTGACTTTGTACAATTGGGTCTGTATGATACTAAAACCAGATGAACAACCCCAGAGGTTTGAAAGCTGCTGTGAAGGGGTAAGGGAAGCTGGAGGTGGTCTCTAGAGCCCAGAATCACTTGGTTACAAAGGAAAGGGTGACTACAAGGGAGCCTGGAAGTTTTCTTCACTGTTTGTCACCTCCCTAGTCATCCTGCTCAGGAACAGACCTTGAGCATGCTGCATTCAGCCACTTCCCAGCTGTTGCTTTTCTCTGTCATCAGCAACATCCAAAAAACTCCTGTCTGATACAGTGAAAATCCTCTCACCCAACTGCTACAGCAGGGCAAGATGTCAAAAACCCCAGCAAGCCACAAGGACAGCAGGGTGCTCACAGCCTCCCATCTGTCCTCTACAGCTGGCCACCACCAAGACACAGGGACTTATATATTTTTTGAAAAATGTTTCCATTAAAATAAATAACTGTGGTTGATCCTACACACTAACTGTTGAGACAGCTGCCCCAGCACAAACCCTAGCACTGACATGTCCAGGACATTAGTGTGCTTAGGCTGAAAACAGCAGCCAGGGAGGCACATACTGCATTACCACTGTGCCTGGAGGCTTATTCCATTTCCACCTCTTGCACTGACAGTGCACTCTCACTCCTCACCCATGGCACAGGCTCTGGAACATAGGGGTCGTAAGTCCATTTAGGATAAACACGCTTGTAGAGGTTCAGCAGCACGGTGTCCTGGGACTTCAGCTGTCCATCAAAGTGGCATTTCATGTGACCATGGGTCCCTAGGGAAAGAGCAAAGAGGCCATTAGCTGTCACTGCTGCCCAGGAAGACCACACCCCATTACCATAAGAGACAAATACAGAACCAAACCAACCTAACGGCTCTTTTATGTGTCCTCTACGACCCCACTTTGTCCTGAGCTCCACTGGTTTAAACCACATCACATCCTCTGGAGAACAAAACACAAAAGGCAAGTAAGCGACAGGCTTTGCCACACAAACACAACCACTCCCATAGGCACAGGAGTTCTGTTTTCACATCCCCTCTTCCCACTGCACAGAGACAGGCCGTACCTCTGTTAAAGAACATGTACCGCACCACAGCTGCCTTGGTAAAGATCTTGAAAGGATGGCCACTGAGCACCAGCCGCTTGATGATGATTCTGTCTGGGTCCACAGCCAGCAGAGAACCTGTGGCAATGAGGTCATGCATTCCTACAAGACAGATTAATTAACATACCAAGGGAGCACGACCAAATGTACCCCCATCACCTCTTCCCTCATCACAACCTCCTGCCCTAAAGGGTTCGAGGTCCAGAGCAACCCTTCAGCAGGAACAAAGTGCCAGTTAATCAGAGAAGGAAATCAGTTAATTTTCTCAAACAGCATGAAGGTATTTTTCAAGTCATACTTTATGAATACATGCACTCGTTGGTATGGTATAGGAAAAGCCTGCTAACCTTTATTTCTTAACACCCTCTTTCTCAACACTAACCCAACTTACCATTACTTCTCTGTTTAAAAACAAGCACCGAAACAGGTGGGAAAGTGATGGGAGCATACACAGTTGCCACCAGGGCAGTATCCGGGCGCAGGAAACGCTCCAACTTGTGCTTATCAGCTAGGATAGAACAGCAATGATCAAGTTCAGTCCAACAGAAGTCCTCAGAGCTCTGAGAAACCCCATTGAGCTCCTTATTCCCCAGTAAAGAGGCTCTGTTGAAGGCAAGCAGGCTACACACAGCACTTCTCTGCTGGCACAGAGCACCTGAGAATGAATGTGATCCTCTGAGCTGTCAGTTCACAGCATGCAACTTGCCACTGCCTTGCCAGAACCAGAAAACCATGCTGCCCAAGCCCTCCCACTCCCCACCGTTTAGTGCCTCTCCTGGAAGCCTCAGCGCCCAGGTGTGAGTCTTCAGAAGAATCCTTCAGCCAGGTTCAGACATTGTGGCTAAGACATCACAGGCTTCCTGCTTTGGAAACCCCAGCCCTACCACCCCTCCTGGCATACCTGTCCCCTCACAAACCTGACGTGTGCTGGGAGAACAGTGGGGAAGCTCGGAAGCGCCTGAACCCGCAGTGGAAGATCAGCTCCTCCTTTGCCCTCACTGGATCACTATTGCCTGGATGCCGCCGCACCAGGAAATTCAACACAGACATCTGCAGGAGAGGGAACACTGTGAGACACTGACAGCAGTGCTGGCAAATAATGTCGAGAGCAGAAAGCAGACATTGCAACAAGGATAAATTCTTTCCACCGTGGCTTCCCAGATGACTGCTGGCCATCAGTGCAAACCTCAGCCAGGCTCAGACACTCTAGCCTGAACACCTCAGGAAGCTACAGGCTGCTCTGACCAAAGGAAGATCCTGTTTCCAAATGTGTGGAAATCTTAGTCAAAACTTCTCCAACCCATGCAGAATCGGGAATCAGACGAAAAGCTGTACACATACAAGGAACCAGCTGAGCCAAACTTAGTCAGTCACCTTCTGTTCATGAGGATGCAGTGAGAACAGGACTAGTGGCTTCCCTTCTTTAAAGCTCTCCATCACTGAGACAGGGACGTTGCAGACATGCAGTGTAACGTACCAGCCAACCTGCCAAGAGAGGATCAGTTATAAATACTTCTTGCAGTAGAAAAAAGCATCAGGACAGATACAAGGATTAGAGACAGAACCCAGAAGCAGCACATCTGGAGTTACCAAAGCTCCTTCAGTCTCCTCTTTCTCTATTTGCCGGAAGAGGTGCTTTCTGGTTCGGGAGAAGTCCTGGAATTGGTAAATCCTTGCATAGTCCCTTGGGAGATTCTCTTTAGGGTCCCATGGAGAAGTCCTGAAGCTCTTGAGCCCTCGGTACTTCTGGAACCTTAAGGACAGACAACAGCAGGAAAGGCAAACCGATTTACAAATCCACAAGGACTCTGCCTTCCTCCTCTCTCTCCCAGCTCAGAACAGGTTCTTTCTGCCCCAGGGAGCTGCACACTGCCTCAGCTAGTATCTCCCCTGGAAGCCTCAGAGCCAAAAGGGTTCATCTTCAGAAAAGTCCTTCAGCCAGGTTCAGACATCATGGCTAGGACATCACAGGCTTCCTGCCTTACCTCAAACCAAAGAGCCCTTCCAGCTCCTCTCCCAGCATATCAGGTGGTTTCTTACCGGACTCTAGCAGGCACATCACGTGGTGTGTCCACCTCATCTGGAAACATCTCATCCATTCTCTCCTGTTTGTACTTCTCCAGCATCTGTTCATCTTCTTCCACCTTCTCATCATACTGGTCATCCCGCATGCACTCAGACATGGTCATGGTCTCACATTCCTCCTCTGCAAGCTCCTCTTCCTCCTCACTGTTTTCTCCCTCCTGACACATAGAAGAGAACATGCACTCTTTTTTGTGTCTGCAGTACTGCAAATTCTATATATATTTACACAGTATGATTCATAGCCCAAGCTACAACACAGTCCCCCATTTTGGTGTCTAACAGGCCAGAAGTAACAGGATAGATGTGAGAGATTTAATAGCAGAAATCCAGGCAAGTCTTATCTCAGTGTTGTGTTCTTGCATAGAGAAAGCTGCAAGGATAGGACTGAGCTACGATATGCAGTGGCATCCAGAAAAATCACTTGCAGTATCAGCTCTTAAGAGTTACCTGGGAAACTGCCTCTTCCATCATATCATCACCAAAATCATCATCTTCGTCATCATCATCTTCCTCACTGCCTTCTTCTCCATCATCCACAATCCATGCAGCCTGGTACTTGGATGTACCTTTGGGGACCTTTACTACCCTTCTGTTCTCCTTCTGAGACGCTGTGGGAATGCCCACAAATGGTTAATACAAATACAAATCTCCTTTAGCTCAGCAGCATTTACACCAGGGGAGCCAAGCCCACCTCTAGACTAGAGTCACTATTTCCCAGCAAAGAATTTGTCAAAGCCTACAAAAGGCAGCTAAAATTTAACCCTGCTGTCAGGCAAAGCAGCCAGCTTTGCAGTCAGGTGAGGGGAACCAAGAACAGAAGTCACAAAAAATGCCTCAGTTCCCAGCTAGCTTGTTTCCCCCCACAGCCACCTTCAGCCATCCCACCAGCAGGTGGTTTCTAACAACCCTTGTAACAGAGACAAGGGAAAGGTACAGAAATATTACTGCTATTCACCCTCTGCTTCTTGCAGTTCTTCTTCAGTTGGCCACGTCTGCTCCCCTTCCATAGGATCAGGAACAACTTCTGACTGCAGAGACTCCTGTTTGCTTGTATCTGCCTTCATCAGGATCTTAATATCTTCCTCCATCTCATCAGTACCATTTGCAGAGTCTTCCTGAAGAGCAAAAGCAGAGTCCCCAGCTAAGAAAATATCCATCTGAAGCTAATAACCAGTTTAAAGCCAAGTATTAACTCCTCCCTCACTGCTCACTACCAGAAAATATCCAAGAAACAGCAGAAACTCCCTCCAGTATCACATCAGTTACATAGCAAAAGAGTCATAGCTCACTGGCAGAACATGAACTGACTGTCTCTCAATACAACTCCCTTTTTCTCCACCCTTTACCACCCATAACCAAACTCACTTTCTGAATGAAAGTTTAGAAACACTATTTTAATGGGCACAGCAAAGCCATGATCTCCCACAAACCTGCACATCCACATCCTGACTCTTCTTCTGTCCTTTAACCACTCTGGGATTCAAAGAGAGAGGGTCAGGGGGGGCATCCACCTGGCTCATCTGGAAGTCTCCATGCCCCACAATATGCACCAAGCTGTTCACATTGAGGGTCTGTCCCCGGACAAAGCCAGACACTTTCAAAGTCCCAACTTGGTCGCTCTCCTGACTGGGCACAAACTCAGCAGCATAGGCAAGCAGGTGAGCCCGCCTGTCCCGAAAAGCAAGATGCCGCTGCTTCTGGGTGGCAAGGTGCCTCAGCAGCAGTGAGGAATCCTGCTCAGTGTTTAGAGGAAAGAGCTTGACCTCTGGAAACCACTTCTCAACGGCTTTGGCAAGTTTCTTCTTGGCATCTATCCGCTTCTTCGGTGGCACATCAGTCCCCCCTGGGACAGCAAGAGCTATAAAGGACATAGAACAGAGTTCCCCATCAGAGTGCAAACCTTATAACCCTTTCACAAAGCATTAACACTAACATGGATGTCTGCAACTCAAATAACCAAAAAAGAGACTGACAACAAGTTACAAAGGCAGTTTCACTCATTCAGAAGCACTCCTTTTGCTGTGCACAACTGAACGACCATTGCAATACTAATAACCACCATACATCTGAGATCTAAATATAGAATTCCAGCATTCCCCTACCAGTAGTGTAACGCAATAAGACAGCATTTACCTGGCCTGTTCTCAGAAAAAGAACAGCCAAAAGCCCTGTGATTACTTATTAACAAACAGAGTTTCTACTTCATGCAACAGCAAGCCCCAAATCAATCATCCCATCCAACCTGTAGCCCTGAATTTTAATCTCACCATAACTAGGGAGCCCCTGAGCGAAAAGGCAGGAGAGACAGTGCTCCCCCGTGCTGTCCCAGCCATCCGCAGGATCCAAGACAAAAAGGAGGGAGTCAGCAACTTTTGCTAGGTCCATGACAGTGTGCAGATCCCCTGCATACAAAACACCTCCATTACCAGGGCTGCTGGGGGTACAGAGCTGAGACCCACACAAACAACAGTGTTTCCTTACCTGCCTGCACTGTCACAAACCGCCAGCGCTGCTTGAGCCGGGGACAGAGGACAGCAAAGCTGCCAGGTTTTCCCTCATCCACGTGGACAACGGCTGACTCTTGGCTCTGCAGCAGGCGGAGGGCATCGTGTGAAGCAGCCCTGGTGTGCAGTGGCACCACGACCACGAGGTGCGGTGGTCCATCCCTGCTGCCCAAGCTCCGCTTTTCTGCCAGTACCTATGAGCAAAGATCCACGGCGTGAAAACCACCCCCCCCATCCCGCACCCCGGATCGAGACTGCAGCTCCACGCCTAGCTCACCCAGCTCCCAGACTCAAAGAGGCCAGCTCCAACAGAGCTACACCCACACACCGACCCAGCAGCCGTTCCCCACGCCAGGCCCAGCCCCCGCCCCGAGCCCTCACCGCCTCCTTGCGCTGTCTGCGGAGCTGGAGCGCCTGGTGCCGCCGGTCCACCCTGTTCAGATCGCGGCGCCGACGGTGCGGCAAGGCCTTGACGGAGACACGGCCTGCGGGGAGAGGGCGGTCAGGCGGCGATAAGGCCGACGGGGACGTAGTGGGGGAGCTCCCCGGGACGCCCCCCCTCACCCCCAGATCGACGCCGTGCCGTCCCGTGGTGCTTCCCGCCCTTGTGCGCCTTATTCTGCTGCTTCAGGGGCCCGGCCCGGTGCGCGCCGGCCGCCACCATGCTGCCCTCACACGGCCACCACTTCCGCTCGTGCGTTTTGCGTCACTTCCGGCGACGTGAGCAGGCGGCGGCAAAGCGCGGCTCGTGTGCGACATGGCGGCCCGGCAGCGCGGGGCAAATGACAGGCAGCACGGCCAGCCGTTCCTTCAGCGCTTTATTGAGGAGTGCTTTGTACAGCTATTTACACGGGAGAGGAAAGCGCCCACACCCAGCAGCTCTCCTGAGGGAAGTGGGAACTGAGGAAGAGGCCCCCAAAGCCAGGCCTGGGGCGTTCCCGCGCTCCTCGTTCCAGCCCCGCGTGCCGCGATTGGCGCAGCCGAGGCTCAGTCATACCCCGAGGCTCACGCCGTCAGAAACACAACTGCCCCCGCTATGGGAAGCGTTTGGCCCACACCACCCCCCAGAACGCAAGCAGGTGAGCCATTAAGGTTAAATATTTACAATAGTGTTGCAATTGACAGGAAAGATGAAGTCAGGAACTCAAGGGAGAGGCAGGGCAGCTGCTTCTCTGTTCTCCACTGAATGACTGCATAGGAGGAAAAAAGAAGAAAAAAAGCAGAGCCGTGACCCTTCCCAGCTGTGTTATCCCCCTCTTCTCTCCTGCAAAGAAAGCAGCACAACAGTGGTGTGTGTATGTGGGGGGGGGAGGTCAACTGAGAGCTGCTCCTTACCAATCCTTATCTACTCCTAAAACAAGCTGTCTGTATAAACCACCTAACTCTAAAAGCAATGAAGATAGCATGTCCTACCTGACAGGAAAGAGGTCACAAAATAAGAGACTGGTGACAAATAAACAGTGTTTAAGCAGTATTCATTCTCCCTATAGAGGTGTCTGTTAGCTGCAGTGCAGCACACACTCTCTTCCACTGTCTGACCACATGGCACTGTCACATAGAGCCAAATGTGAAGGGAGGAGGACTTAAGGTAACTGGGATATCCTTGAGCAGGAAAAACAGTCCCACAAGGTATCTATCCCTTGCCATTTATGCAAGAACAGGGAAAGGAGTGTGGTTTGAAACTCATTCTCCCTAGGCTTCTCATCACAAAGCTACTTCTGCCCCTACAAGTCAGCCAAAGAGGCTGATGTGTCTATTTCTGCAGCTCTTGGAGCTGGTGAGAGCAGTTCAGGCTGGTGAAGAGTTAACACCTGATCTGCACGGAGGACCAGGCCTTACACAGGTCAAATCAAAATTCCCACAAACCCAACACACTGTAAGCCTACAGGTATTTCACTGACCTGTACCTGCAGTTTGATAGGGCCCTCTGTACAGACTACCAGAAAAAAAATCACACCCTGCTGAGAAGAGCAAGCAGGAGCAAAAGACAACCACTACCTCACTGCAGGTGACTGCTTTTTGGGTAAAGCAAAACTATTCCTCTCAGAACAAAAACTGCCAAGAAAACAAAGCCACATTATATATTCCTAGAGTTAGGCAAGCCCTGGGAGACAGGGGGCTGCTTTCCACATGCCCTTCAGCTCTCCTGGACTATTGCATCATATGCAGCCCAGTGTTGCACACTTCAAAAGGCACCGTGTCAGTCTGCTCAGCACCACCTACCAACACACCTTTCCCTCTCTGGGCTCTCTTTTCCAACAAAACAGGCTTTGCATCACCCCAGTGCATAGCTCAGGTAAGCTGCAAAGCAGAGAGCACAGCTTACAGGCTGCTCTGCCACATGCTGCCTAAAGCCCAGAAAGCAGCTGCACTGCAAGAAGCCTGCACCTCATCAGGAAGCACAGCAGTTCATTTCTACTTCCTAAGACATCCTCACTGCTGCCTTCTGAAGCAGCAAGAAATTTGGGCCAACTCTGCTTTGCACAAGGGTGAAGAGGAGCAATAAGCCAGGGCAAGCTGGAGGCAAACCACGGGCCTTGGTTTATAAAGGAAGACTGGTCGCAACTGGAAGGGCCAGTTTATTAGAGAAACCTCACATTGCAGAGAATTCACAACACATTGGAAAGGGTCTGGGCCTGCTGAGGGGGCCAGTCTTCTTCAGTTACACAGATCTACGTTGCCCAGGTCCAACCCCAGCAGGTGCCACAAAGGGAAGGGTTAACTGTAGCACAGCTTATGTTTACAAGCAGCCTGAGAGAGCCAGTACTAAAGTTCAAAAAGAGCCTCCTCGTTAGACAATGGTTAAAACTGAAATGTTTAAAATGTTTAAAAGCTCCATTTTCCTGGCTGCAGCATGAGGGGGGGAGGCAAAGGTCTACAACACACACAGTTCTCTGTGGGTCTCGGCACTCAGTCTGCTCTACCAGTGTAGGCCGGAGGGGGGGGTCTTCTCATCTTTGTTGCTTTCCAGAGAAAAGGGTGGGATTCGGACATCAAAGTGGGAGCCATCAGGCCTTTCAAATCGAAAAGTACCCCTGCAAAATAACGGTAGAGATCACGCTGAGGCCAGGGAGAGACACAGCTAGGAATCATCAGCTAGGCGGTAAGAAACAAGCTCTTCCATATCCTGCAGAGGGACTGGGGCTGGTTCAGCATCTGTCTGCCAGGATGACTCATTTATTGGAAGATTCCTGGGCAGTTTACATCACATCTCTAACACACATTTCCTGAATAAAGATGTCATGATTGGAGCCTCCTGGAGGCAAACGCGCTCCAAGCATCTGCAGCAGTGTTTATTTCACACCCACCCCAGAGGAGATAGAACCATCTGAACTATTTTTACAAAATGATTGCAAGTGAACTCTGATTTGCATTTCTTGGCAGAAGCTCCAGTAGTTGCCTGTGATAACATGAAATCCCCTTACAGAAGCAACTGCAAATTATGTCTACTTTGCCCTTCAGAAAGGGTGTGGAGGAACTGAATCCACCTGTTCTTGAACACAAAAAGGATTTGCTATTTCCCTATTATTCTCACTGCCCTGAACTTCAGAACCTCCAACTTCTTTTCAGGATGCATGAGAGAGGGGAAAAAATAAAAAACACTAAAGCTATTTTTATACCCTGGGGTATACATTCAGGCAATTAAAAATGCATAGTATGTCAAACAAGGGTATAACCTATAGGCAAAGAGCTGCTCTCGTGCTTTTCCCAATTCAAACAAAGGCAGTTTTAAGGCAGCTTAACATCTGAAACAGATTTACTCAAAAAAACACAAGCCAGAGACCTGTCACGCAGCAGGCAAGAGGTGGCTGCACATTTATTGTCCAGAGGCAACACTGGATGTACTAACCTAGCTGAAATGCAAAACAAGAAGGAACTGCTTTAACCATACAATACAGCAGAACAACTCTGGCTGAGCGCTTTCCCACATGCACTTACAGAAGAGAGGACCTGGATGCCAGTTAAACTGAAGGTCTTAGCTGGCCTAAACTGGGAGTAACCCCACGTGCCAATTCTTTGTGAACACAAAGCTGCACTGCGGGAGCAGAATCCAAGCCCAGCAAAAGAGCAGTCCCCTCCAAAGAGGGAGCACCCTTGTACACCATCTCTGCTGCCAAGGGAAACGCCAGCATGAAGCCTCGTGTCAAGGACTGAAAGGGAAACTGAGCACAGCAGAAGATCATAGAGAGCTGCTTCATGTCTTTTCAAATCCAGTTCAGCAGAGACCAGAGAAGGAGGATAAATAAGCCTAGAGCCTTCTTAGCACAGAAAATCAACAGATCTTCTTACCCCTAACTGGGATTACTACCATGAAGAAGCTTATACAAAGACCTGCTTTAACTACCAAGTAAATCCCATCCAGTCCACTTCCACCCACCTTTAAGCCACAGCTCCAGACTGCAAACTGCATCCCAGCTGAGTGCTGTGGGATCCTATACCTAAATCACTACTGCAGTAATAAGTGTTTCTTACCACATGTGACCACTGGATGCCTGCAGGGAAACGTGACTGCTGTACTGAAATGCTGGCTGTTCTTTGGATAAAACTGGCTCCTGAGAAAACAAGAGACCACTCTATATCAGCAAAGGATCTCATGATTCCTCCACAGACAGGTGTCAACAGGAAATATACACAACAAGAAGAAAAACAGAGATGCACAACCCTCAAAATGGTATTTGGCACTAGTTCCTCTTTTCTGTTCTGTAACACTTAAGCACCATTTCCAACTACACGGCAAACAACACATCCAGAAAGCAACACCAGTCTCACATATTATTCCAGTTTTCCCATTATCAGTTATTTAGAACATTCGGTGTGAAGTTTCAGTTCACACATGCAAACATCATATAAAAAGCCTATGCATTTCGCTTTTTCTCCCACTACCTGTTTTCTATTCCACTTGTATAGCCCACTAAGCAAATCACTGTCAAGTCAACCCAGCTGCACAACACCTACCCTTCCAACAACACCACGGCCTCGAACTGTTTCCAGGGTGCCAGATAAGCTAAATATCCTCCAGTGCCGTTCTCGGAGCTGTACCACTTCGCTGTCAAGGTTCTCCAAGCGAATACAGTAGCGCCACTGGACAGAAGAAGAACCATTATCAAGAACCAGAAGCAGCTGCAAATAATTGATAACCCATAGCCAATACTGGGAAACAGTTGCCAGGCAAAGGCTACTCTCCCTCAGAGTTTATCACACAGCAGTGATGCCACAGCGAATAAACTCCTTCTCTTTAGCTGCTTTGCAAAACAAAAGACACTTACCCAGTAGACATGGGAATTCTGGGCTTCCTGTCAAGAGAAACAAAAGACTTTAGCAGCTGCCCTTTAATGCTCAGTGCCAAAACCTCTTCAGCTGTCAGTACAGCACAAGCACAGGAGCTCTCCCTCCATGCCAGCTTGATGCAGACAACTCACGTGAGCACAGAGACAGCTGCTCTCCAAAGCAGCCCGTCAGTGACTGCCTGGCACTGGCTCTGCTCTAGACACAGTCACGAGGTGGGAGATTTGCAAGGATCTCATGACTACAGAGGGTTGATCTCCATGTTAATTATGCACACTTTACAGATCCAGAAACACCCGTTTCCTTGCCTTCGGGCACCTGTTTTTCTGATGAGGTTAGGACAAACATCAGTAGGACCCCATGGAAGCTGCAGTTCTGCACTGGAATGTTCACCCGTCACAGCACAGCTCCCCAGCAGCTGTACTCCTCTAGACTCAGAAATCAAACTGCCACTGTAATTCCCAGCCCACCCACCCAGAAGGCTATTACAGCCTTATTGTCTTGAATGGTCCACATCAAGATGCTGCACTATGAAGAATGCGTGGTAATGTATTAAATCCAGAAGCTTCTAACCTCCATTAGAGACAGGAATCAGAGGTCAACACCCACAGCACCTCACTGCTGGTGATAACACTGCTGATAACAGGACTGTGGCACCAAAGACTAAAGTAATTTTACACACATGCCCAACTGTTTTCTGGTACAGTCATTTAAAAGCTTTCCTAAATATCTTCCTGACAGCGTTCTGCAGGAAAGTACAGGATATATGCTACCCAACAAATAACAAGAGGAATCCAAGCACGGGAGTATTCCCCAAGAAGTTATGACAAAGCAGTTTCATATGTGAGTTGGACTATGAAATTGCAAATGGGATCAAAAAGTAATTTCTCCAGTAAGCAAAAAGTACTTCCAGTCAGTAAAGAGGCCTTAAAAAAAAAAAAACCATTCAAGTTAAACAGATCACAAAACTAACACAGCAAGATGCAACACAGACCTACCCTCATGCCCATATAGAAAGGGATGACTGTGACTCGAATGTTCTCTGTGGTTTCCCGGTGCACATCAGAGAGCTCTAACCAGGGGTGGTTCTTCTCCTGCCATGCACAAAGGGTATCCCTTGCTACAAAAGGTGGAACTGTAAGGAGGGAAAGATTAGAGTTCAAGTATACTGTAACCACATAGTTACAAAAATAACTTAAAGGAAGCTTTACTGTAACAAAAATACAAGCCAGATCACACGTTTGATTCTGTATCCAAGATAATAGGTGGGTTCTAGTTGCTCAGAATAGAATGTATCAAGCATCTGGTTCTGAAGACTTGCCTCTGAGGCTAAAAATTACCTTTTGTTTGGTCATACATGAGAAATCTCTCAAAGAGCTCATGCTGGATGGGCACTTGATCAGTGGAGCTGTAGGGAAGGATATCTTCATGGCTTACATAGTCTAAACCTGAAAAAGAAACCCCAAAAGACATTGAACATCTCCAGCAGAGAGCTGCTCAGAAGACCCCTGGCAGAGAAACAGATTACACTGGTAAGAAGTTAAGAAAGGGATTTTGGCAGCAGAAATGAATGTCAAAACTATGTTTGCAAGCAAGATGGGAGGAAATGGGCTAACAATAACCTTGGCAGCATTCTGCTGTGAGATTTCTCCACAGGGTAAATTCCAGACAGGGGCTGCAAAGTAACTGTACTGCCACAAAAGGCATTTGGACACGAAATGCATTAGACAAAAAGAGATCTAGTGGTCCTGGTAATTAAGCAGAATAGCCTGTATGCAACAGAGTATGCATACGGGATCTGTTTCAGTAGCCCTGAGCAGCCCATGCCTTTGATCACAGAGTATGCCAAACTTCTACCTATCCAAAAGGGCTTCACAGGTTTTAGTCACCCTGTTGCAGGTTTACTACAGCAGCGTCCTATGTGCACTGCTGCTTTACCAGTAGAAGATGACTCTGTGACTTTTTTGAGCTCACTTCATGACAAACTGCATCTCCACAGAAGTCAGAGGTGCATTTTACTAACCTGGTATGGCATAGAGGGCTCTGCTGTCATCGTGATTTGCCAGGAACGTCACTGCTTCTGTCTGTGACCTCTGGGACTGAGAAAAGAGAGGCTTATGTCTTTCAGTACAGATTTTTGAGGGTCAGTTTCCAGTTACATTTCAGTTTACAGCTGTTCCTTCTAAAGCATATAATATTTGTTTTACTTGACCAATCCATCTCCTAACATTTCTGGACTAACTCTTCACTCAAACTATTAAAAAACACTCTCAGTGCTGCAACTCATAACTTTGTTATGAGTATGCCTACACGTAACAAAATAAGAATGCCAAGAGGAGATGAGGAAATAAGGTGGGAAAGGGGAAAAACAATCCAGAAAACAGCTGTACGACATTCCGGGATACTTTTCTCACGGAAATTATGACTTGTGAAACAATAGCTACGTAGATTTACAGCCACTGGAAGAAAAGCATTCGCACCAGAGAAGATATCTTTATTTCAATACCACAGTTATATTGGTTACTTACTATATGTGGGCAATCCCGAGCATCTATTAGCACCTGATAGTAAGTATGTGTTTTGCCCTTGACCTCTTTGGAGCCATGGCCTGCTACATTCTCATTCCTAAAAAGAAAAGCAGAATGCTGAGCTCAAGCACGTGCTCACCAACCCCTGTTTCACCTGGTACCCACAAGGGGAAGGGGTTCACTTCAGGATGGCAGCACTTGCTAAGAAATATAAACATAATAGTGTATAAACAAGAAGGAATCCTTACTTTTCTGTGACAGGAGAAGCAACATCTCGATCATAGAGCCTAGCTTGCCAGGGAAACAGGACTATTCCTCGATAGCCAAACACACTGTGAAGAAATAGCTGAAAGGAACAAATAGTTGCATCTGAATACACAGCAAGCTTCACTCTCAGATAAAACAGGAAATGTGAACCCACGAGCCCTTTTTTGGAAAGCATCAACAGAAAAATAAAATCCATTAACCACAGTAGAATTTGCTACATGGGAACACAGGGACAATCACCACAGCAGAAACACAGAGGGAACATAATGTGAAACAAGAACAATTTTGTTTTGTCTCTATCCCATAAAACAAATGATTAAACCAGTAGTAAAGTAGCGGATCAACAGAAGTGCAGAAAGGAGAGTGGGATGGAATGCTCAGAAGCGTACACGAGAGTTATACATGCAGAAATGACAAGTCTAGTTATTACTCAGATTCAACAATTTTCCCTTTTGCTGCTCAAGGGAGAAAACAAATTAAAACTGGACAGCAAACAGCACTGCACCAACAGACGTGTTATGCTGCAGATTCTTATCAACTTGCTACTGTCAGATGACTGACAAACTGCTGACAGACACAAGAAACACCGAACTGTGACACTTCTGGCCTTCCACTGCTATGCCACAGCCTTCTCATGGGCAGATCACTCAGCTACCCCACACTTGTGGAAAGAACCTGTGGGGTCAGCTCTGCTCCCCAGGAAACCTCACCTGGCCTGTCTCGTATTTGCCATGCTGCTTTGGCGCCTCAAACACCCCCACTGTCTCCAGCACTTTGCCCTCCAGGCGGTTCCTAGGAGCAGAGAGGTTTTGCTGGCTGTGCAGGGCAGCACACAGGGCACACAGGGTAGCATGCCCAAAGCTGGGAGCACTATGCATAGCACCTAAGACCCCTCCTTGTACCTCAGGCATTCCCACAAGCACCTATTAACCTGCTCTCTGCCCAATTGGCCTCCCCAGTCATGATCCCCTCCAGACCCCTCCCCCCAGCTTTTCTAATCATCCCCAGATCCCTCCACCCTCAGTCTCCCAATAACGCTGTTCCAGGCACTCCAACACCCTCCACCTGCCCCTAGGTCTCTGACTTACCTGAACATCCCCCCATAAACCCTAGCACTCTCCCCCCCACACATGTCCCAGAAACACCACACACACCCCCCAAAC